>ML120351.1:913041-939576 GCA_003788595.2 Choiromyces venosus 120613-1
GATAGCGGCGGAGAATTAGGGACGGGGAAGGAAGGGCAAAGGTTACGCGTGGTACTGTAGTTCAGATCCCGTTCGCTCTTTAACAAGTAAAACCTCCTCTGGTTCCTTGTACTGTACCGGTATCATCGGTACGTAGGTAGGTAGGTAGGGCACAACTCCCTTGGAGAAGAAACAGGGCACATATTCCTACCCTCCCTTTCCCTCCATTCGTTCTCATTCTCTCTCATATTATGTTGTAATGCTACTTACTACTTATTTCACTACTGGACTAATGCACATCCTCTCACTCTACTTGAATGATTTTCGTTCTGCCTCAATTCACATTCCGGAAGAGTTCACCAAGGCGACAAGACATTACCTTGCCCACTCCTCCATCCATCCATCCATCCATCCATTCATTCATTCATTCCCTTGCCTTTCATCTTTTTTTTTTTCCACCCTCCCCCCAATCCCCAATTCCCAAATTCAGCCAACCAAACATACCGACGGACAGACAGATAGTAAACTCTGAACCCACAATGTAGGGTACAGTGGCCACAGACAGACATGCCGACCGAAGGCCTATTCCCTTCCATGTGGCAGCAAAGGATTCTTCTGCGCCCGACTTGTGTAACTATAACTGTTTCTGTAAATATCTTATCATACGTCTACCTAAATTGTGTCACTGAAATCTCATGTCATGGCCCTGTAACCTGCTTCTTTCTACTGTGCTCTCTCTCTCTCTTTCTCTGATGATATCTTGGTCCAGAGACTTGCTTCTGCATAACATAACGGCACAGTATTATTTCAGAGTTTATTGTTTTCATTCCCTTTTGTCTATTCGTGCCAGATCTTCCATTTCCATTTTATTTTAATTTTTTACCCTTCCTTCCACCCCCCCCCTCACTTTGTACAGTAACTGTACTCTACTAGTACATACGAGTACCCTTACCTTTTGATACAAAAACATCATTTGCCAGCCCCACTGTATGTCTTGTAATTATATCCCGTAAGATATTGTTAAAAAAAAATAAAAATAAAAAAATAAAAAAAGATAATAATAATAATAATAATAATAATACATTTTTGATTAGCGCTCCAGCCGGACCTCGCATTATTCTTATGTATTCCTTTTTTTTTTTTTTTTTCCTCCCCAATCCATCCGGCAACACGAGAGAGTGAGAAAGAGTGAGAAAGGGAAAGGGTTTGTAAGGGGCGAGATTAAGGCTCCTGCTGGCTCCCTCCCTTCTTGCCTCCCTCGGAGTGTCGGCATTTCGGCTTGTCAGAGAGACGAAATCATCATTTCATTATTAAATTTTTAGTAGAAAAGAAAAGAGTATTTTTAAAAATAAATAAATAAATAAATGGGGGGAAGAAAAAAGAAAGAGCAAAATAATGGTAGGGTATTTTTTTACTCCTTCCCTTCCTTCCTTCCTCCCTCGCCTCTGGCATTCCATTCAAATTCTCGGTTACCAGCATCGGCTATATCCTTTCCGATAGAACCAGCCAACCGCCAACCCCCCACAGATCTTCCAAGACGGAGCTGAGCCATTCGCCCAGTCGGAGAAACAAACTAATTGGGACACGCCGGGTGGGCAGTCGGGAAAGAAAAGAGGAGGGGTGATGGCACTGATGGCTGGAGATAGATGGTGGAAGTGGTGGTGCTGAGGTGAGTTGATAAAGTGAATTTTGTTAAGGGTTTGCCGGTCAACACGGAATCAGCCTCAGAGGTTACTGTACAGCGCAAGCAACGAGGGCATGCCGTAAGTCAGGCCGGGGAGAAAGCGTGGGAAGATGATTTCTGTCATAAGTTAATCTATACCTTTGGATATGTTATCAATAGAACTTATTACTGTATGGGAGCATAGCCTTTGACTTTTTTCCCCTACCGGTACAGTGCCGTATCATCATCAATCAATAGGTAACAAACCCACGTCTAATACCGCGGTACAGCGCCTCTCTCTCTTCTTTACAATCCCTCCACTTTTTTTCTTTTCTTTTCTTTTTCCCTTTCTTTTCCGGCCGAGATTGAGGGACATCAAGGTTCAGTCTCCAGAGTTGCTTCCGTTCTCCATGAGCTGAGGTATGAACATTACACACTTGCATATGCCGAGCATCAATCATCTGCATCACTGTTTATCCTTCTAGCCATGATATGATATGTATCCCCTTGATTTCTCCAGATTACCTTACCGTACTGTATTTGCTTTTCCCTATTACATACATATTCTATTCCCAAACCCCTTTCCCCCCCCTGACAGGAACCCGATCCTATGTATTCCAATCCTTCTTTCGGGGAGAAAATTATGTTTTACTCTGTTCCTACGACCAATCGCGCAGTGCCATACATGAAAGACAGCCCCAGAAGAAAAAGGAAAAAAGAAAAAAAAAGAAAAAAAAGAGGAAGAAGAAGAGAAAGGGCCAAAGAAAAATCAGGAAAGGAAAAAGAAAAGAAAAGAAAAAAAACTCCACAGCTGCAGAGCGCGCCGCCTTCCGGGACCTTTTCGGTGTTACGATAACCCACCCCACCCATAAAGAAAGGACCTACAGTATGATACCGTATCAGGTTCCGTCCGTTTGCAGAAGTCTCGATTCCTCTTTCTACCGGTTGGTTTTTCCCGCTCCGAAGGGTTAGGCAAAGACATAGGCACATCATAGGCAACTTCCCGATACAATAACAACGAGCACCACCTACAATATCCACCATCCAAAGGCGCTGCTCTCGAACCATAAAATAAATAAAAAAAATTGTGGCAACGGGGGAAAGAAGAGAAAGAATGCAAGAAAGCAATTTGGATCGGGGGCTCCGGTGTATCATTATTATTACAATTATTACCGTGCTTTGTACGTGTATGATGATACGGCGCTAAGTAGTCGTACCGTAATCTGGCTAGACGAGAATTACAATATGGCGGCGGTGCACAAGTACCATACGACTGGACAGGACTGGGACAATAGGACACGGTAGGGAAAACTTTTGATTTTGAGGAAATGAAATCAGAGAGAGAGAAAAATAAGCCGGAGTCACGGCAGCAAGAGCCCTTGACGCTGGACGGGCCCTACCCGGTCAACGGGAAGTAGCCTTGAATAGAAATGACAAAAAGGGAATCAGATAATGAGTTGAATTACTCCAACCGAGCCCCCAGTGGGGATAAGCAAGACAAACCAGAGCAAGCACATCCCGAAAAATAGAAAGGAAGAAAGAAGAAGAAGAAGAAAAAGAAATTATCATAGTCACACATCAGAATCATCATGTGCAGATCAATCAAGCATGCTTGCCTTGTATATCACTGTGCCGGTACTCGAGTACCGTATAAGATGTCGCCTTGTACGATACAATTCAGATCCACAATTAAACTTTTTTTTATTTTTATTTTTTTTTGAATGTGGACCCCCTTCCTTTCCTTCGAGATCAGATCAGAAGAGAAACGAAACAAACCATTTTCACATGAGGAAACTAGAGAGGATGTGAGAGTGAGAGAGACAGAGACAGAGATAGATAGAGTGGAAAAAGGAAAGATTTCCATTGACATCTTTCCTTTCTCTCTCCCCCTTCCACCACCACACCCCCGGGCACGATTGAGTTTGCCATTTACAATGAATAGAATGAATAGAATGAATCAAGGAAAGGAAGAGCAAGAAGGAAGAATGAACTATTTCTCTTGAACAAAATAGAACAATCCCGCCCACGCGCCCATCATCTCGCCGCGCAGCGGGATATTATGCGCTTTCCCATCAATGAGGTGCATTCCTCCATTGTCTTGTCATGTTTCCTCCCCCCCCTCTCTCTTCTCTTCTCGAATCCCTCCCTCAATCACTACGGTAGTTAGACCACCAGCACGATACTTTTCACCCGGCTATTTGCATTATCTATGATTCCTTCGTGCGTTAAACGCCAACGAAACCGTTTGTATCATACCGTACAAAGGCGACAACCACACCACTACCGCAGCACATCAACAACAAAAAAAAAATAACACGCCGTTGTTATTATTGTCGCCGACTCTCTCTTCCCGAACGCAAGAAGTTAAAATCCATCCATCCAGCCGTAAGGAGAAAGAAAAGAAGAAAAAAGCAAATTAAAAACAAAACAAAACAAAACAAAACAAAACAAAACAAAACAAAAAACAAATGGAACTCGAGATTCAATGAAACATCTCGGGATCGACGGACCGAACTCTCCAACCCCGTCCGGTCATAGATTACCCCGGGAGAGAGGGAGGGCTGGGGGGGTGAGTAGGGTTGCTTAGTGGTTACTACTACAAGTAATCCACAATCACCGCGGCGGTCGGCACCGGGAACATTTGATTTGGCCATTTGGCTTGTTTCCCGTTCTATGCCTTCCTTTTTCTCCCTTACACTCCACTCACCCACTCACTCACCCGTTCATTCATTCACTCCCTAAGGCAAAGGGAAAAAAGGCAGGGTATGTTAGGGTAGGGGGGCGAAAGGGCTCGGCGTTCGGTAATTCCAGCACTTGTATGTTTCTTGTGGTCGGATGACTTGGGTTATTCATGTTCGAGGATTAAGGGAAAAAAAAAAAAAGCGCGGGCGGGGAAACTGTTGCATGGCTGTTCACTCACTCACTTCGCAAGTCCTGCGTGGTGTGAGGAATTTTCCCATTTTTCAATGAAATTAGTGCTTAGCTTACCGGAGATGGTGGGGGGTGTCGGGTCGTGGAGGTGAGTGAAGCAGAAGGAGGAGGAGGAGGAGGAGGAGGAGGAGGAGGAGCAGCAGCAGGGAGGAGAGGAGGTATAGGCGGATGATGATGATGATGACTATGATGCAGAACGGTACCGGGGCATGTTTGTCCCGAAGTTGAGTTAGGCAAGATGGCGAAATGGTTATGTATCGTATCTGTATCCAATCTTTTTGATAACGTGTTACTTGTGAATACCAATATGCGCAGGCAATGTAGTGAGAGAGCCCTTCTTCCTCCGAAAAATAATTCCCCTTATCTTTATTTTATTTTTTTTCCCTTCATTCCTCTCTCTTTGGAGGAGGTTCCAAAATTTCAAACAACTAAACTACGGTGGGCTAGCCTACCCGTATCGTATTTGATACAAAAGTACCGTACTCGTACTTGTAAGCCACGATATTCGGCACGGTAGCCTACGGTAACCATGACAAAAAAACGTGGAAACAAACTTGAAAAAATAAAAAAAAAAATGAAAATGAAACGCTTTTTGGATTTCGCCTCACTCCCTCCCACCCCTTACCCTTTCCTTACCCTTCACTTACTCTTCCCTTCGCTTGTGATCCGAGGTTAGGTTGGGTTGGTTGGATTGGATTGGATTGGATGGTTGTGTGGTTGTTGTCAAAACACACTTCAAACAAATGAGGCTCAAAAAAAGGTACCTAGTACTCAACAGTAGCTTAGTAGTTATAGTAGTACGAAAAAAAAATTTTAAATTCGGTAGATTCAAACACCCCTCCTATCGGCGCTCACTCCGAGTCATTTCCGAGTTCCGGTCAAGGTCTCAGCGGAAGCAAGAAAGAGCAAAGCAAAGCAAACGAAAGAGGGAGGAGAGGGGAGGGGGAGTGAAAATGGATATGGTATGGTGCGACAATACACGAACTTGTAAATATCCTAAGCCTATGTAAGCCTAACTTGACTTAAGGGCGAACAAGCAAGCACGCATGACAGGCAGAAAATAACGAAAGAGAAGAAAGAAAGAAAGTGTGTGTACGACATCTCACCTACTACTACTGTACAAACCGCCTTCCTCCGAACAGAATAATGTGGTTTTTCCACCTCCCCCCCCCCATACACACACCCCTGATCACCCGTCTATCATACAAGTAGTAACTACCGTGGCGTAGTAACCAACCATGCTGTTCTGTGTGGGTCAAGTCGGGCTCGAGATGCAAAGCAAAGCAAAGAAAAGAAAGAGATCGCATGCCGAATTCACATCACTTCACTTCAACTTACAGTAAAAACTAGAAGAGTTAATCGTCCGAAACCCCCCCCCCCACACACACACACATATATATACAGTCGCACACACAATCGCGCTGCACACTTACTACACCTCCAGAATAGAATGATATGATCTCATCCCCGCCGCTTCCGATCCTCTAGGAAAGTACCGTATCATAGCATAGCAGATACTTGTGGTGCCAAAAGTACAGTATGATATAAGGTAATAATTTAGGTCATCCATTCAGCCCAGCTCTGTCAGCAAGTATTATAATAAAGTAAGTATATTACAGTACCTTGCCTTACTTGTCGTATCGTATCGTATCGTATCGTATCAGTACGCACGCACGCACGCACTGTGCCTTCCTAGGTATTATATTTACGTACCTACCTACCTACCTACCTACCTACCTACCCACCATAACCCATTCATCAATTCGGTTCGGAAGCCTCCTACCACTACTACCACTGCCGTATCACACAGCCTGGTAAATAACCATAACCCCATATCTACCATACATACATATATATATATATATAAACCCTTTGCTAAATATACCCATTCTTACTAACTTTAGCAAGTAGCATGATGCTGCTGATGATGATGGATTGATTGTGCCTACCCTACCTACCTACCTACCTACCTGCTTTACAGCATGATGTTAATCTTATGCTTCTCGAGCAATGGAGTTGAATTGGAGTATGTCTATGACTAAGATGCATACTTGCTGTGCTGTGCTAGTGCGTAGTTGGGAAAGGATGGCATCGTCATCATAATCCATCCATCCATCCATCCATCCCTCCCTCCCTCCCTCCCCACCATTAACATATCGCTTTGCGTGTTTGCGTGCTTGCTTGGGAGGTCAGGTTTGTTGTATGATAGGTGCGAGTGTAGGGCATACATACCCATCTTACCCGACCATCCGGGCATCATGATAAACGGGGGTGTGCGATACTATACCCTGGCAGAAAATCGGCTGGGGGGGGGGGGGTGGAAGAGAGGAGGGAAACACTTCACACTTCACACTTTCTTTCCCCGCAGAAAGTTGACAGCCTTGGGGTTGGGTTTCGTGATGTGCGTGACTACCGCCTGTGCCAGTGGTACCATATGTTTTTTTTTATTTTTATTTTTTTATTGTTTTATTTTATATATCCCCCCCCCCCTCCATTCATTCATTCATACATCCCGGTGCATACGGCATATAGGTGAATGGGTGAATGAATGGGTATACAGACATCACCCGGTTGGCCCGTCGGTCGGTCGAGTTGGGTCGGTTGAGTGTTGAGTTGGGTTTGTGCCGGCTGCAGTGCTTTGGAAGTCGAGTGATCTTTTGTGATCTTTTTGGTAAATCCCTCTTTTCTCTTTCTCACAATACTTGTATCCCCTTGCTCGCTCTTCCAGTTTTCTCTGGAGGGGATGAAGGGAGGGAGGGAGGGAGGTAGATAGATTAGATGTTTTCTTGTATATTATCATACCATGGTTGATTCCATTACTTACGTGTGGGAAGGAGGGGGGAAATGGAAATGGTGAACCAGTGGGGTGGGGGCCTGTACTGTGTGGATGGTGTTTACGTGCGTATGTGAGTACTCGGTACACCGAGTACTTGAGTTTGGTATTAATCTAAACTTACCTATTTGCTTGCCTACCTGCCATGCAGAAGCATTTGTTAAATTTACTACTTGCTTGCTTGCCTGCTCCCTAGATATAGTAGAGTAGGTAATGCTGAACTGTCTGTCTGTCCATCTGTCTATTATAAGTTAACTTACCTACCCTAGCACAACTATTCTTCTTCTCATCAATGGAGGGAAGGCAAAAGGATAGATAGATAAACGCGACATGCGCAAATCCTTCTTCCCCCCCCCCTTTCACAAAGAAGAGCAAATACAAGGAAAATACTCATATGTGCCGAACGGATATCGGACACAGACCCCCGAGAAATCACCCGGAGCGGGGGGGAAGGGGGGGGGGTTCAAGATGGCTTCGGGATGTTCTTGCATCAAATAGCAACGATTGGACATGATAAATTCTTCGGGTTTAAAGTGGTGGTCGGTTAGGTTTAACTTAGCCGTTAGGTTAACTAAGTCCAAGTTAGCCTCTTTCGTTGCTTCGTTGCTTTTGTTGCACCCGCTTGGTTGATTAGTTACGATGTTAGGTTAGGGCTTTGCCCTCTTTCCCCCCTCCCCCCCCCTCACCTGACCTTGCTGAACAACAGTTAAGTTTATTCATCCAGCCTTGTCGTCGTAAGGTTTTAAACATCAACTATGCCGTGCAGTAAGAACAAAGAATTAAAAACACAAAGCACATAGATAACATTTTACCATGCCGTATTATACCTACCTATCATTCCCACAGGGCGCACTTGCGAATCCGCCCAGTCCGAAATGCGAGGGAGAAAGACAACAACAACAAACTCGGCATTCACTCCCGATACCATACCGTACGGCCTCGCCCGCGCGCAATCCGCCTGCAGAATTTCTGCCGTGGGCATGATCGGCTTCTTGACTGCAGCTGTTTGTGCGGTAGGTGCAGTAATAGTTCAGCACACTTGGGTGGAAACCGAAGGCGCGCGCGCGCGCTCGAGGCGGATGGAATGGACAGGCGGAAAATGACAAACAAATCGAAGAAAAAGTACCGTATCGTAGGATTTTTTTTTTCTTTTTTTTTTCCTTTTCTCTTTTTCTTTCTGTTCTGTCTGCCTTACGGTAATTTACAGATAGGCGGGTAGGCAGATTTGTCGGGCAGACTGTGTTGTACAATACCACGTAACCGACTAACTAACTTGGCAATGTGCAAGTCGTTGTCTTGATATATATACCCGGCGGAATAATAACGGAAAGGAAATTTTTGAGATTCGGCATGTAGTCCGGCCCCATTGGGTCGGGGAGTCTCGGGTTGGTGTGGTGTGGGAATTACGTTTTTTTTTTTTTTTTTTTTTGCTTTTCTTGAGTTTTATTGTTTGGTTTGATTTGCTGTGCGAAATGGGGAAAACTGGTTTCAAGTGTTTTGGGTGTTCTAGTGGTGATGGGTGATGAGTAAGTATAATAAGGCCTGCACAGTTTAAAGGAGTAGGAGGAGTGCCTTTTAGCTGCCGGTGATGGCTCTTGGGAAGGTGGATATGGCTTTTGTTCCCATTGGAGGAGGTAAGTGTTTGCATATGATATGGACTGCATCTGGGATCGTGGTGAAAGAGCTATAGATGGCAATATTTAGAACGATTGAGTGATTGGAGGGGAGTTCGGGATGTCAAACTGTGATGTTGGAGAAATCCCCAGGGGCTTTTTTCTGTTAAGAGTACAATCTATGGACTGGGGAGCCGGGAGCATGATGGACAAGTCGCAAATTCCATCATCAAAATCCTAGAAAACCACCTTAAATTTACAATCCGATAAGTATGTTAGCTGGTATAATAATGTCCTTCCTCCTAAGATGCTACCACGACCAAATTAGCCCTCCCAACCGATATCTCCGAAAATCAATGGACCGAATCCTTGTAGGTAAGGGAACAATCTGCGTACGCGTCGTTAGATTACTTACAATACCTGTGAGTGTCTATATAACGACAAGTATTTTTCACCAAAATCTCACAAGAGACCTTGGCTTGTGCGTTTCAATACGCGTCACCCGTGGAGGTCCGCCTCCCGCCCCAGGTTGTATAGAGGGAGATGGCTTTAGTACTCGAGTGATGATCTGTGATTAGGGTTTGTTCTGCGCTTTCTTGCCTGTTTATGGCTATGTTCAGGCCCGGGACGAGAAGTGCATATGATTTTGGGTTCAAGTTTTGCAGTAATGGTAAAAGGGGTAATGGTGTTGCTGTTTGAGCTATGTGAATTGTGCCTTCGCTATTTGGGTGCTATTAATACCTTTGGGGGAGTTGATAGAAAGCAGGTAGGATGGGGAGTGGACTTTAATTTAATTGCGGTACTTTCAATCATATTCTGTGCCTTTGGGGCCTTAACAGTAACGAACGAAAATGCTTACGTGGGCTATTGACAAACGTTTTCAGGAGGTTGGCTGGAGAGCAAACACGAATTAGTGCTCAAAACATGTGGCTTCAAGAAGGGACAGATCAGAATTTTGGAATAGTTTTACATCTTGGAAAAAAAAAAAAAAAGTGATGCCAGAACCTCTAAATTCTATCTCCGGAGCCGGGATAGGAGTATCGTCAACTGGCGGGAGGACCTGAGCCTACACTAAGGTAAAACTGTGGAGTTCAAGCTACGAGCCAACCCGATATCATTTGCTCAATATGCTGACTCTTTATCAAAACTTGGGTTTGAAGTGTTCTTTGTGATCCCCCAATGACTTCTACCCGCTATACCAAAGTCGGCCGAGGAACTATTCTCTATGCAAGTTAGGATCCCATTGGGACCATAGTGTTGCACTAAGAAGGCTTAGTTTAGAGCTTGATGGGCTTACTTTCGCTTACAGTGTGTAATAAACCAGAAATGCCCCCCCCACGTTGAACCACGTGGCTTCCGAAACGTTTTACCTTACCCTGAGGCCTGTCCGGTGTAGTGCCACGAGCCGCTCGAGATTTAGCGTGAGGCTCGGGCCTGAATTCGATTGTAGTCACAGGATATCACTCACTAAACCGGGTTGAAGGTGGAGCTATATGGTAGACCTGAGTGGATAATATGGCGTTCCAAGTATTAAATTCAAAAAATAGAATTCCTAACTCCTGCCGCGGGCAGGCTGCTACTATCTCCACCAGCCCCCTTGACAATTAGAAATCTTTTGAAAAGCTTGAGCCAAAGCTCAGATAAGCTCGTGGAAAACACTAGCATGGTGCGTTTCCCTATTTCTTAGTCATGCTCCTTTTTGAGGCCGCTAGGTGTTGTTATTAAACCATACCTATAATAAACTCAGAGACTCAGCTAACCGGGTAGCGGCTAACTTTAAAGCCTACCTTTCCATTAAAAATTAACAAAAAACAAAAAAACGCAGAGGTGCTGGATTACCTATACTGTATATGCGGCAAGCAGTTATGAGTCTCTATCTCACGTCTCATGCCTAATACCATCGGGATTCGACAATCACTATTTTGTCTGTTTACTTTATACCGTTCGCTAGCAGATCAGGCATTGTGTCTTGGGGGTTTTTTTTCTGCTTTATACCATTCAAAACAGAGTATGTTATCTATAGCCTAGTTCTCACGTTGCTTGTGGATTGTTCATTTGCTTTTTAGTCCTTCTGCTGAACTCCTCTCTAAGTTAATTGGGAGTCTTGCTTTTGCATTTTCTTCGTTAGTTTCTTTCAGGGTTTGCGGGCCTGTTTTATTTTCTAGGGTTGTTCAGGGAGATATATGAATCTCCTGGTGTGTCCTTGGCTACCGTAAGAACTCGAATAATTGGACCTCGCGCTAGGACGTCCAAAATTCCCTCTCTTGGATAGGGGGGCGAAAACACTGCAAAAACTGACCCCCTCAGCCACAGCTTAAGAGAGAAAAAACAAAAAAAGTACCAGACCTTACCTGCAAAGGCAACTCCAACGTCCTAGCGCGAGGTCCAATTATCCGAGTTCTTACGCTAGTATTTCGATGAATTGTCCCGTTTGTTGCTTTTCTCATGTTTAGTTGTGCTTGATTCATTCTTTGACCGGGGGGTTTTTTTTTTTCTGAGGCTAACTTCGGTTTTCCTGTTCTCTGGTGCCTGGTGTTGTGAGAATATTGGAATGGAATGATGATACGAAGAAGTGATTAATTGCTTGAGAAACGAGAATGCTTGATTAACTCAAAGGGAAGGGCAAAAGACCCTGACTATCTACTGTTGGGAGCGAGACAAAAAGGTCGAGCGAACAATAACAATAACAAGGGAAAGAAAAGTGAGAGAAATGCAAGGAGGTATCTTCAATAGTGCTAGATGATCTAGATGTGCGGTAAGGTTTGATGTAAGGAGAAAAAGCAATAGTACGAGTGACACCACAGTAGTGCCAGAAGTATGTTTCAACACCTGGCAGCTGGCTGGCCATGAGTGATGATACATGATTGTGGCGCAGCATTGGGTACCACTTGAGTTCATTGCGAACTTAGCGTAGCAAGGGGGGTACGTGGCTGAGATTTCATCTTGAGACCTGTGCTTGTCAGCACATCCAACAAATGAGAATAGAATCAAGCCAGGAGTTTCGGGTACGGCGAAGCTGTTGAGGGATTCTTGGATACTATCATACTGATTTAAGCTATCAACTGGCCTTCTGGCGAACTCTATGGACCGCGATTCATTAATCCTCACTCGCCTGGGATGTCAAAGTTGGGAAATTGGATCACACCTTTTCACTCCTGAGCAAGCATTCCCATTCATTCAGTCCTGGCTCCAAGCCTTGTGTTCTAAGTTGTCACTCGTTCTTGCGAGAGGGGTTGTTAGGAAGGGAGAGTTTATTTTTGGTTTATTTATAGTGAAGTTGACCCACTGTTATCATGCTTTGATGAAAAAGCGAATAGTAGCAGAATACTGCTTCTTAAAAATAGATTCAGACATGTGCAAATAGCCTCTAGACAAAGTAGCTTTGGCTTAACCCCACCTATTAAACTTTCTGCCAGTCTCTTGCTATTCACAAATCTTTCCACCTTTTTTCTATAAAAAAAGAAGCTCAGGCCTGACTCAGCTCGTGGCAAACACTATCATAATCATGACCATTCCTGCTTACCATAGGGCCATCCACCTCCATGTCTCTTTCAGAGACCCCTCAAAACAGACTGTCCATTCGGAAAAAGATCTAACACCATCTTGCCCCAGAAGTTTCTATTTTTAAACTTTTTTGGCCCAGCACCCCCCAGAAACAAGATGAATACTTTGATAGTGATTGATAATGATAGCAGATTTCAGCCAGTTTGTTTGGATCTACAGCCCAGTTGTGCAATTTTAATTCTAGAAGGTAAAACATTGTTCAAATATCTCCCGAACCTGGGTAACTTAGTTGAGATCATCCTAGGCATCAACTCATTAACTTACATGATGGGGATAGGTGTTAGTCGTTCAATGCCTTGCATTAAGGGCTGAGACAATAATGGTGGGTATAGCTGCGCTTGTTCAAAGTCGTATTCGGGGTGTTAAGCGCATCATTGTCCTTATTTACCCTTTTTCTAGATTCTAGGCTGCCATCTTCACCCTTCTGTTTTGACGATCGACCTGGCTCCTTTTGTTTTCCCTAATATCTTTTTTACATTAATAGCAAAGGAAATCGCCTAGCCTACAGCTCGGGTCTGATTTGCATGGTGCAAAGGGGACTTAGAAAGTCTGTTTATTTTCTAAAGGGTAATTATTGGGTATATAGGCGTTGAGTGCATGGATAGATGCATCAACGCATCAGAGGTGGAGGATTTTCACGCTCGTATCATTCAAAACGGATTAATTTACCAGAGATCTCACAGGAATCCAAATAAAAACTCTTTGGACCGATGAATTGAACTTGGAAAATTTGGTGTGAGAGCCGCCGGCTGTTAAAGCTGGTATTTGGGCATACTTCTCTGGAGTGAGTTCATCGAGTGATAGATCCAGGTCATGACTCTCGACTTAGAAGAGTACAGCTCCAATTGCCAGCCATTGTGGCTGTGTTCGGACAAGGCAATTTTTTGATATATTTCACTGGTCACTATCATTTCTAGTTTGTGAATTTGCTGTCTCTTAAGTTATCAAGTTATCATACTTTGTTACGGTCCCTCATCTCGTAACCATACAACAGCTAACAGCAAGAAACGCAGTCGAGTGATTTCCTGTGCAAAAGGGGCAAATGGCCGTCGCCTGTAATGCCAATGATATATACAATTCTCATGCCAACTTACTATCAAAGGTGGTCACTAAGTTACAGTGGCTCCTATGAAAAAAAAAAAAAAACGCGTAATGCTACCAATAATCCTGGGCACATGGATGTCAAACCTATCCAACCAGACTTGAGTTTAACGGGGAGCACCTTGCTTCAATCGTTTCAAGATCAGTGTGCAACTCTGCCCGGCCTGATTGTGTGTGGACCATACACCTACAGACTTTTTTTCACAACAGCAAAAGATTATTGAACAAAAATGTCTTTTAAAGCTGTGTGGATTCCACAAGAACCCGTGTTTGCGCGATTTTCTTCATTGGTGGAGATTTTTGCTGAAGTAGAGAAGATCTTCTCACAGTAGAGGGATCATCCTCCATAGCATTCTATGATTCTCGAACAACATGGTAAAGGCGGTAACAGACCGGGAGGACCGACAGCAGCCTTAACGGGTGTGAGGCTTGCCTCCAGATTTTGGTGTGATTTTCACTCTACTCCTCTGCTCATCCCTTCCATGCCGTTATTTCATAGAGATTTTCCATAGGCATGGCCATCGGTACCAAATGGTTTGCTGGACTCACAGAAGCTCGAAGGCCTTCAAGATAGGCACAAATGTTATGACGCTACGGAAACTTGTATCTATTCCCTGTCTCAGTGCTTTGGATGTGATCATGTTTAGTCCTTATCAAATCTTCCCCTGGTCACTTTTGTTTTCCTTTTTTTTTTTTGCCAGTAGTTCATTCTGCACGCCACTTGTACCCTCAGAATAGCCCTTGTATATACATTAGACTACACATTACACACAAGGGTGCAATATATGGCCAACAGTGGCGGCCTGACGGTTGCACAAATAGGTCAGCCCAAAATTCTGGTAATTGTTTTCGTTAGTTCACGTAATTACTTAATTCGTCGGTTGAACCTTTGGATAATCAAATTTAATGTCGAAAAATCAAATTT
This sequence comes from Choiromyces venosus 120613-1, assembly GCA_003788595.2. NCBI lineage: Eukaryota > Fungi > Ascomycota > Pezizomycetes > Pezizales > Tuberaceae > Choiromyces > Choiromyces venosus. The sequence continues at coordinate 927,651 of ML120351.1, forward strand.
GTTTGTTCGGACATCTGACTTGAGAGGTTGCTGTACTAGTACTTTACAAGGGAACTACCGTAGCCTCGTCTAGGTATAGAGTACATGTGATATCACTCGACCCGCAGTGGCCCGATACTTTCAGTTATGTCCTAACGCGGGGTCAGTGAACCATGACATTGTGTAAGTTATTCATATGATCTTATCACTCATGAAAATGTAAACCTTTTAATTGACTTTTAATTCTGAAACAGAAGGCTCGGGGGGTTAGGAGGTTATACAAGTTACTGGCATGAAGAACCAGGGCGTTTGAGTTCGAATTTAGTATGGGTGCTCAGATACGCACAGACAATTTGCCATACAAATTTTAATCCCTGTGTTCGGGCTCTACATGCCAATAACTTGTATAGGATACCGTTATCATTTCGGAAGTGGGTGGCGTGTCAATTGGGCCCATGCATCTGCAGCGGCCCATCTGCCAATGAATGTTGTACCTTTATTCGCCGGTCGAGCGGGAAACAGCAAAAAGAGGCAATGATTCCATGAAGCAACAGGTCTTCCGTATGTTTCGCAGAAGTTGAAATTCCTTTGTTATAGTGGTGTAGTCTCACCACAAATGCTAACAGGTGGTTTTCTTGATCCTTTTTCTTCGGGTCTTTTTTGTTTTCGCTACTTTCCTTCCTTCCAATCCCAAGTCTAGCTTGGGCAACCTGTGGGGTAGGCGCTACTCCAATACCCGGGAGGACCGGCAGCCCATGACTACTGTGGTGTTGGTCTAATTGCCTGCATGATAGATACCCCTCCTGGCAAATGGAATGTCCCTAACCGTTCACGGAATTTCTTATTTCCTTAGCTACATATGTATCGGAGACCCGCCTTCGTTGAGAGTGTTCTCGAACTAACCACGGTATTAGCGCTGGTAGCTCAATCCTAATTGTAGCCCGTATAGATCCATCGAGATATATCTAGCCTGTCATAGCAGGGGCAGGAAAGGCCAACTCACACGTTTTAAACCCCCAATTATCTTGCTCTTACAGACTGGCGAGCAGCTCCCTTGCCAACTGCTCTACAGCATCCCGGAAAGGGTCAATACTCCCTCATTGCGAGGGGGAATCGCAGGCGATGGAAATTATCTCTCGGGAGAGGTGACACCAAAAGGCATAGCATACTAGTAGAACTAAGTCATCGGCGTCAAGACATATATTAACTGTGGGAGACCTCCTTTTGATTTCGTATGTATTTCTCGGCAGCCCTGTTTGTCCCCACTTTCTGCCTTGTCCTCAACCTCAGGCCCATTGTGCCGGCTTCTACTGTTGACAGGCCATTTGAGCATTTGTCTCCTGCGCATGTTTTAGATTAGAAAAAAATCTTGTTCAATTCCCTTGGTTCTGATCCTCAAATCATGTACTGAGAGTTTTTGTAACTTGAAAGCGAACTGTAGTGGCTTCGACTGCCACCCCTGAGTTTGGACTTTCTGTTGATTCAAGCTGATTAATATTTTCCACCTAGATACGATTAGCCTTCATAATAACCCACTTATCTTGTGAACTATGTCCGAGGTCAAAATAGTGAAAGTACAAATATTGAAGCTAATTGAGTGCTGCCTTCAAGTAGTACCACAGAACTAAGTGCACAAATCATCTACAATATCGAGGTTAAGCACGGGTGTCCGTTCTTAAATGAGACAGTGCTTAAGCTGAACAACTATTTCGAAAACCTTACCAGCAGAGTAGCCATCAAACAGGCATAAACCTTGCAATTAGTACTACTTGCAATATTGTTGTTAGAAGTTAGCCTGTCCGAATCTCTATCACCACGACAACAATCAAACTAAACCGCTTTGAAGCAACTTGAGAACACACTGAGCGAACTGGTTGCATAGAATCTCTTTGTGCGGTGCTTAAGTCGTGTTCGCGCCATTTTAATTTCTAGAACAAGGTGTGTTTTGTCATTTTGTGCATAAGTTGTTTGAACCAAAGAATTTATGACCAATGGTGGTTTCTTCAATTCAAATGTTTCACTTAAGAACGCACACTGGTGCTAATGATAATGAGCTGTTCTATCCATGACATAGTTTCACTAGCCATGGTATGGATAGGACAGCTGGCCTTGGGGGTTCTTGTAGATGTACTGTAAGTGGTTGCAGTCCCCTACATGTTACCAGTGGAGCCTCGAAGGCTCTAGTTTTCAACATTGAAATCCTTATAAAGAAGCTCTAACATTTCTGAGGATGATAACTGCTGAGATTTCCGCCTTGATTGAGTCTCCTTCTTCCAATTAACATCCCCTGCGGAGCGTGATAACTTTGGTGGTGAATTATCGGCAGACTACGTACTACAGCCGTATCATTAAGAAAGGTCTGCCCGCCTGCTGCGAAGTATAGTACCGTACTTCGAAGTACAAGTGCCGGTACTTTTCTGCTGCATTTGCTCCCCGATACACTCACTTCACTCTTACCCTTACCCCAGTACAGTACTATAAGACGGATGCAACTTGCACCTCACTTACCGTATAAATTTTAATAAACGTACCGTATTAAAATTTAACAGTCGTTTTCAATTCGTCAAATTGCATCTTGGGTATAACAGAAGGTCTATAACTAAAAGACCAATATTGGCAGATTTCTGGTGAGGGAAAGTCTGTCAAATATTCTCGGTGAGCTAAATGGCCACAGTAGAGAAAAATAATTCGCAATTTGAGTGTTCGGGAGGCCCCCCCCCATGGGTAAACCAGAGATTTTTTTAACAATTACACTATTGTGGGGTTCCCTGTCGTTCTTGCCAAGAGATGAATAGTTGGACAGTATGATATATGTATGATACTAGGTTGGAAAAAAGTCTGTCGAACTCTTGGCGGTGTTTACTATGTATTTTGCTGCCAAGAGTTCGACAGACTTACCCTCAACCCCCGATACGGTAGCGTTGGAAAAGTCCGGGGACAACGTCCAAAACACACCAAAAATGGCACTTTTTACCCCTCGAGAATTCAACCAATTCACATCGATAAAATTTGAGATTTGCCCAACACTACAGATTGTATCTGGGGCAGCTGCTAATTTCTCTAATTGATTAAGGGGAATTATCATACACATCCTGAGGTCAAAAAAAGTGCCAAGACAAGGCATTTTGTATGGGAAATCACATCTCTACTTACTATAACCGCTTTGGGGAGTGACGACTTCGCCGCAACACATTTGGGGGAGCTGCAGGCTCAGTATGTTAGATTCAAGATGTCTAATAAGCTTTCTAATTTTTCAGGATGGCCATACTACATGCCGTGGTTATGTAGTAACATATTGAAAAGAGTCATTTTTGATGTGTTTTGGATGTTATCCCCGGACTTTTCTAAGGCTACTGCACAAGTAAGAACTAATCTTAACATGATTTGCTGTTGCCCCCCCAGAGTCCAGGCGCTGCATCGGTGCAGGCACACCTATCAACCACGGTTATTCCGACAAAGGCGGTGCCTTTCAAAAGAAACTTGGTTCTATCAGATACAGTGGCGTTGCGGCGGTATTCATCTCACCTCTGGCAAAGTACATTAAAGCGAATGCCCGCTGGTCAAATTTACTCTGTCCACAGTATTGAACTCAAGAATATCTCCAAAGTTCACTTACCACTTAAATAAGCCATGCGCCCCTTTGCCTTCATTTTCGCGGTTCTCTTCACCGGAATAATCACTGCTGGATATCCTCTCGATGCCAAGGCCGTTATTCCGCGATCTTCACCGAGCTACAATTCCAATATACGGCGAATGAGCACAAGCGCTACGCCAACCCCAAGCGAACCTTTCTTACCGGGTGAAGAACTGTCCGGTAAGCTCACAAGTGGTAATTATCTTCCTCGATTGCTAATTTGATAGGTTAAAGACACGTCAAAAAATCTTCCGCCAGACGATCCTCCGGACCAAGTGGTTGGATCTGAGGATGCAATTCAAAAATTGGACATACAGTTAGATGACGTTCCGCAGAACAATTTGACCTCAATATGTACCCAGAGTTCACAGAGTGATCATTCAGCTACGGCATTTAAAGCCCTACATGGTGCGTCGGTCCCTTTCTTTCCCTTTTTCTTGACTAAAGTGCATGTAGGCTTCCTCCAGAGTGTATGGGATATAGGCCCTGCATCCCAAATTCCAATTATCTGGCTATTTTTCGGCTGGATTCTTCTCGCAACTCTGGGGGGAATGCGCTATGCCTTGCGTGTAGTCCTTGAAATGAGAGCTGGCTGGTCCCGCAGGAATTCGAGTAAGAAAAGTTGCGAAGAAAAGCAACTCCGAGAGAGCTTGTGTTGGGAAACTCTTGAGCGTGGAAGTAAGCCCTCGAGCTTGGCTAGTTTTACTCTTTTTTATATTATTACAAACTTCTAAGTTAAGGACCACGGCCAAGTTGTAATATATTCATATAAGGCATTCCTTGATAGGAGGAAAACGGAGGGGGTGGGGGTTCGAAAGGTTGTTGATGATAATTGATTGGGGAATCTTCCCTTCATTTCGTCTTCTATCCTAGTCTACCCTCGAGGAGCCTCAAAGCCCAACACTTGCCCTATTTACCAGTCCTCTAACTAAACCTAAGATGGTGGTTAAGCCTTATACAATTTATATCACTACATTCCTGTTTATACATGGTTCAGTGTTCGGCATCGGGAGGCCTCGCTACCCACCCCCTTCTGTATCTCTCTAATGCCCAAAGGAACAAGAAATATAATACACGTACACACATATATATGAGTGAGTTTTACCGTCAGTGGAGGTAATCCAATACACATTCCCACAATACAGCCCTATCAAGACTGAAACTTTCAAACCTATAATACCGATATACCACCGAAAGGGCATAAATTTGGGTTTACCATCTGTAGGTTTGTTCGTCAAAAAAACATTCTAGTAATTATCCCCTATGATCGAGGCTACTGCTAGTCCCGCTATCATGCATACTGTACCAGACCACCCGAGAACTTGTTTGGAAAGGGCTGTGTTTGACCCAGAACTATTGATTGATAAACCGCTCAGAAGCGTGCCAAGACAAAAGCCCATACCTCCTACTCATACTGTAGCATGCATGGCGAATCAAATGTTGTTGACCGATAACTTAGGTTGTGACGCCTGTGAGGCATCACCCCGCCGATTAACCCAAGACATAGGATTCCAGGCTACATCCTGTCTCAAGAAGAGGCAGAAACAGTGCTTCATCCGATAGAAGAAGCGATCGTATCAACTTTAATACTACAAGTTACCGGTATGAAGAACATGAACACAGGGATCAAAAATTTGTATGGCAAATTGTCTGTGCGTATCTGAGCGCCCATACTAAATTCGGACTCAAATGTTCTGGTTCTTCATCCCAGTAACCTGTAGATCTTGCTCCTTGCCTTGGATATTCGAGTACTCCGCTCATCCACCAATCATGCTGTTAAAAATGGGATGCCTACACGTATACCGTATTTACTCGGTCAATTCGCTAGCTCCAAAATTGATGGCGTAAGAGTAAGATTAATAGGTGATGTCTTACCAGGGCATTTTGAGTAGTGATCCACAATGACGAAAATGAACCATATTTGCTCTGAGACATCCGGCCGACTTCAGAACATTGGGTACAAGTCACTCATTTCTATGTACAAATTTTATAGAATCATCATCATTAGCCTCCGGTATTTCCAACTCTTCCTCTTCATTAACCTCTTGATCATCCCTATGCCAATTGCCCACCTCAAGCCCAGGAAGGCCTTTTATAGCTAATTCTGAGTTGCAGGATCCATCAACTGGCAAAGAGAGTCCAACTTGACAAAATACCCAGTGAATTATTTCGCTCTTTTCTAAATGAAATTGGTAAAATACATCCCCCACACAAGTAGTTGTTAAGATTTAGCGATCACTAACTGTCCACTTGTGAAAGTCTTCTGCATCCTCCACTTCAAAAATAGCAGTATCGGTAAGCTCCCATATCATTTCCTTGAATGGCTTGTTGATTGCGACATCAAGTGGCTGGAGAAGGCCAGTGGAGCCACCCAGGATCAGAGAGGGGAGGATGTTATGGAATCATAATTTGTCAAGAACTGCAGGTGTTTTGTGAGATCCCATCAAGTCAATGGTGAAGAGAGAAGGACAGCCGCCTAAGGTGGGTACAAGATGGTTTTCTATATACTGAAGAAAAAGCTGATCGTTCATATAGGCTTTCTCATTAAATTCTACCTCCACCCCTGCATGGTACTTTTCTTTCTCCCTTCCTAATCTTGTACCTTTTCCTCGAAAAATTATCATTGGTGGGACTCTCGGCACCCCATCTGCGAAGACACAAAGTACCAAAGAGGCTTGCCTCTTATCCCAACTGTTTTGAGTTGATTTTGCCCAAATTGTTTTTCCTCCAATTGGATTGTAAGTTTTCCCTTCAAGGTACTCAAAGGGAATTGGAGTCTCATCAAGGTTGCAGATATTGGATTTGAGAAAGCAGCTGGCTGGAGTTTGAAGAACCAATTCAAGGAAGGGAGTTAAAGGAGGCTGGGAGTTCTGCTGATTAAAGCGGAGCCAATTTAGTACTAGGGACTGGTATTTGGCAGGTAATTGCTGTACTTTTTTCATGATACAGTGTAAACTAATTCGGTGTCGGCTTAGGAACTTAGAAAACCAGCCATTGCTAAAGCAAAACATTGCTGGATCGAGGTCTGGATAGAGTTCCCAGAATCGGAAACCTGCCTGGACCTGAAACCACTCTTGCTGAATCATCCTTCCCTCCTCCCGCTGCTTTATAAACTCTTTATAAAGAGTTTCCTCCAACTCTGGCCACCAGCATTAACTATCCAAGCCCAAATTATTTCCTTCCTCTCTTGCTGGTGCTTTGTCTCCCCTCTCTTCTATCAAATATTTTTTTTTAACCCATTCACTGATCATTCATTGAGGAATATTATAGTGCTTACTGGCTTCTTGCTGGGAGGGTCAGTGAAACTGGCCCAGTTCAGGCAAAGGAATTTGGTAATGCTCAAGGAAAGTAAGTACTCGAATCCGGTGCATTTGACAATAAGTACACTTTGGGCAAACAATTGGATTCATATCTTTTTCTTGCAGGATTCGCTCATGAATTGGCTTTGGCTTTGGCCCTCACCATGGTTTTTGTGTTTGAATTGGAGGCATTATCAAATTTGAAAAAGGTATGAACTATGGCAAGAATACACTCCTATCAAACTAATCTCACAATTAAGACTGAAAATACTCCTTATATCTTTATTTTCCTATGACTGTGTATAGGCCTTCTCTGTCTCTCACAAACTGAGAGCCATCTTTTGTATTGCCCTGAGTCAAAATACTTTCTTCTGAGTATTGGACTTTGTCTTATATATTACTCACAATACTTCCATAACCACTCATTACTCCCTTCCATGATTGTTAAACTTTTACCTTTCTCTAAGATCCTGGTTTGATATTCCTTAAATCTGAAACCTAATTTCGGAACCTTCCATGTCACTCAATTGTGTTAGTCACACCTCACTTCAGGCCGGCCCGGCAAGACGACATCTTTTGGCGCTAGCGAATCGACCGAGTAAATACGGTACCGTAAAAACTCTTAAAATTCGCTATCGCTCAACGTGGCTGGATCTCAGGGAGCAGTTAAGCGAGGTGTGACTAACTCAACGAGTGACTGTCTGTGATCGGGAAATTAAGTTTCAACCCCTGGTAATATCAAACTAGGGTCTGTGCCTCAATAAAATCTCTATGCAAGCTCATCGTATTCCATGAATTGCGACTTCTGAACACAGCTCTGAGTCTGCTGTAAAGACATCATGACTCTTATAAAGAGACAATATACAGGAAAGGAATTTAGGTCCTAGTATGAGAATATTCGGGTTAGTGCAGTTGTATACAAGGAGTCATGATAGGAGAAGATTGGAGTCAGAGGTATTATGAGATCAGAAGACGGACTGATATTTTTATCAGTATAAGATAGTATCCAACATAATTAATTTCTAAAAGTTAAAGTTAGCAAATCAGTTCAAGCCCTTCCACTCATTCATATTTCTTTGACTTTTTATACCTTTCATTTTATACCTTTCAAGGAGTCTGGTAAAGAACTTGAGGACATTTCCTTCTGCAATATAAGATTCAAATAGCATACAACAGAGAAATTAAAGAAAATGGTACCAATTCGAACTGCCAGAAAGCGAAGAGGACCCAAAGCAAAACCAATCAGTAAGCGCATATTGACTGAACGCCATACCAACTCCATCATCCGCCCTGAACGTACGTACAGCCGACGGCAAAAGGTTCGGGTGCTTGTTTTTCTAGAACACCACCAAATTCCACAGAAAAGAGCAGGTCATTTCCAAAAGCCAACCCAAAAGGAAGCAGGAGAGATCTATAAGATACCCCAATGGACGATTAGTGTTTGGGTAAGCCAAAAGGATCTTATAGAAGGAGTTGGGATCAATGCACAGGCTAGCACCCAGGAGAGCAGTATGGCATCTCGCTGTTGGTGGCCGGGGTTGGAGCAAAGACTGTACGATGACTTTATAGAGTCAAGACAGCAAGGAAGGATAGTGAGGCGAGGGTGGTTTCGGGTGTAAGCTGGATTTAGATTTCGAGAACTTTATCCGACTGTCAATCCTGAGGTATTTCAATTCAGTAATGGATGGTTCCAAGGATTCCTAGGACGACATAGAATTAGTTTACGGTGTATAACAAAAAAAGCTCAGAAAGTCCCAACTGAATACCAGTCTCTGGTAATTAATTGGCTTCGGTTCAACCGCCGCAACTCTCAGCCCCGCCCAGCAAGCTTTTTCGATATGGTTCTTTCACATGCAGTTGGCCGATTTGAGGAGTCCAACATTTGCAACCTCGACGAAACACCAATTCTATTTGAGTACCTAGAGGGAAAGACATATGATACGATAGGTCAGAAAACAATTTGGGCAAAGGCAGGACAAAATGGGTGGGATAAGAGGCAGGCCTCTTTAGTTCTTTGTATCTTTGTTGATGGGATACTACGGGTGCCATCCATGATAATCTTTTGTGGAAAGGGTGAGCGGTTGGGTAGGGAGCAGAGTGACTATCATCCTGGGGTTGAGGTAGAATTCAATGAAAAGGCATACATGAATGATAGCTTGTTTCTACGGTATATTGAGGAGCAGTTAGTTCCTGTATTAGGAGGACGGCCAACCTTGTTTGCAATTGACCTCATGGGATCGCACAAAACTCCAGCAGTTCTCGAAAAGCTACAAGCAAACAATATTACACCTTCTCTCATCCCAGCTAGATGCACAAGTTTGATTCAACCGCTTGACATCTCGGTGAACAAGCCATTCAAAGAAATCATGCGGGAGCTTACCGATAATGCCATCTTTGAGGCAGAGAGCTTAGAAACCTTTCGGAAGTGGAGTGTCAGCCATCGGCGTATCCTAACCACCTCCTGTGTTGGCGATGCTTACTATCGATTTCATATTGAAAAGGGGGATATTATTCAACAAGTATTCCGAAAGGTTGGATTGTCACTCCCTATTGATGGGAGTTGTGATTTAGAATTGGATATCAAGGGATTTTCTGGTATACAGATTGGGAATTGGCAGGAGGATCAAGGGTGTGTTAATGAGATTAGCACTATTTCAGATATTCATGATAATGATGAAAGTATTGAATTTGTAGATAGTACAGAACTTCTTTAAACTAATGTACGGCTGCATTTGCAATGCTCTCATACCTATTCAAGTACTACGAGCAATTGGAAATGTTAGGAGAAGGCTATCATAGACAACTGACAAAAGGCGCAATAGTCAAATACATGAACAAGACTTGGGCTATAATCAGAAACTTCTCACCGTTTCGTTATTGTCCTAGTCACTATTTTCACCATTGGGCAGTTGGTGTTTGCCTATCCTCTGTGCTGCTTGTTGTTGAAAATTTAAGACATGCTATTTTCGTCATCGCTGATCACTAGCTCAAAATAGTTAGGCAAGATCCAGACTAACTGCTTTCAGCCTCCACTGCAGATCGTGGTGATAGCGAATTTTAAGAGTTTTTACGGTACTTGTGGAATATCAGGTATGCATCTTTCGAAGGCGTTACTCGTCCCACGCAAGAGGCACCCGAACATTTAGAGGGAAAACAGGGATATTTCAAGGATACTCGGGTATGGACGTGGGTGACCGGACAGCCAGGGATTAGAGGTGTCAAAGCTTCTTGCTTGTTTGAGCAATTTCCATGCCAAACCCATCCTTTTATTTCCCATGAGGGTAGAACGATCAGGCCTCCGGAATCCCTGGCCGTCCGGTCACCCACGTCCATACCCGAGTACCATCGAGATAAGCAGGTGAGACCACATTGCTGCTCGGTGCGGCTTCCATTGGTGGTTGCTTTAGAAACAACCCCTGCAATTCCAATAAGGTTGAAAGACAGGCGTATCTACCAGATCGTATGTTGCCAATCGCGAGATTTCTCTCCATTGTCCAGTGGAATACATTGGGAAAATAAATAAATAAACACTACGCGGAAGTCAGACCCGCATCATTTATCTTCTGATGATTGAATCCACTTTAAAAACCAACCCTGGAGAAGGAACTGTTTCCCTTTTTTTTTTTATCATAATTCTACTTTGTAGGTGGCCCATACGCTGCATCGCGCATCCAACCGATCGCAAGTCTCTCTTCAATGTCTTTTCATACCACACCTTGTTGAAAGCCAGGTAGGCAGATACCGAAGCGTAAGTGCACCAGTATCCTTTGACCGCCCCCCCAAAACATCCTTTTTCCTATTATATAAAGTAATTACCCCCATGCAAACGCCCACCAACGATCCTTAGCTGTCAAATCGAGCCTGCAAGTACAACGCATTGCCATGTTACAAATTAACATCTGTTCTAGAATTTTCCCCTCAAGGACGGCACAAGACTATAGATGCGAGAAATATTAAGCCCCCGACGACAACTGCCGCCAGGCATACTTTCTCCGCCGGCCCCGCCGGAGGGGGGACCCGAAAGTTAATTCAAGTCGTTTTGTTTGCCTACAGACGGCAGGCAATTTGCTTGATGCAGGCCATTTCATAGATGTTGAGTTTGACATAACTGACCAGGCTCCTCTCCAGCACCATGTCATAATAGCCACAAACACGCAAGGAACTTGTGTCAATCTTTCGAGAAGAGCAAAAAACAAACTTGACCAAAAGAAAGAAAAAGTTAAGAGTTTCTTTTTTAATATCCCCTAGAGTGGAAAGGATAGCTTACGGCTGCTAGAACAAGTTAACTAGCAAGATTAAGACAGTTTAGTCTCATTTCTCCTTTACTCCAAAAACTGTGATCACCCAGAATTATTTGGCGAAGCCTGTAATGAAGGATCAGTTGAAAAAGGCTCCGGTCCCGCTGTACACCTACGTGATGAATGAGAATACGGATGAGTCTACCCAACGAGCCTTTCAAGTTCCCCTATTTTTATCAGTCCATCCTTGACTTGAGAAGAAGCCTCGTTCTAGTGCCTCCTAAACCTCCCTACGAATGCCGTGTGATATCCGTCATGAACTGCCCCTGGTCTTCTAGCTCGAGATTTCTATTCGGCACGAGGACCCTCACTGAGACTCGGAGGCTGCCTACGAGGCCTCTTGCCTTGGGAGAACTAGCACTCATACTCCTCTAGGACAATCTTCGAGGATCTCATTCGAGGGCCCTTGTCACTTGTTGAAAACCGCTCTATAGGTTCCCCGATACACCACAAATCACACATGAGAGGAAGCAAAGCACAAACAAGAATCTCCCTTGCCTGCTCGCCTACTCTTCGAAATGAAAGAAAGGAAAAAACTACGAGTGTCGATGTTCGAAAATCCGGATCAAGGATCATCCAAGAAATTGCAAAAACTCCCTCCAAAAGGAAAACTACTTGCCAGTAAATATCAATGAAAAATTAGAGATCATTTTTTTTTCTTCCAAATCTGATTCCTCGGCTTTGAGAAACATCAATGTACTGTATCTCCAATTCCC
>ML120351.1:940751-977475 GCA_003788595.2 Choiromyces venosus 120613-1
GTGGTAGTTGTGGGCCTGGTTGGTGTACTGCATCATATGGATGAAATGCCTGAATGGGGGAAGGATGAGAGACTGCCGGCCTGGAAAAATGGGAAGATCTGGGTAGGTGCATCGTGAGCAATATGCAGTGGCGAGAGGTTTTTTTTCTTTCATGTTTCGGGTACAATAGTCAATAGTGGCGGGCGTCTGTTGAGGGTTTTTGGGAGGATTGTTAATTTGGTCTGGGAGTCTTGGTAATGGGTTGTTTGGTAAGAGCGAGTGATAATTTGAGATTGGATCGGTGTCGGAGGTGTTGAGTATTTCCAGGGACCACAAGTATACTTCTCAGTAATGTTTTGCTAGATAGCCCTCTGAAACTTCAGAATTTTTCAATTATTTATCACTTAGATTGTAAAATGTTAAGTGGAAAAGAGTGGTGATTCCTACCACCTTACATTGGCAAAAACCTATAATCCCATCAATTATACCAGTGGAATAAAGGAGTAACCCAGTGGATATTCAACGCTTGTCTCAGTTCAAAGAAAGTCCGAGGGTTTCATTTTGCGGGGTACCGAGCAATCCCTTAGCCCCCGCCTGGGGAAATCAAGCGAGCGGCTGTCGCTGTCGAGGGTCCTCGACAAAGCTTAATTCAACCTCCTCTTCTTACCCGCCTTCGACCAACCGCCTGCCCGCTCCTAGAACTTTATATACTGCGCGTATACATACTTTTACCACATTACAGAAGTGCACTCCGACCTCACATAAGTAAGCAACCAAAGGCAAGTACCGTACAGTACAGCTCAACCTTCCACACCGTATTCCACGTTGTTGAAGCTCTAGGTGCACAGATAGCCAGAGTGCACTACCGTATGCGCAATGGCCAATACAGAGGTCCAATAGTGAGAAGATCCTCGCAATATGAATAGCACAATACCCTCCGCGGACGAACCTCACGCCGAGTAAACGAGGCTAGGTGTGCGTGCGTATGTAACACCATCCTCGTATCGGTATCATACTAATCCGCTCGCATTCACTATAGTTTCACTTTCATCGTATCAACTTTTGCTTTACACAACTTTGTGTCGTGTACATTGTTTCAAATTAGATTATGTATTGTACGAGGCTTCGTTAGGCAGCCGAGTATGGATTACAAGTAGTGTGATAATATGATAGACAATGAAGAGGAAATCTATCCCAAGTGTGTGTATCCCAGAAAAGCAATATAAACCCGAACACAAAACAAAAGAATAACGCCAAAACGCCGGTTTAATCCCTCTACCCCTCCCTACCCCGCCATCCTAGCCCAGTCTATCAAGAAACTCTAGACTCTCATATCCTCCAAAAACCCTAAACAAGGCTCGTAGCCTCCCATCCGCGCCTCCAGCCTCGCCCTATCTGCTTCAAACCCACCCCAATCATCCCTCCCGCCCTCCTCCTCCTCAGATACGTCTGCAAAATACCCACTATCTTCACTGCCGATACTCCCATACCCCCATCCACCACCACCATACCCCTCGCCATCGACACCCGGCCTTGGCCCTCGCCCCAAAAAGTAAGCCCAAAAATCGATCAACGGCCTAAATATTGTCGAACACATCTTTCTAATCTTTCTACATGAATGAGAGGAGGGAGGAAGGGGTGCAGCAAAAGGACACGGTAACATTGAAGGGCTGATAAATAGACGGATAGATGGAGGGGGTGAAAGGCTATTTAGAGCAATCGGATGCATGCTGGAAGAAGAAAAAAAAGGGGGGGGGGGCGTATGATAGGAGTAGACACCGGAACAGCAGGTTAAAAATCCCCGCGTGCGTTATTGACTCATGAAACGTGATACGCGCGCGCACACGTGATTTTTCTTTTTTTCATGCTGTGAGCCGCATGATTTTGCTTAGAATACCGGTCTCTTTTTGTTCACCTGAAGGAAGGTTAGGTAGCTACGGTACCGTATTGAACTGCGCCGGTAAGTTAGGTATGGAGGTCAGTCAGGCTTTATGATAAATAGTTTGAGGTATCGAGTGGGATGGGGGGCTTTTTTGGAGTCATGAGGTCTGTTTTGCTGAGCGAGCGGTGAAGGCAGGACACCGTAGGCTAGCGAACGGGTTGATCATGTTGATGATATTGTCAGCCGTGTAAAAGATTAGAGTACAGTATAGGGGAAAAAACTTGGAGTCGGACTGCAATGAACGGTAGTGATCCTAATGCTATGTGAATTAAACTCTGGGATGGAGGAAGTATGCTAATTCCTGCCTGGTCTAGGCAGTTTATTAGGCGAGCAGTGAGTGAGTCTAAATTCAGGGTGAAGCCTAATGCTTGACATTTCGGTATCACAGACCCGGTCTTGCAAGCGTTTTTGTCAAAGTAATTTAGCTAGCAACTTAATACTGCCAGGGACTTGAGTAAGGTGAAAGAGAGGGAAAGAGAGAAGGAGAGAGGCGAACACCGGTATAGATGGCGATGCTTCAAACTCGTGATCCGTCTGGCACTTTCGTTGTCGCCATCAATCCACCATCGCATCCTATTCCAGCGATTCAAGATCTTGATCCCATTCGGCGCGTGCAGCATGATGTACCCGTACGACGCGCCAATAAAAACCTTGGGCCAAAGGCCAATAAAAATGGTGAGATCCATGTGAAGCGTACCGTATCAGCGTATCGGGGGGTGATACTGATAAAGTTAGGAATAAGTGTGACGCCAACCACACCACACTCTCCACACCACCTTCATACCCTGTCCCAACCAGCACATCAAAGCAAGGCACAGCCAACCACGCAAAAAAAATAAAAGTAAAAAAATACTTTCAGGTCAGCAAGTATTGCAGTCACCGAGTCTGGAATCGCGGGCGGGCGGCGTTAAGCCAACACTACTCCGCATCATTCATACAAATAGCAACTGTCCCCAACCCGCTTCCAACCTGCTTCCAACCTCCCTCATTATCGATCAACCAAAGTTCTAAGTGCATTCTTCTTAAGAAGTCCTCACTTCACACTCAACTTACTTCCTTCACACATCACACAACAAGCATAACCTCGCACGCTAAATAAATCACTCGTCTCTACAAAAACTACTCCTCAATCTTCTCTCAACTTCACAAACACTCCTCCAACATGACTGGAATCCTCACCTTTCCTTCCCCGCCAGCCAGTCCTCCCCGCAGCAACTCAACCTCGAGTAATATCAGCAGTACCAGCAGCGGAGGAAGACGTCGCAAATACTGTAGCGCCCGCGTAATACCTTCCCTCCGCCGCCACGAGACGATGCTCTTCGGCTCTCTCCAGCCCGTCGCCTGCCAGTCGCAGGAGAACGCGCCAATGTACTTTGACGATGGGATGGAGGACGATGAGGACATGGCGATGGCTCTGGCAAGCCTTAGCAGCAGCATGCATTCTTCGCCGGAGAGCGTTACTTTCTCACAGGGTTGAAATGGATTCTCATACCGCAGACACGCGTTTTTCCACGGTGTACAGATGGATGTGGAATTCGCGTTAAACGGGTTGGGTTGGAATGGGATGGGATGGGTTATGGGAATGGGTAAAGTCCCCGCCTGTTGGGCGGCGGACTTGGGAATACGCTGTCACTACCGTACCGACTACGACACGATCTGGAGAATGGCGGGCAGGCAGATTGCCATTTACTTCGAATAGTACTGCCACTCGATTTCTCTACGGTAGCTCTTCCAAAGCGAGAACTATCAATCAAATCACAACCTCTCACCCGCGTGGCGACCAGAAATCCGCAAGCGAACTCTTTGCTTCACCTCACTTGACTCCTCAAGTACACGCGCGCGCCACCACACCCCCGCCACGCCACACCACGCAAACCAACCAACCAACCACCTCATTCCCAACCGTTTCAATTCACCCGCCAGCCAACCAACCCTCGAATTTTTATTTTATTTTCTCTTTTCTCTCAAACATGCATAGCAGGGTGTAAATGGCTCATCATATCATGTACTATATATATATATATTTTTTTTCTCTCAATTTTGTATCGCATTCATACCCGGTATGCATAGGTTAGGTTATTATTTCGTCATTTCTTCTCTCTCAGGATGGATAGATGGATCAATCTTGTATTTTTTATATTTCTTTTATTGTATTTCATTTTGTATGGGTGGGACTACACTGTATGAGTAGGAGTTATTTTATTTCCTTGGTTTTCCTTGCTTCCTTTTCTTTTCTTTTCTTTGCAGTACTGTAGGGTGGGATTTTTGTTCTCGGATCTTATCACAGAATTCACTACTCTGACTACAAGTAACTTATCATACCAAAAATTTTTGATATCCAGCCAAAATCGAGATGCGACCGCAAAAATATTATCCCCCCTCCGAATTAAAGACTGTGCACTCCAACTCCAGTCCAAGGGCTCCTCCTCCAAGAACCTGTTCGCACCAGTCAGCCGCCCGCTCGCCCTGTTACTTTTATCAGTCCTCGTGATACGCGATGTGATGTGATGGGTGAGCTGTTGTCTCGGTCGCTATCGTTGCCCCCGCCAACGTCGCGCATGACTCACAGGTTCCTGGGGGCTGTGCAAAAGGCGATTAAGCGATTTCGAGTGATACAACGTGCAGTTGGGTAACCGGATTAATTATTCTTCCGCGTGATGGGTGGGATGAGCGATGACGGTGGTGGGCAGTGAATGGGCAATGAGCACCGGATTAAATTTAGGGTCATGATACGGTACAATGCGATATTGGTCAGGTAAGGTAAAGTGAATTTACAAATATACAGGACTGTGCCTGACTTCTGGCGAGATATGGTATCTGTTTAAGATATTCGCAGTCCAGTCTAGACGAGACGAGACGAGACGAGACGAAATTGCCAGCAATGCTCACCTCCAGGCGAACCCCAACAGCACGATCAACACCCTATGAATTACCGGTACCATATCCCCTGCAAATCCCAGTCACTCTCCGAATAGATCCATACAAATCTCCGAACCCCTTCCTCAACTCCTTACATTTCTCTCCGACCAAGAAACCCCCCTGAGTCCTGACTCACTCATTCACTCCCGCGCGCGCAACACTTCACTTGGCGGCCCAAATTTCATCTCACACGTGGGGTCCAGGGCAGTGCAGACAACAGAACCTAACTAAACCTAGCGCGCGCCCGCTCGGAAATAAGTTAATGCGAATATCCGACTGTCCTTTTATTTTTTTTTGCCGTGGCCGATTTTCTTTATTCCTTCTTACTTCTAAGTTTAGTTTTCGGGGTGATAATGTGTTCGGGCGGAGCAGCGATGGTGCAAGATCCCAAGGTGAGAGAAATATGTTGTTTTATGACTGTGTGTGTGGAGGTGCTACTGGTACCTGATCGACCGCGGTGCAATCTTGTGTTACGTCGGCGGATGGCCGGAGCACTGGGGGATGTTCGGCGGGTTAAGCTTATTGGGAGATGCAGGGCGGGGCGGGATGGGGTACAGCTCGCTTGCTGAGGGGAGGAGGAAAGTTTTTGCGGGGAGGGAAAGAGGGAGGAGGATGGCCAAGACTGATTCGTTCCTGGGCGGTAGAGTAGGGGGGAAATGGTTGGTATCACTATCACTCGAGGGATGAGGCTCCTGGAACAGCATGTACTACAAGCGCTTTGGTAGAGTGCTGTTTGAGCTCCTAGATATCAGCATATTGTGCTCTTGTTGTGTTTGGAATAGGCTGCTATTGGCAATGGGTGCATTGATATCTCTTACTGTTCTACCTGGACATCACCTACGGTACTAAGCATTAAGCACCCCGGAATCACAACCTCCAGCCATAACTGTTATATACCTCCCCGACATATTAATACTGTAAAAACCAACACAACCCAAACAAGAACATCCACATCTCCAAACAAACGCCCCAATCTCCAGCCACATACCCCCTCTCTTCCCTGCCCCTACCCCTACTCACAAAAATGCATAATCAACGCCCTACCTTAACGCCAACGCACACTCTCAACGGACATTTACGTCGACAACACCTCACCTCCCCACTCCAGAAACTACCGTACAAGCCCAAATCCACACGTATCGCACCTCATGTGCTGCTAGCACACTGTTGCCTAAGTGAAAGATAACACAACTCCCCACTTTACTAACTGCAGTCTAGTAATACTGTATAGTGGGCTACTGTACAAGTTGGCTCAATCACATTAACGGGGATATCTCCGCCCAAGAGCCTTGCTATCTAGAGCCTTCCCATTTAGAAAGAATGGGTATGTGGAAGTACATAGGAGTTGTATCATAGTATCTGCATTGACAAAACTGGGATGAGGTGCGGACGACAGTGGGCCGGCAGGCGTTGGTGATTAGCTGCACAAAAGTGCCAGACAACCTCCGCCGATTATCTGCATGAGAAAACTTTATTTTTTCCAATAGCGAAGTTTTTGTTGGGTAGCCTTATATTATACATGGTATAGAGATGCTTTTGGTAGTTTAAGGTATGATATCTCAAAATGAATATATGCACGAGTGACAGAATGTGATTATCATTTACTGTTACCTGCACCTGAATGACAAGAGAAAACTAAGCTAAGCTAGAACTAAATAACTAACGATAAAGCAATGTGCGCCTTCGCGCAGTCTGCCCACCAAGGTTTTATTCCTTGGCCAGAAGGAGCTCATTAAAGAAGATATTCATGAAAGTCGTGTAAAATGAATCTCATCGCCGTCGTAGCTCAGAAGGAAACAAAAACAAATTATGCACCTTACGCCTCGCCGGCTCCACCTCTCTTTGGGGGTCCACCGCCCCCACGGCCTCTACCACCTCTGAAACCACCACCAGTCCTGCCCCCACCTCCTCCGTTTCTCCTACCCTTCTGCTGCGGGTCACCCGCCGGCGCCGTAGGTACGCCCGCCAAAGCCATAGCAGCCTGAGCTGCGGCTGATACAGCAGCACCGCCTCGCGGCGGTCCTCCACTACCCCTTCGATGCCGTCCATTGCCCTTCGGGGCTGTAGGCACCCCGTCCCGGTCGGCCCCGGCGATGCTTGCTGCAGGACCTGTGGGTGGTGTCGGCCCAGCTGCGGAGCCTTCTCTTTTGAGTAGGACCGGTGCTGCTCGTGGTTCCGTAGTTGATGCCGGCACCGAAGGCGTGGATGCGTTTGAAGGCAACTTCTTCAAGATAGCTACTGGTGCCACCGGCAGTGATCCGGGGCCAGGTGTAGTTGCGGATGAATTAGAAGCAATGCTATCTTCACGTTCCAGGCGGCGACCACTATTACCGCGACCACCACGCCGTCTTGGTCGTACCGGCGATTGCGGTTCCGGGTTGACAGGTGTTGGGGGTGTGACAGTAGCTGTCGGGGTACCATCGGTGGTACTGGTAGATGTTTCAATGGTAGAAGGTGTTTTTGCCGAGTTGCGAGAACGTCTTGTGGAGGGGGTGATGCCGAGATCGCGTTGAAGAATTGCTGCAACACTGGAAGCATTCCCTCTATCTCTGCGGCGTTCACGGCCCTTTTCTTTTTCCTGGGATTGCCCTTTCTCCGACCTCGAACTATTGCCAGCGAGGTTGCTTCCTTGTCTCGCCAACGTTCCTGGTTGACCTGAGTTTTGTCTGGAGATACTGCCAGTTAATCCTGAATTTTGTCTTGATAGACTACCAGGAATGCCGGAATTCTGTCGCGATAAAATCGTAGTGCTGGTATTCTGTCGAGACAATGGTCCACCGATAGAATTCTCACGCTTCAAGATAGTGGCGGCTTCCATATCAATGGCCCGGACCGCCTGTTTTATGGCCCCCTCTTCCTTTTCGTCAATACGAGGTTCCCTCTCCTTGCCCTTAGCACGAGATTTCTCAAGTCTCCTCCTTTCCCGTTTTGCAGACGAAGACTCTTTATTAGACTTTTCAGTTTTGAGGCTTGATTTACTCGAGCTTGATTTGTCTGAACCTCCGTTCTTGTGCGTCCGGAGATATTCGATAAGTGGGGTTGTTTTTGGTTTGTCAATTTTCTCGACAATAGGCAAAGGAACTGATAATGGATCGTTGACCGGTATAGTAGTTGATGATCCAACCGCTTCGCCGGGAGGGCCATTGGCGAACGTATCGATAGTAGCAGTTCTATCGGCTGGGGGAGCAGGTGTAGAAGCAGCTTTTAATGATGCCACAAATGCTATGAAATCAGGGTCGAATTCAATAGTGCCCGCACGGGCATCTACACGTGCTGATTTCTTTGGAGCTTTCTGGAATGGAGAGTATTCCATTTGAGGGGTTGTGGTGTTCCCCTTGCTATCGGTAAAAGGGCCATGCAAGCGTAGTGCCTCGCTAAGAGCGGTGATCTGTAGAGGATTCTTGAACTTGATGACACATCGGGAATCTCTAGGTGCTTTTGTACGTCTAAATTGAGGAAAAGTTAGTTTGATGCATGAAAGAAAACGTTTGGGAAGGGAAACATACTCCTCGGGTATCTTTCCCTGAATCCAACAAGTCCATTCTACAGTTTCCTCGTTTATATATTCGACCATTGCGTTCTTGAATTCATCCTCTTTTATCAAACTTGGGAGATGACGAACGACAACTTTGAGACGAATTGTGGGATTGTTACCGGAGCTGGCCTTAAGGAGGGGACCACCACCACGAGGTTTCGCTTTTGCAATGGTGGGCGAAAAAGATGCCATTTTAGTTTCTGGCAGTTGAGTCGAGCGAAACTCCGGAGAATAAAGAGAAGGAGGCACCAGTGGTGGATGTGTGAGAGAGAGGAGGAGGAGGAGGAGGAGAGGAAAGGAGGTGATATGTATCGTGGGCTAAGTACGCCCTCTTTGGTGGTGAAGCCAGAAATTAGTTATGGAAGAGGGTTTGTCGGAGAGTGCTCTGTGTGCAACTCTGAATGCTATGCTTATCTAATCTGGTAACCCGATAAGGTTAGCTTGCCCATTTGCCAGAACTCTCAACCACAAAGGAGGAGTCTTGTGTGTGGCGTTGTGTGTTCATTGGGTGGATGTCTCTTTGACATTCATTGACGCAATAAATCCCTAATCTGTGTGCAGATTTCGCAGCTTTTTAGCGCGGTTAATGACATTAGGTTAAGGTATCATAGTATGGCTGGAAAGCTCTTGTTGTGACCCGGCCAGTAGAAAACATCTCGGCAATTGCCACACTTGAACTATTCCTAATCTCGGAATATTCCAAGGAACTAAAAGGCGACAAATACAGACGAAGGATACAGAGAGCTGGTCACACACATGATGGGATGCCACTGTACGATACAAGGAGGGGAATCCCTCGCTTCTCGAACGAGGGGAAATTACTTTGGGGGCGAAATTCGGAATCACTTTCTACTTTAACTTGTTCAAGGCATAATTAACCGAATAATATGTGGCCAAGCGCCAGTTATCATACGGTAAAATGGATCAACTGGTTGGTGCCGGAGTGGAGATGATGAGGCTCTTTCTCACTCTGGCTCGCTTCTAGCTGTGATCTCAGCTGTTGCTCTGTAAACTCCCCTCACGCCTCATTTCGTTACCACAGTTACCAGCGAATACATCACCGATACAAACCTCTTCTCTCACCCTTGTCCAGCTGGGTGAGTTTCAGAAATTCTCCGGCTTTCCTACTCCCCTTGCAGTAGCATACCGGTACTGTACCTAGCCATTTTCAAGATTAGATCCTGATCCCTCATCCTGCCAGGTAGTGTGAAGATCTAATCTAAGATTCATCTCTTCCAATCTTTCCCTTCCTTCACCACCCCACCACCAAACCAAACACCCCCACCATCACACAGAGCTCCTGTCTTTCCCCTTTCCGCCTTCCATATTCCATAACGATACCGATACCCTAATTAGCAACCATATCGTTCAAACACCTCCTCCCGTCTTTCCTCCCGCTTTCAGCCACTTCTACCGCATCACCTTCAAGTTCCCCCTCCCCCACTAGAAAGTCATCGCCCTCACCGTCATATCCCGCTTCTGCATCTAACAAACTTCCATCACCGAATAATCCAATACCTTTAGAAACACCGTCATTACCTTCTACTACTATAAATATGAGTGTTGGCGAGAAAGGCGGAGGAGCCGCAATGGCTACCGGTGGAGGTCCGGATGAGTGGCTAGAGATGGCCAGGAAATGTAAATACCTGAGTGAAGGTGATATGAAGAGGCTTTGCGAGCTTGTGAAGGAATGCTTGATGGAGGGTTTGTAATATCCTTATCCTTCCTTTTTCTTGCCACACTTACCCACCCTCCTTCTGAAGCTTTACTGTCCATGACAATGTCATGTAAGTAGTTTTTCTTTAAAAAATAAAGGACAAAAACTAAATTAAGGCTTCGTCTTGGTGCATGAACAGAGTCAAATATCCAACCGGTATCTACCCCCGTCACCGTTTGCGGTGACATTCACGGCCAATTTTATGACCTGATGGAGTTATTTCAAGTTGGCGGAGGTCTCCCGGATAAGGTGAACTATGTCTTCCTTGGCGATTTTGTCGATAGAGGTTACTTTTCCCTGGAAACCTTCACATTGTTGATGTGCTTGAAAGCCAAGTTCGTTCCACTTTTTCCCCCTTTTTTTCCAAAAAATAAAAATCCTACATTCCGGATACCAGGTCTCGTCCAGCAAGCGCCAACCACTGATCACTATTCACCACCAGATATCCAGATCGAATAACCCTAGTTCGCGGCAATCATGAATCTCGACAAATCACTCAGGTTTACGGATTTTACGAAGAATGCCAGACAAAGTACGGGAATGCATCTGTATGGAAATCTTGCTGCCAAGTGTTTGATTTTCTCGCCCTTGCTGCTATTATCGACGGTAGTGTTCTTTGTGTTCACGGAGGCCTGAGTCCTGAAATTCGGACCTTGGATCAGATTAGGGTTGTAGCAAGAGCGCAGGAGATTCCTCATGAGGGTGCTTTCTGTGATTTGGTTTGGAGTGATCCAGAAGGTATGTTTAGTGGGCCGAACTCTGAAGGATTAGCTAATTGTAAATGAATAGAGGTGGAGACCTGGGCGGTATCGCCTAGAGGTGCTGGATGGCTATTTGGAGATAAGGTAGCAACTGAGGTGAATACTATATAATCACCATTCATCCCTCATACTGGCTAACACTTCTAGTTCAATCACGTCAACGGCCTTACCTTAATAGCTAGAGCCCATCAACTTGTGAATGAAGGATACAAGGCAAGAGCCATCCTACAAGACCCCCTCACGCCCCACAAGCTAACATTCTCTCTCGTAGTATCACTTCAAAAATAAGGACGTAGTAACCGTATGGTCGGCGCCAAACTACTGCTACCGCTGCGGCAACGTAGCAAGCATCATGAAGCTAGACCCAGATCTAAACCCCAGCTTCACTATATTCAGTGCAGTCCCCGAAGACGAAAGAGTTGTACCTGCCGGTAGAGGAGGACGTGGCGAATACTTTCTGTAACGAACTTTTTCTTTTAGAACTGGAATCTAACGAAATGAAACATAAATGCAAAACGGGTGAAAAATCAAAAAAAAAACCTGGGCAGATGGTACTGTATGTGAAGGGCGGGGTTTGTGGGTTGGGTTGGAGGATCAATATGGAGGGAGTCTTGCATAGTGTGATTCCTTTTTTTTTGCTTTCTTTTCTTTACTTTCTGGCTGGTTTGTCTTTTTTTTTTCTTTTTTTTTTTTTCCACTTCCATCGTAGTTACTTTCTCACTTTCTCCCTCTATTAAACTACATATGTCACGAATTTGGCGGAGGAAAGAAGAGGTTTCTTCTAAAGCGGCTGGGTGGGTTTCTGTAGAATATCTTTGCTGTCATACGATACTGTACTCGGGATCCACCAGTTGTCTTGAATCCCCACCCCGTCCCTCCCTCCCTCCCTCCCTCCCCTGGGCTTCTGCCATGTCACGAGTGAGCAGTTATGATTTTGTTCTTACTTGTTATTCCGCATAGCATACTGACGGAAGTACAGTTCTCAGCTTGTGATATGATTATCATGTTAGTCCACTGCAGGAGCCATGTCAAGTTAGTTCATGGCGAATAATGTTGCGTTAGGCTGCTATATGTGCTAAGCGCTGTTACAACCCACGATCCACTAACTTATGTGGTGTTTCCGTACTGTCGGGTAAAATTTGCTAGAATGCTCATCATAACTTACACCACTCGCAACTGTCCCCTTTGCCGCGTTTTTGTGAAGATCGTGCTGGAGGGTAGGTAGGTAATTCCGGTGAGGTGTGGTGAGGAAAATTGGATAACGGTAGTTGTGTGTTGCCGCGCTGGGACATCGGTGGTCACTCGCGCAATGTTGGGATGTGCACGGTTGTCATTGGGATTTTCGGTATTTGTTTTTTTTTTTTTTTTTTTGGAAAATTGGATAACGGTAGTTGTGTGTTGCCGCGCTGGGACATCGGTGGTCACTCGCGCAATGTTGGGATGTGCACGGTTGTCATTGGGATTTTCGGTATTTGTTTTTTTTTTTTTTTTTTTTGCGCCTGCGAAATATGGCGTGGCTGGGGGGGGTTCTACCTATTAGGTGAAAAGTGAGAGCCTGGAAAAGTGTGTGTTTAACTGTGTTTGCCTACTGGTGTCTTGGAAATCGTGAGCCTTTTGATCTGATCGTTGGGTTGTGGTGAGTTTTTTTATTCTGGTTAGGTATGTGCGGATTGGAGGTTTGGTGGAAGGCTCTTCATGGGGGATTGTATGAGGGCTTGTTATAGTGCTCTGAATCTTTACTATGGTAGTGTATAGCAGCTCGAATGGGAGTACGAGTAACGTGGATATATGAGATTGGGTTCTAACTGTTGGGCTGGGCAAGGCTAGGATTCTGTTGATCTTTGGAAGGCTAGATGAGGCGTAATTTGAGTTACTGTGTTGTTATTCTTATTGGCTAACTTTAAATCTTTGAGGTATTATGTGGTTGAGTGTAAGGCTTTGGTCCGGCCTAGTTTGAATATCTGATTCTGATAGTGCACGAGGCTATCTGCGGGATTCGCTGACACCCTCCATCTCCGCAACCATGCCAACTGCTTTGTATTGTTAATACCTCAACAACCGCAAGATATCATGGGGTAGGAATTAAGTATGTAGAGATTGGAAGGTAGTATACAGGGATTAAAAAAATCTTAAAATTCAGTTTGCATCCCTTCCCGATCCTTAACTTGCTGAAGCCTGTAAGGCATACTATCAATATACTTGTTCCAATCCTTGGGTATCAATTTATCCCACTCCTCCTTAATTGCCTTTGCCATACTCTCTATTGTTCCTGGAAACACTGCTCATGCTTTGATTCTCTGTTTCAACATCTTCCAAACATTTTCTGGTGGACATCCTGAGCAAGTATGGTTGTGCCGAGAGCGACGTGTTTTGGACCGTAAATTTACTGTTGGACGAGGAACACCAGTTTGACATGAGGCTTCCGCTTGGGAAACACCCATGTCTAATAAAGCAGGGATTCTTACTCTTGTTGGAGTAGTCCATTCGCCCTTTGGACCATTGTGTGGTGGTGTAGAAGGCATTTTGTAGGTATGGTTTTGGTGTGGGTATCGGTCGCGATGGTGGGGTGTCAGTGAATTTTGTAGATAGCCTCGTACCAACACTCTGAACCACCAAAACATCCTGTGTACCACCTCCAAAACCGCTACTAGCGCGGCTCATTTTTCCGGTTCTCGGTTCATGAACCGTGAGCAGCCTGTTTTGGACGGTGCTGAACCGGCGGTGTGAGACCCCCCAGGTAATGCGGTGCACTTTTTCCATGCTATGCAGGTGCATTCGGCATCTCGATCCTTGGGCTGCATGGTGAATAGACAGATAGCTACCGCAGGCACCAAAGTGTAGATTCCAGATACCATATAATCTCATGAAAGTCGGATTAGCACTATTGATGATTTTCTTGAACCTGCTCGATCGCCGCTCTCTATCTGTTTAAACTGTAGCGTGTTGGCGGTCTTTATGCCCTTCTGCTGGTTCGGTTGCCTTAGTTTCTCTTTAGTCCCCTTCAGTTCCAATCCGACTTTCATGAGATGATACGGAATGTGCTCCTGGGGAGTCGCCCTACTGCAAGTTTCTATTACGAGTAATGCCAGATCATAGGTCAAAGCTGTCCAATCTCCAATTGCAAAGTGAAAATATCAAGTTCACTCTCACCGGGGACCGACCGGGGACAGAAACGCCTTCATGAATGATGTAGTGAGCCTCTGTTCAAATTTAATGGAGCCCAGTCTCACTTCCGGCAAGATAATGCAGATTGGTACGGAGACGCGTCCGGTACCAGGGGATGGATACCCCATGCCGCCTGCTACTACATCACCGAGTAATATCTCACCCAATGATGACCAACGCCGACCGGCGCACACACCTCCCCGCCCTGGTACTGAGTACCTCGGTTATTGCGATTCTACAGATGACCCGGCTCCAGGAGAATTCAAAGGCCTAAGCATAAGCGGCACCCTTCAAGAACCGGCGCCCTGACAACTGGTAGGCCCGGTCCAGGCGGCTATTCCACAAGACATACTCGCCTCTCTCCCGTATCGCATAAGGTAACTGGACCGCTAAGATGGTGGTTGCCATGGATCCCGGTTCTGATTTACGGATAATGGAAAGGCTGCCGTGACTTACCGAGCAGTGGGATGGGATCTATTCGCTTCCCACGTTTTGAGGTATTTCGGCTTAAAAGGCGGAGGGTTAATCCGACAATCAGACGGATTTTTTTTTCTTTTTTTTCTTTTTTTTCGATAATTTAAGGCGGCGGGAATGTTCGGATGGTTTGCGGGGCTCGAAGGCGTCGATTCCCCGTACTGTACCGAATGATGTACCCGTACGGTACTGTCTCGGAGGAAGTTTTCTTGAGGGGTGGGTGGGACAGAGTAGGGATGTGTCCCTAAATTTTGTCATTGGTGGCGTTTCGTGTATGTAACACACGATTACGATCTTTTGAATTGTCACGTATTGTCACTCGGGGTTGCATTTGCTGGGTCGAGGATTTCTCTATGTTTTTAGATGCTTGGTGTTACGGTTTATGTCGTGAGAGCAAAGCAAAGAAAGGGAGGAAGAAGAAAAATGATTGATTGTCAAGAGGGAATTAGAAAGCGTTGAGATCAAAGGAAGGAAGAGAGACTATCCGCTATTTAAGGAAAGTAGGAGGGTAAGCAGTGACCGCGAATCCACACACAAGCATGGAAACATCTATGTGTGGAATACATCCGTAGGTCCAGCGTAAGCATTTATACTATAGGTGCGATACATGCAGTACCACGCGGTGGGAAGACCCTGATTATGCAATAGATAATTATACCCAGACAGTAGGAATTTCACATTCTAATACGTGGGTGATATATTTGCTTTCATTTTTCGGCTGTGCATGTCGGTGTGAAGTTTCTGGCAGATAGACTACTAATCCAATTGAAAAGAATGGTTTGGAGAAGTGAGGTAGCGAATATGAACATTTGTTTTCTTCAAGGTAGGGAATGATTGAGATAGATAGTCGTTTAAAGATCCTCTAGCCTTCAAACCCTCTAGACATATGTTTAGCCAGTATTGCTGTTGTTGTGGTTCTAAGAACATTAGAGAACTTAACCCACAGGACTAAAATCAGTTTTTTTCCGTCAAACCCGACCGACTGAGATGGCGTGAAGGCGGGCTATCTGGGACGGAAAAGACCATCTTTCATTCTTGGCATATTCTTTCAAACGGAAATGATATTTACAAAGTCACAAAGCGATAACTGATAGAATCTAAGCATTTTGAGAGAATAAAGCAAACTAGATTAGACAACACTCCACAGAGGTACTAGTGTTCGAATAATACGGTACGTTACGGCTGTAAGCTACAATACCGAAAAACGGGAATTCATACCAAAATTTTGAATGCCGGGTAATTGTGTCCTTTACAACCAAGTTTAGGCCAAGTTTGATTGTGACATTTTTATCCACAATGCTGGAGCATGGGCTTTCTTTTCCTCTTCTGGGTAAACGCTCCTCTTCTCTACTCGTAACATCTGTCATGGAATCTTAAAAATAAATTTGCACTGGACCGGCTCACGGGGTCTGGTAATTTTGCCGTACGTTACAATAGTGTATCTACCGTATGGTATATTACATCATGTAATGATACCGATCGGACCCCTAAGATGTACCGAGTGAGATATTATGAATAAAGCTTTAAGTTGGGAATTTCTCTTGGAATCTGGTGAGTACTTACAGGAATCTGGAATATACTGCGGGGTGCGAGATGGAGTGGCTGAAGTATCGTTTTACTGTATTTTTGTGTGTGTGAGTGAAGCTGTAATGAAAACGGGATGAGCCACGTATTCCACCTACAAACCTTCCCCCCGGAAAGAACCCATAGCATACATGACTGCACCATCAACACAAAAACTGGGATTTCCCCTTTTCTTAACCATCACCATTAGGATTTCCTCGAATTACAGAGCTACGCAAATTCACTTCAACCTCGACATCTACAATGCTTATCTTTTCATGGGTAGGTTTATAACGGGGGAGGGCTTTAATGGGGAGCAAAAAGCTTCATCATCGATTGGACTGGAGAGGATGTTAGGCGGATCCTTTAAGGTTTGCCCAACTGAGGAGTTTGCTGACTTTGAATAGTTAAATTTGAACCCACTGCGCTGCCTGAGAACTATTCTTTCGAGAAATAGCTCATTCAACTGCTAATACAGCTGAAGTGGCTTGACCGAAATCTAATCCATCTTGGTGCCAAATCACGTGATCAGTTATCAGATCGTGGCATCTTGTCTCGTTAGCTTGTGAAGAGTTTTAAAGACCTCACCCATATTGGATCCGGTGAAGAATGTGTTAGTGAAAAAGCATACTGCTCCCCACAGCCGGTAGGAGATGACCGGAACGGAAAATGTTCCTTCCGCCAACGGATAATTTATTATATTTCCTTTTCTGGCTATGAGCTCTAGCATTATACTTTAACTTTCCGAAATAGAGTATTGAGACGAGGGTGGGGCACTTACGAGATCCTATTCCGGGGAGCTCACGGAAAATCAGATGCCGGTATGGAACCTACCATAGCTTCAATGAAGGCGGGAGCTCGGGAGACATTCACCCGAGCCTGGCAGCAGGGTGTAGTGTTTTCTTGATGGTCCGTTATCTGAGTGATTTCCAGGATCCGTCATCAGAACTCACTCGTTGTATTGAATAGCAATAGG
Source organism: Choiromyces venosus 120613-1 (assembly GCA_003788595.2). NCBI lineage: Eukaryota > Fungi > Ascomycota > Pezizomycetes > Pezizales > Tuberaceae > Choiromyces > Choiromyces venosus. The sequence goes on from ML120351.1 coordinate 957,783, forward strand.
CTTGGAAAATTCACCGAACATAGGGCAAAACACACCAAAATTGGGGGTTTTGTGAGTCTCCTAATCTCAACAGATTACCATGACATTAACTTCAAAATAGGCTTACAAGGTGCCGGGGCCTCTGAGATACGCTATATATTATTTCCTTATTGTTACCTGCCATGTATATAGAGCGAGGTGCATTCAAAGTCGGTGAGGTATGTTGCAATGTATCTTTCACATACAAAATAGCCTGGCTTTGCAGGTACCTTCGAGTCGGGCACATCTCACACTTCACTACTCTGCAAGAGTAAGAGCGAAAGATTCCAGATTTTGTATCTTGAGTTCCTATGTGTTAGGGAATTTACTATATTTTTTTTCTTTATCATTTCCTAGAGGATAATTGGGTGGTGATGTCTTGAAAAATGCCAATTTTGGTGTGTTTTGCCCTGTGTTTGGTGAATTTTCCAAGCCTATTGATAAACCCTCTGTTGGCCATAGCTCCTGCCCTCTAGTTTCTGCGGGCGACGGGCGTAGACTGCCGGGGGATTATGTACTATTGTGTTTGCATGCTGGTACTGTGCCCATCGGAAAGGTCGGAAAATTACTTGGCGTGCCGCGGTAACTAGGAGATATGGAAACTACGGCACTAGTGTCGACTCCACACTCCACAATTGCTGGCGACACCAATAATCTCCCAACACCTTTCGCTAATCATCACTCGTCCTAGGATCCTTCAAACCTTATTGTGTTACAATCTCTGTTCGGATACATGATTCTGTCTTTCATTTCGAAACCACAACTTTGGGCGAAAGGGGAATTCCGGACGAACGGGCATCCGGTAGCCCGGCTGAATGGCCGAGAGTCGCCGAACGATCCACAGAGCGTAGCTTCAAGTTCATAGCACATTTTTCTCGTCGTCTCAGTACGAGTAAAGATTTGATTTGGCTTTTGGAAGGTTACCTTGTACCATGTGGAGGTAAGGAAGTAAATATCTGGAGACGAATACCAGGGGGTGGTGGAATACTGTACCGGTACGGGAGCCGCGTGGCAACCAGGTTTTGTGTACGAATCTTTGCCAAGAATGCCTCCGTGAGCGGAAAATTTGGTGAGGACTCCCGCAAAATATCGGCTGGCGGAGGCATTCTTGGCAAAGATTCGTGAGTACACATGAAATCTCAGGGGTGGATGGGCGCAATACTCACTGGGACCTAGAGCAGCGCTACGCTTATGGATCTGAGTCTCTATGGCGAAGCTCGGGATATGGATGGAGAATTGGTGCGGGGAAAATTGGCGGTGACGGTATTGTGTGTCGGTGTGTGATGACAGATCACCGAAGAATTAGTCTAAGCCCAGAAGTCGCTTGATGTTTTGGCGCTTGTTAAGCTTCGTGTGGCTAAGGCTTGGAGTTCGAACGTCTCTCATAAAATTACTCTCGAAGCATCGACAGTGCGTAGTCGAGATACTGTTATCATATAATAATCTAGCGCGGTGGGCTCTTTCAAGTTTCAACACGCTGAGTTGCAGCAATGGAGCAGCTACCGCGTTATCTGGTGAAATTCGTTTTCACGCCAAGATGTTAAAATAAAGCGTTACTTAGGGTTTCCCACAGGGTAGCCTCTCTAGGTGGTTTTTTTTCCTTTAAACGAATGGCAAAGGTCCCAAAAACTGCACCCTGTGGCAAAAGTTTGTGAAAATCCTACCTCTAAAGGCTACTCTCTCCTCAAACGAGCTCGGATGTGCCACACTTTCTTTTGACCTCCTAGCTTGAAAACAAATTTCACCAGATAATGCGGCTACTGTACTAGTAATTTCGTGACGTTTGTAAAACGGACTGATATTGCATACTGTACCACCAAAATTCTGAGGCTCTGGCCGAAATTTGGGTGATATGCAATAGCGGTCCGTTTTACAAACGTCACGACATTACGAGTACCGTAGCACTCAGCACTGCCTATTACAGTGCTGATTGCAGACTATCAATTTCAATTACGAGAGTTGAGGAGGAAAACCCACTCCCGCGGCCGAGTTGAAGTTGGACACCCACAAAGCGTACCGGTAGTGATCGCCGGGCCAATAAATGGGCATATCCAAAGTTCCAAGCTGAGCAAAGTGATTCCATATTATACCGTGCTAGAAAATAAGTGGGTAGGATACGAAATTCATCGCCACCTGATAACCTCCAGCTTAAAATACTCAGATACCTGCCTGCCTCTTTACCTCTATTGACCGATTACCCAATATGCCAGCACATGGGCGGTGGAAGGGCGGCGGTGGAGGGTGCTAAACACGTACTTGTGGAGACATGGGAAGCTCTTCCTCGGGTTGTGGTTGATGGGGAGTGTTAATCATTTCATGAGAAGCCTCAAAGGGTGATACTTTGCGCTGGAAATAATAATTTCAATGGCTGGATTCTAGGTTATATGGGTGTGTGATGGTAAGAGAATGAATTGTGTGGAGTTTTTCTTTTATATCGTATGCGGTTGTTAATTGTGTTGCCCTGCATTGGTTTGTTATTCGGCCAGCAATCACTACTCTATGTGGGTGTCCAACTTCAACTCGGCCGCGGGAGTAGACTAACTTAATGTTAGCCAATACTTATCTCCGAAAACAAACGCGGGTTTTACACCTTGTGTTTCGTTGGTGGTCTTGTGATGCTGGCGGGGTTGGTCGCCGTCATATTTTTAACCATTGATTGGGGTGAATCTAAACTCTTTGTCTAAATTTGCTGTTGTGTTTGGTTGAATGGGAAACTGGAAGCAGGAGGAAGAGCGGGAGAGAAGTCACCAAGGAGCATATAATAATACTAGCTTAGGATTGATCAGAAGCTGTGAGATAGGGGGTGATCTGGATCTAAAATTTTGGTGGATTTCTTGAGGCCTCTATCCGGGGGGATGACGGATCAAACAAAGTTGTCCCTCCAGGTTGTTTCTGCAGGAGAATCTTTTCTTATCTTTTTTTATCTTTTTTTATTTATTTATTTTTATTTTTATTTTTTATTTATTTTGGTGGGAGACGGGCTGATCCTGTTTGAGATTCCCATTTCCGTTTGCCCGAGCCGTCCCGTAGATTCATGAGACGGTAACTGTCTTGATTTTTCCTTGATGTTCTCCACCCCTACTGTGTTATGGTAATTTTTTATCATGACTTTTGGCTTAATTTGACATGATGTTTTATGATACGATACAGTAGACGACACTGTACGGTACTCGTACGTGAGGGGCACAGCAAAGGTGAAGTGGAAACAAACCTGGGGTCGGGAACGGAAGAACCCCGGATGAACCGCCGATCAATTAGGCGGTTGGTGCTTACCACGCTAACCAACTCTGGCATCATTTGAGCAGATCAGTCTACTATTCGCAGCACCTTAACGTTTTGGTGGAGTTCGCCCCGACCCTTGTGGAAAAGCACGTGCCCGCCTCTGTCGTCATGCAGATTACCGGTACTGTACCGGTAAACCATAGGTGACACAGTGACCCCGCCATCCGGCACAAAGCGCTGCGAAAGAGAAACATTGTTTTACCGAACTCTCATCATAATAAACGACACAGCAACTTTGGTGGAATGACCTTGCTATTGCAATACACTTTGAAGGAGTAAAACATATGGCTTGCTAGGTTTTCGTCTGGTTGATTTTGATCTTGGTGGGGTTGTAATGATGAAGATAGGATGCGATATTGTTAGAGTGGGCTGGAGATGGAATCGTACGGCTCGGACTGGGGTCATGAGAGCAATATAAAATCGTGCGGATGTAGGGGAAGGGAGCGATGAGACACAGATGAGGCATGTTTTGATAGGGCGCATCTACAGTTAAGTGCGGCAAGCAACATGATAGATACTTGTACGAGCTTCTTGCAGAACCTGTCTGCAATTTATCCTCACCTTATCTTGAGCACGAGTACTGAAACTCCTGGACTTACCGTTGCTTTACTCAAGTAATAATAATACCGTAATTGCAGATCATGATGAGCCATTATCACCCTCCATTCAGCATTAGAAGGGAAAAAGGCTATTCTAATCATTCTCATGTATAATACTGCACAAGTTTGACTTGGCCAATCAACGAATTTGAGCTTTGCCAAGTTGAAGATAAACCACCTTTACTGCTTTTTGGAGTTAGGAGGTTGAAAAAAACCAGTGCCTGAAAACAGGTTAAGGGATACCAGGCACCCACATGGTGTGTTCCATTGCTGCCCCTCCCACCCTACCACGGCGATTCACATTGGACAATTTGGTAGGACAAGCAGACCTGGTTTGAATATCAATAACTGCACATAGTTTACCAGCACTCGAGTAATGGGATCACGGTTGGTTTGAGACACTGCCTCCCCTGTTCGAGCTACCGCTGTAGTTACCGTATCGAATGTATGTCCGTGCAATAGTCAAAATTGAGGGCTGCCCCACCCCCGCAAAATACCACTTGCTTAGCAACGAGCCCCTCCTCGGCTACCGGTATTCCTTTTTGCACTGGGGCTTTTTCCTCCTCATTCCACCCTAACCTTCCCAATTTGCACTGCTGGTACTCTCATCGCAGTTATATACCGCGTCCCCTCGCCCTTTTTCTTCCACTTTTTTCCTCTTCAGATTAACCACCCACAAACACTCTCTACGGCATTACAAATTACAAATTACACCTTCACCATGACTCTATCAATCAGCCTTGAACTCCCTAACGGAGTCAAATACGATCAACCTCTTGGATTGTAGGTTCCGTTATTTCTCTTTGTTTGCAGCATTCAATTGAGCTCAAACCTGCTTCTTGAATTATACTAAATGCTTTTGCTCTTCTCAGGTTCATCAATAACGAATTCGTCAGGGGCGTCGAAGGCAAGACCTTTGACGTCATCAACCCAAGGTTTGTAGATTCTCTATGGTATTGTGATGATGATGATTGAATGATGGATTCTGATTATGTCATAGCACCGAGAAAGTAGTTTGCTGCGTCAACGAAGCAACTGAGAAGGTCCGAAGAGCTCCTTTTGAGAGTATTTCCATCTCAGCTAAATCTTGTTACTCGCTATAGGATGTCGACGTTGCCGTACGTGCTGCTCGTGCCGCCTTTGAGGGAGAATGGCACAAGGTTACCCCAGCCAAGCGTGGCCAGTTACTCTGCAAGCTTGCAGACCTCTTCGAGGAGAACCTCCTCAAGATGGCCTCCATAGAGGCACTCGACAACGGAAAGAGTGTTAGCATGGCCAAGATTGACGTTACTGCCGCCGCCGCTTGCCTGAGGTACTATGGTGGATGGGCCGACAAAGTGCACGGAAAGGTCATTGATACCGAACATGGAAAATTCAACTACACAAGACAAGAACCCATTGGTGTTTGTGGACAGATTATCCCGTAAGCCCTTAGAACGTTACTGTATTGCTGAGGTATCTACTAAACCATTTTTGCAGATGGAACTTCCCAATTCTCATGTGGGCATGGAAAATTGGTCCCGCCATTGCCACTGGTAATGTCGTTGTCCTTAAGACTGCAGAGCAGACTCCTTTGAGTGCCCTTGTGGCCGCAGAGTTGGTTGTTCAGGCCGGGTTCCCTCCCGGCGTTATCAACGTTCTCTCCGGCTTCGGTAAGACCGCTGGTGCCGCTATTGCCTCCCATATGAACGTCGACAAGGTTGCATTCACTGGATCAACCGTCACTGGACGTAGCATAATGAAAGCTGCCGCAAACAGTAACTTGAAGAAGGTTACCTTGGAGCTTGGTGGAAAGAGCCCTAACATCGTTTTTGACGATGCCGACATTGATGAAGCTATTAGCTGGGTCAACTTTGGTATTTTCTACAACCACGGGCAGTGCTGCTGTGCCGGATCCCGTATCTACGTCCAAGAGGGTATCTATGATACTGTCAGTTGTCTACTCTAAAATTAACCCCAAAGATATTAGCTAACAAGTCCCATAGTTTGTCGAGAAATTCAAGAAGAGAATAAAGGAGAACGTTGTTGGTGACCCATTTGAGAACGAGACCTTCCAGGGTCCTCAGGTCTCGCAGCTCCAGTTCGACAGAATTATGGAATACATTGAGCACGGAAAGCAGGAGGGAGCCAAGGTCGAAATCGGTGGTAAGCGTCATGGAGATGTTGGCTACTTTATCGAGCCTACGATCTTCTCCAACGTTGATGAAGGCATGAAGATTATGCAGGAGGAGATTTTCGGCCCTGTTGCCTCAATTGCCAAGTTCAAGACTTTGGAAGATGCCATTGCTCTTGGTAACAAGACTACTTTTGGCCTTGCTGCTGCCGTTCACACCAAGAACCTTGAAACTGCTTTGACTGTCGCCAACAGTCTGAAAGCTGGTACCGTCTGGATCAACACCTACAACGCCCTCCATGCTGCTCTTCCATTCGGTGGTTTCAAGGAGTCCGGTATCGGCCGTGAGCTCGGGAAGGCTGCACTGGCCAACTATACCCAGCTCAAGACTGTCTCGATGAACATGAACGGCGCAATGTTTTAAGCATGTTTACTCTGGTTTGTCGGGGACGTGTGCAAGGGCATTTTTTCAAGCGGGCAAAACTTTTAGGGCTCTTTGATTTTTTAACGGCTGGGCGTAGTTTTTTACTTTCTTCTTTTTCTTTCACTTTGTTCTCTATTCTTATTGCCTGTCTACCTTGTGCTGTATACCTCGATGAAAAACGAAATGGAAATGCCTTGACACACGAATGACGAGTGTGATGATGATGAGTGATGGATGGTATTTACTATAGATCTGGTTGAGCGAACATAACCGCATCTCTTCCTAGAATTCTCCATTCCACATTTGTAAACTTGACTGCCGAAATTCTCTTCCCGTCTGCTACTGATGTAACTGCCCGGGGTGATACATTTACACCACCTTGACCAAGATATGTAGGTGCAATAGTGATAATCACAGAATCCACAAGCGGTAGATTTCCCTCAGCAAGCAGGTCGTTAATAACTCCACCACCTCCTTCAACCATAACACTATGCAGATCCAACTCTTTCATTTTCTCTGACAAGACATGCCAGCTCCACTTCTTTTTCCCAGAAGTCTCAATAACAACCACCTTACCCCCAACTTCCTCCAATATCCTCTTCCTCTCATCCCCCTCCACCTCGACCTCACTCCGGACAAAAACATAAGGTGCCAGCCCCTCACCCCTCTCCGCCGTCTGCACCACCCTCGACTCCCTCGTAACTTTCCAACGAAACGCAGGATCAAGGATAACCGGCCGTGGCTGTCTAGTGAGCGGCGTTCCCGGTAGACGAGAATTCAACCCGGGGTCATCTACCACGACGGTGCCGACTCCTATTAGGATTGCATCGTGAAAGGTGCGGAGGTGGTGCGTTAGGGATTTTGTCTCCGGGCCCGAGAGAGGGACTTTTGTGAGGGGGATGGAGAGGTGGGAGTCCAGGGATGTCGCGTAGGTTAATGTTAGGAAGAGCTTTCCTGTGTGTTGGGACGGAGGGAGGTACTTGTCGATGGCGGTAGGCGGGGGGTAGGGCATTAGCGGTGCCATATTATTATTTTAATTTTAGTTCTGCTAGTAATGATAATGAATTGTTTGTTGAGTGGGGAAAAAAGAGAAGGAAGAGGGGGGAAACGCTCCGAGTTGCGGAGTGTGACCTTAAGAAATAGGCAATGATCGACGCGTAAGCCATCGCTTGCGCAAAATTCCAGAAAACCCTTTCAAAACCTCTCTTACCGAGTTTTCTTCTTCTCTTCTATCTTGTTTTTTTTTTTTCTCATCGACTAAAGAACCTATCCCACCTGCTACTTGCTTCGAGACTACTTGCTTTATTTCATCGACCTATAACGAACTCATTCATCACAAAGCTCTTTTTTCTTCTTTCCTTTTTCTTTTCCCCTTGTTTTCCCCTTTCCCCTTTCCACCAAGTGAGGAAGAAGCGACAAGATGGATAACATGTCAAACATCATCCGCCTTGTGAATCTCGGCGTTGGGGTGATTATGGTGCTTGGAGGAATCTCGCAGTTCTTTCCCATAGGGTTGCAGAGCACTATTGTTGGATGCTATGTTATTGTGTTTGGTCTTGGTGAGTTTTCTCTCCCTTTTCTGGTCCTGGTCGTTTACTTGCGGCTTTGGTGTTGCCTTTGCCTTCTTCCGGTGATGATTAGTGGGTTCGGTTATGCTAATAGGGGTGTGTCATTTGATGATTAGTTACCGCTTTACTGGAGTTCCAGATTCCGCCACAAACTTCAAGATATGCGTCGTTCTTGTTCTCGTTCCTTGGTCGTGGTGTTTGTATGTTCGCTTTTGCTATCTAAAAGTTCGAAATGTAGGGGAGGAGATGGAAAGGCGGTAGAGGCTTGGGCTAACAAGGGGTGACTGGTAGTCTACATTTTTGTCGGAAGTATTTTGCTCCATGACCATATTTTGAGGTACATTGCTGGGTCCATCATTGGGATTGTCGGTGCTATCTATGGTGAGTGTTTTCTTCCAAAACCTCTTTGGATGGTAGTTGGGAGCTAATCTGATGAATAATAGTTGGCCTGGAGTTTGTGCCATCCATTGAGCCGCCAGAGAACATGAGGAGCTCAGAGTGGGATGGCGAGCAGGTTTAAGGAACGATATCCCGGAGAATTAGGTCATATTGAGATGAGGGGATGCGATGCGTGATATGAGATTATGGGCATTGAAGTAGAAACGGGTTCCATGTGGGGAGGGGAGGGGAGGAGTGAATTGCGGAGGTGTAACGATAAGCACAAAGAAACAAAGAGTGGTTGGAGGAATGCTAATGAGTTTACTTGTTTGCTTCATTAATGGAATGATTTAGTGGGCAAGAGGCGCATCGTCGTTGGCTATTCATTGAATTTTGCGATGCGATGGTTTTTATTGTGTCCTTCGAGTTTGGGGAGTTTGGTAATCACTTGGGCTGGGGAAGCGTTTTGTGCTGCCCTTTGGAGCAGGGTTTGCCGTGAATACTAGGTTTACACTTGATTGAAGTGTAGAATAGGTGTCCTGCTCTACTGGCTTGATCAAAGCTGAGATTTAAGTGCTCATAATCGTGGCTGTAGTATTCCACGAGTGATATTTTATGAGCTCCTGAAGAGCTTCATCTATCTGCCGTCTTATCGGTCTAGTTGTTTCTAAGGACTTGAACCTATAAACAACTGGTTACACCCGATATCGGTATTATATGCCTAACCAGTTAAACTACGGTAATCAACTAGCATTAACAACTCTAATCGTAATTGGCCAATTTGAAGTCCCACCCCCGCAATCCGCACCCGTTCCCCACATCTGACTCGGAAAGATATGTAGATATCGAGTCTTTATCTCTACCTATATTCCCACCACTACCACTACCACTACCACCACCGAGAAAGATTACCAATCCCCTTCAAAACACCAAAACACCTCTCCCGGGTCCTCCCCACCATGCCAAAATTCTACCCCTCCCTAACCGACGACCTAACAACCTGGCTGCAAGCCCAACCCCTCTTCTTCACTGCCTCGGCGCCGCGCTACGGCAAGCACATAAACCTCTCGCCGAAAGGCTACCCCTCCCGCTCCTTCCGCGTGCTGGGGCCGAACCAAGCGGCGTACCTGGACGCGACGGGCTCCGGGTCCGAGACCGTCTCGCACATCTACGAGAATGGCCGGGTCACCGTGATGTTCACGTCGTTTACGGCTTCGCCGCGCATCATGCGGCTGTTTTGCACGGGGCGTGTGGTGGAGGCTGAGGATAGTGGGTTTGATGAGATTGTCAAGGCGTTTGGCGATGCTCCCCCTCCTGCGGGGGAGGGAGAAGGTGGGGTGGCGGGGATTAAGGGTGCTAGGGCTGTTGTCGTATTGGATATTTTCAAGGTTCAGACGTCGTGTGGGTATGGTGTTCCGGTTGTTGGGGGGGTTGGTGGGGCTGTTGGGGAAGAAGTGGGTGAAGGTGATGGGGGGGAAATGGGAGGATTGTTTGGAGAGAGGGGGGCATTGATTAAGTGGGCCGAGAATCAGATTGAGAAGGGGAGCTTAAAGACGTACCAGGCTGAGTGGAATTCTAGTTCCTTGGATGGATTGCCTGGCCTTAGGAGTGCGCGGAGGGAGAAGGGGGAGAGGGCGCTATGGGTTGGGGATTTGGTGGTTAGGGTTAAGAGGGTTGGGTGCGAGTGGGAGGGGCTATTGGTTGGGTTGGGGGTTGGTATTGGGGTTGGGTTTGGGTTGCAGAGGTTTTTGGCGGGGAGGTGAGGGTGTGATGGTGGTGGTGGTGGTGGTGGGCATGTTATGTCACTTGGGGTTTGACGGGAGGTGATGGGGGATGGCCGGTTGGAATGTCAGCTAGGTTGGTAGTTGGGATTTAATTTACTTGATTTCGTGTACTGCGCATAGAGGAATCTGTAGATATCTATCTTGGTACAAGAATTGCTCTCTAGAATATAAATCCCAGTGACAAGGCCAGTTGGCAAGCATGCCTGCCCTCTGGGATTGTCGTGTAGTACCGCTTCTTCCCACTCTCCCCCCAAGGAAGCAAGAGCAACCCCCTCATGGAACTGTGAATATAAACCACTAATGAGCCCACAACGCAGCTTATACCCTCCAGACTCCACTCCAGACAATACCTAAAAACCTGTCTGAACTAGATATCATACACCCCTATCACCCTCTATCTACCCCAGACTACACTTCCCAGACATAACTCAGTAACACTAGCCCCTTCCGCAGCTGATATCATACTCACAGGCGTGTAATAAGTGACTACCATAGAGCAATACCTGAATTATCACACAGTACAGGTGGTAAATCATGCAGGTTACTGTAGAATGGACGGGATATACTGCAATCTGATAGCGGCAGTGACCAAAGGGGGGATATTTAGATCAGCATGGCTAAAGTGGAATTTGTTGTGGTGGGGGTGGGTTTGATGGTGAATGGTTTGATAAATAGGTTAGTGGGCCCGGGGGGATGATATTGAGGGAGACTGCACCGGTAAGGTGCTGGGAGGCATGACTTTGTGATGAGGAGTTTCTAACAATATGTTGGCCATACACCGGTCGGATAATGCTCCTGTACGATATGAGTTTTGGTAGTGGGGGCGCTTGGCGCGTTTACTATCGCCGTTGGGCGGGGAATGGGAATGGCTGGGGAGAGTGACTTAGGTGCATACAGTTCTACTTGGCTGGTAGTCTACCATATAGTGCTTGTATATTGGCTTGGTGCCACGGTATGGAGCTGTCGTGGGGTATGTCTGTAAAAAAAAACGGAAAACTATGTCGATCTCATACAAATCTCTATGGAGACAAGGGTTATGTTTTCCGATTTTGTGGACATACCCGAGTACTTGTGGCAGTTCGCATGATCGATATCGACCGTGCTGAGTAGTTTTGGCGGCGAGGACATACGGTATTCAGAAAGTTCCGGGTTTCTCTAAAAATAAAAGATAAAGAAGTGTCTCTGTCTTGAATTCACCTGATTAAACTAGACTTGGGATATGTGGGGTGCACTGTAGACCTTTGGGTTTAATAGTTTTGGAATCTTTATTTTGGAATCACATAGAGTCACCCGCTGCGTGTATGCTGGTCTACATTTTTTTTCGTCTACTCGAGTAAGTTCATTGTCACTGCGGTGTTGATTTAGGGTGATTTTTTTAGTCGCCGAGATTTGTAGTATCAACAGTATCCGCAGCGAAATCGAGCTCGCAGATATCAGTCGCCGGTCGGATTGATTGGACCAACTGGTCATCTACGATAGAAGGCTGCGAAATATAATCACACCCCCTCATTTCCGCAACTTCCAGGAATTCAATCATCAACAAACCCTATCGTATTCAATAGTTTATCCTTTGCGGCATTCCCAAGCGGCGAAAAATAGAAAATGTCGCAAGTTTTCAGTGATAATATCAACTCTTTCAATGTCTCGAATCACTTTACTGCTCCCGATGAGCGGCCCGGAATTCTCGCTTGGCTCTCCCCACTCGAGCCCCGTGTACGGCATCAAGACATCCGAAACCGCCGGATCGACAATGTAGGGGACTGGATCTTGCGAACCCAGGAATATCGAAGATGGTGTGAATCGTGTGATGGTGACCGCGAAGGGGAATCCAGAAATGCAGCTTTGTTCTGCAGCGGAGGTCCAGGTGTTGGCAAGACTTACATGAGGTAAGAGGGCATCTTTCTGGAAAGAAGTTCATCACTAACGAGTCATTATGCTAGTTCTCTTGTGATAGACAATCTGTGCGATCAAGCGAAAGGAAAAAATGTTGCAGTCGCCTGCTTCTACTTCGACTCTGCCTCCCAAAAGGAGCAACCTTTAACAAATATGTTAGGCGCGCTGCTAAAACAGATTGTTAGTGGATTGGACGAGATCCCAAACGATATCGTCCAGGCTTTCCGGGACCAGAGAAAAGTGATTGGTGGTCGAGAACTGCGACTTGAGGAGGCCCTGAACATGCTACAGACACTCTCATCGAAACAGCCCACGTTTATATGCGTTGATGCTATAGACGAGTGCCCGGTGGAATATCGACTCCAGCTACTTGTTTCACTCAGACAGGTCCTCCAGAGCTCTCCAGGAACCCGAATATTAATGACTGGGAGATCGCACATCCAGAGCGAGATTGAAAAGCATCTTGGTAGAAGAGCAGTGGCTGTGCCTATAAGTCCAAGAAATGTTGATATCTCAACATTCGTGGATACGAAGCTGGATAATGACACGATTCCCGAAGCGATGGACAGTGGTCTGAAAGCCGAAATAGTCAAGAGTATTTTCGAAAGTGGTTCAGAAACGTACGTAGGATTGAAGGTACCAAGAAACCCCATATAAAGTAACTGGCTAACAGGTTGATATAGATTCTTGCTTGTCTCCCTTACTATCGAAGCAATTCTACGGGAACCGACTATTCACTTGAGGCGAGAAAAGCTCAAGGCAATGAAGGGTGGCTTAGGCCTAGAGGGTGTGTATGGAGCAACGTTAGAACGGATAGAAGAGCAGGGTGGGGAGAAAGCAAGACTCGGGATGGCCACACTGATGTGGATCTTCCATTCGAGACGCCCACTACGGATAGATGAATTATGTCATGCCTTGGCGGTGGAGATTGGATCGGCGGATATAAATACCGACAACGTTCCATCCATAAAGACATTATTGGACTGTTGCCAAGGGCTTGTAGCTGTGGATGGTGAAGCCTCAACTGTCCGCCTAATCCATTTAACGCTCCAAGAATACTTTTACGCTCATCCCAACCTTTTCAAGGGAGCTCACACTGTAATCACCGAAACTTGCTTGACGTATCTCAACTTGCAGTGCATCAAGGACCTTCCGGTCAGTCGGACTCCTGCACTAGGGGATGCGCCCCTTCTTGAATATTCTTCTATTTTTTGGGGAAACCACGCGCGAATGGAACTCTCGGATCGAGCAAAATCTCTTGCCATTGAACTTCTTGATTGTTACGACAACCATATATCTGCTAGATACCTCTTCAATGAGATTAGTAAGGGGGGTCTTGGCTATACTTTGAGTCGCGGTACATTCACAGCATTACACGCTATATCATTTTTCGGAATCGTTGAGGTGGTGCAGGTATTACTGAAGAGGAAAAAGACATTGGATACGAACCAACAAGACAACGTGGGTATGACACCACTATCATGGGCTGCGAGATTCGGACATGAAGAGACTGTAAGGCTACTTTTGCGACAAAAGCACATTGATCCTGACAGCCCAGATGCGGGATATGGTCGCACGCCGCTTTCGTGGGCTGCTGGGAATGGCCATGAGGGAGTAGTAAGGCTATTTCTCAGTCGAAACTTTGTCAATCCCGAGGCCATCCACCGTTGGCAAGGCAAAAGATCACGAGCAAAGAAGTTGCTGTTGGGAAAGAAAAATGTTAATCCCAACAGCGCGGACACATTACTTGGTCAAACGCCGCTTTCCTGGGCCGCTGCAACGGGGCATGAAGGAGCTGTGAAGACACTATTGGAACGGAAGGATGTTGATCCTAACAGATCAGACAATTACCACCAAACGCCACTCTCGTGGGCTGCCAAAATGGGGCATGAAGGAGTGGTGAAGCTATTATTGAGCCGGGAAGATGTGTGTCGCGACATACCAGACAGTATCAGCTTAACACCACTCTGGTGGGCTGCCGAGAACGGGCATGAAGAATTAGTGAGGTTATTGTTGAAACGGAAAGATGTTGATCCCAACGGACCAGACGAATCCGGCCGAACGCCACTCTTGTGGGCGGTCGAGAAGGGGCATGATGGAATCGTGAAGACACTATTGGAACGGGAAGATGTTGACCCCAACGGACCAGACGTATTCGGCCAAACGCCACTCTTGTGGGCAGCCGAGAAGGGGCATGAAACATTAGTGAGGCTATTATTGAAACGGGAAGATGTTGATCCCAACGGATCCGACGAATTCGGCCAAACGCCACTCTTGTGGGCGGTCGAGAAGGGGCATGATGGAATCGTGAAGACACTATTGAACCGGGAAGATGTTGATCCCAACAGACCAGACGTATTCGGCCAAACGCCACTCTTGTGGGCAGCCCTGAACGGGCATGAAGAATTAGTGAGGCTATTATTGAAACGGGAAGATGTTGATCCCAACGGACCAGACGAATCTGGCCGAACACCATTCTCGTGGGCTGTTGAGAAGGGGCATGATGGAATCGTGAAGACATTATTGGAACGGGAAGATATCGACCCCAACGGGTCAGAAAAGTGCAACCAAACGCCACTATTGTGGGCTGTCCAGAAGGGGGATGAAGAATTAGCGAAAATACTATTGGGACGGAGGGGTATCGATCCCAACAGGTCAGATAAATCCAACCGAACGCCACTCCTATGGGCTGTCGATAAGGGGAATGAAGAATTAGCGAAGATGCTATTGGGACGGAGGGGTATTGATCTAAACAGGCCAGATGATCGCGGCCGAACGCCACTCCTGTGGGCTGTCGAGAAGGGGCATGATGGAATCGTGAAGGCACTATTGGAACGGGATGATATCGACCCCAACGGGTCAGAAAAGTGCAACAAAACGCCACTATTGCGGGCTGTCCGGAAGGGGGATGAAGAATTAGTGAAGATACTATTGGGATGGAGGGGTATTGATCCCAACAGGCCAGACGAATCCGGCCGAACGCCACTCCTATGGGCTCTCGAGAAGGGGCATGATGGAATCGTGAAGGCACTATTGGAACGGGAAGATATCGACCCCAACGGGTCAGAAAAGTGCAACAAAACGCCACTATTGTGGGCTGTCCAGAATGGGGATGAAGAATTAGCGAAGATACTATTGGGACAGAGGGGTATCGATCCAAACAGGCCAGACGAATACGGCCGAACGCCACTCCCGTGGGCTATCGAGAAGGGGCATGATGGAATCGTGAAGGCACTATTGGAACGGGAAGATATCGACCCCAACGGGTCAGAAAAGTGCAACCAAACGCCACTCCTGTGGGCTGTCCAGAAGGGGGATGAAGAATTAGCGAAGATACTGTTGGGACGGAGGGGTATTGATCCCAACAGGTCAGATAAATCCGGCCGAACACCATTCTCGTGGGCTCTCGAGAAGGGGCATGATGGAATCGTGAAGGCACTATTGGAACGGGATGATATCGACCCCAACGGGTCAGAAAAGTGCAACCAAACGCCACTATTGTGGGCTGTCCAGAAGGGGGATGAAGAATTAGTGAAGATACTATTGGGACGGAGGGGTATTGATCCAAACAGGCCAGACGATCGCGGCCGAACGCCACTCTTGTGGGCTGTCGAGAAGGGGCATGATGGAATCGTGGAGACACTGTTGGAACGGGGAGATATCAACCCTGACGGGCCAGATAAGTGGAGTCAAACATTAGCCTTGTGTGCTCTCGAGAAGAGGCATGAAGAATTAGTGAAGATACTATTGAGACAGAGGGGTATCGATCCAAACAGGTCAGACGAATCCGGCCGAACGCCACTCCTATGGGCTGTCGATAGGGGGCTCAATGGAATCGTGAAGACACTATTGGAGCGGGAAGATATCGACCCCAACGGGTCAGAAAAGTGCAGCCAAACGCCACTATTGTGGGCTGTCCAGAAGGGGGATGAAGAATTAGTGAAGATACTATTGGGATGGAGGGGTATCGATCCAAACAGGCCAGACGAATGCGGCCGAACACCATTCTCGTGGGCTGTCGAGAAGGGGCATGATGGAATCATGAAGACACTATTGGAACGGGAAGATATCGACCCCAACGGGTCAGAAAAGTGCAACCAAACACCACTATTGTGGGCTGTCAAGAAGGGGGATGAAGAATTAGCAAAGATACTACTGGGACAGAGGGGTATCGACCCAAACAGGGCAGACGAATGCGGCCGAACACCACTTCTGTGGGCTGCCCTGAAGGGGCATGAAGGAATAGCGGGGATACTATTGGGACGGGAGGATGTCGATCCCAACAAGCCAGACAATTTTGGTGAAACACCTCTCTGGTGGGCTGTTTGGGGGGCGTATAAAGGAATAGTGAAGATACTATTGGAACGGGGGGATGTCGATCCCAATAGGCCAAACAAATCCAACGAAGTACCACTCTGGTTGGCTGCCAGAATCGGGGATGAAGGGATAGTGAAGCTACTATTAAGCCGGAAAGATGTCAACCCAAACCTCAAACCTGAGGGATCATCGTGGTGGCACACCGCTTCGTCATGCTACAAGGATGAGGCATCGTCGAGTCGGTAAAGTCGGGGTTGCTGCAGTCCTAGATAGCTAGTAGTAGCACCGTAGCTTAGGACTCGAGAGGCACTAACTCTTTCAACCTTTCCGAACACACCTATATATCGCATCCACACCTCGTCATATATGGGCGTTGCTGCCATCATTTCCACCTCCACCTCCGAACCTTGTTCAACATCCTGCGGCCCCGATACCACCCTGTTGACATCGCCCTGTGTTATACCAGAAACCCCGAACAGGTGTCGACTGCACAGCAGCCCCAAATGCAATTTCTTTTTCCCTTTTGTGTTTATTTCTTTTGGTTTTGTTGCTTTCTTCCTTTCCGGCGTTTTCGGGTTTGTGCGTTTCTCTCAATTTACATCTTTCTCTACTACTATTATTCTTCATACATTTCTTATTTCTTTTGCTTCATGATACAACGGATTTGGCTTCAGATGTCTTGTATATACGGATCATTTGTTTTCTTTTATTCCTTTTTTAAGTAGATGGTGGCGCTCGGTTTTGGAAATCTGCTTTACAGGGAGTAAGATAACGGATTAATGGGTGGAGTTTATCATAGAGTCAAATAGCATCATGCTTATTCTGAAGCTTGCCGTTTCCTGGTGTTTAAAGCTACATTAAATCTTGTAAGGACTCGAAATGCTTCTGCCTTTCTTCCTCGAAGTTATTATAAGCAAAAGCAGTGAAATGTTTCAATTCAGCGGAGAATTAGAACTGATTCGGTGAGCGGGTGATATTCTGTGATGGGAGAACTGGTCGTTTTTATTACTCCTCAAGATGAACCTTGTGGTACTTGCATGTTAGGAGGAGACCTTGACTTTTGCTAAAGCTATATTTAAGAAACATTGCAGTCTCACAAACACTGACGTTCTAATTTACAGTCACTGATTGCAAAAAAACACAAGAGCGCTTCTACTGCCAGCAAGCCCCAGAACTCAATTATAGGCAATGATTCAAGTGAGGCTGGTTGCAAAATAGAGGTTTATGCTCAATTAAGGAGGGTAATTTCTCATTTCATTTCAAATCTTGTTTCTCAATCAGTAGTTAAATTATTCAAAAACATTTTATTTGTACCTTTTTATTGCCGGCGACTCAGACTGCTAGGCGGAGTGGCTCTAAGAGCTTCACGGTTTCCAGTTACCGTACTATTAGCTTTAAGTCAATAAATTCGATTTAGGTTTCCGGGACTCCGGTACTGTGTTCGAAGCTCCGTTCATTCATCCAGATCGCGGGTGTTTCGGTTCTAATATTCTGTTACTAGGAGCACCATTGATGGTAGTGTATCAAGGCTCCTGTCCCACCGGCAAGTCTCAATCGGGCAAAAGAATAAAGCCATTGCGGTAGTCGAATATCCAGATTCTGTGCATCGAGGCATGTCGGAGTAAATTCTTCACTCAAGTTAGTAGCCGGGGCTGGATGGTAAATAATTACGGCCTTCAAGACTGAGATCAATCGTATTAAAAGAAAAGAAAAGAAAAGAAAAGAAAAGAAAAGAAAAGAAAAGAAAAATATTCAGGCTTAGGGACTAAAACTGACCGGTAAGCGTTTATTTTTTCCAAAAAGTAAGAATAATCATCGCCAGAACTGTGGCCCAACGGTCTTAAGTTCCGGCACTCGAGAAACCTCAGGTTGTCTCGGGCTAGGCCAGAGAGCCCGGAGGACGTAGGCCGCAAGGCTGAACCTTTTTGCTGCTGCCTTCGGATGAAAGTTGGGATGTGCTTTGAGTATCTGTCTATGCTTTTGGATTGCCAAT
Organism: Choiromyces venosus 120613-1; assembly: GCA_003788595.2. NCBI lineage: Eukaryota > Fungi > Ascomycota > Pezizomycetes > Pezizales > Tuberaceae > Choiromyces > Choiromyces venosus. Next base: position 976,152 of record ML120351.1, read on the forward strand.
GTTAGTATGATACTAGAGCTTCATGGGAGGGGGTGGGGAGTGATTCTGGGGATAAATATATGTGGAGATTTGATCTACGGAGGGGGTGCGTTCAATCCTCCTTCAGGCCAATTTTCTTTTGGCGTATTTATTGTTTCTTTAAGGCAGCGGGGCACAATTAAACCTCCTTTGGCCCCCATTCTACCCTCCGATTGGAAAAAGGCTAATCTCAGGTCTCACTGCTGGTGATTCTCGGGAGAGTGGAATTGTCATCAGGTTAGAAATTTCTGAGTGGAGAAGAACGAAATACTGTAGTGGATTTTTATAACACGAACTAAACTAGAAATGCCAGTGTTTTGGTAGTGGCGGGGAATGGGAATGGCAGGGGAGGGTGACTTAGGTGCATACAGTGGTTCTACTTGTCTAGTAATCTACCATATAGTACTTGTATATTGGCTTGGTGCCACGGTGCGGAGCTGTCGGGTATGTCTGTAAAAAAAGGAAAACTATGTTGATCCCATACAAATCTCGATGGAGACAAGGGTTATGTTTTCCGATTTTGTGGACATACCCGAGTACTTGTGGCAGTTCGCATGATCGATATCGACCGGGCTGAGTAGCTTTGGCCGCGAGGACATATCCAGAAAGTTCCGGGTTTCTCTAAAAATAAACGGTTATTTAATAGAATGCCCCTGTCTGGCACCAAATTTAACAGGATACCCTTACAAAAAAAAGGTTTGATAGAATGCCATCTGGTATGCATTTTTTTTGGCAAGTATTCTCTTTGGAGTTTATTTTGTACCATATCATGTATGATAGGTGTGCCGGATAGCAGAATTATTTGAGTGGAGAATGTAAATATATTCTACTATAATATTAATAAACAAACTATAAATACTAGCTACTTGTACTATGTATGTGATTTTGGAATGTTCGAGCATAATGGCCAACTTTATGACAGGTAGAGCATCTCGGAGAAGCACGAGTAGCAGTCTCAGAACTTGGTACATTGTGTTCTCTAACTACTGGTATAATCTTATACATAGGGTATAGGTATTTTGAAGATTAATTTCTAATTATGTACTGTACACTTATCAAAATTTTTCCTACAATCTTATTCTCATTCCTGTCAGCCTTTTTGCCCTTATCAATATCTTTCCTTCTTCATTATAATATCTTAATATTGATTTTACTAGAATTTCCTTTCTCCCCCTATCCTGCTCCCTTTCTTCTCAATTTTATTTATCTTTAGAGATAATCGATTACCTCCCCCCCACTTTTTTTCTTCACTGGGTATTCTATTTCCTCTAGGTATGTATCTTCCTTCATCCTCCTTTAAACTCTC
>ML120351.1:980130-995465 GCA_003788595.2 Choiromyces venosus 120613-1
AGATACAGGACACTTTTTTACAATTCCTGTTGCAAATGCTGGACCTGGTACAACTGCAAGAATCGACAACCAACGAGTGGTGCCATACAGTCCATACTGAAGTCTTCGATATAATGCCCATATTAATGTGGAAGTATGTGGGTCGATTAGAGCAGTCAAATATATTCACAAATATATTTACAAGGGTGGGGATCAAGCAACTGCTAATATTCAATCTGACCACGATGAGATTACTAGACACCTGAGTGGAAGATACATTGGCCCAACAGAGGCAATGTGGCATCTATCTGAATTTAGTACCCATGAGGAACTCCCTCCAGTTACAAAGCTATCGATTCATCTGCCTGGAGACCAGCCAGTATACTTTTCAGAACATGAGGATCACAATGCACTACGCCAACGGATAGAAGCATCAATGAGTACCTTAACGGCATTCTTTACATATAACAATGAAAATGTTGATGGGGCAGAGTTGTTATATCATGAGTTCCCAGAACAGTTTGTATATGTTCGCAAATTTGGTTGGAAGAAGCAGCAGAAGGGGCTAGCAATAGGGCGAATGTATTCTGCAAGCCCCTTTATAGGAGAAAGATATTACCTACGGCTTCTTCTGACTGTAAAACGTGGAGCAAAAGGTTTTGAGGATTTGAGGACGGTGAACAATCAGATTCATCCAATATTTAAAGCAGCATGTCTCGCAATGGGATTATTAGAGAATGATGGTGAATAGATATCACTTTTCACAGAGGGAGTCCAGTTTATTACTGGAAGTTCATTACGTCATTTGTTTGCGATGACTTTACATTATACTACCCTGTCCAACCTACTAGAAATCTGGAATAAGTTTAAGGAAAACTTCTGTGACGATATTCCTTTTATGATAATGACAGGACGACTCCAACTTCCTCTGGGAATTATGCAAGACCAACCTGAAATCCATCTAGATTATGGATTATATTTAATCCAGAAATATTTGTCAGAGTATGGTACAAAATTGGAAGATTATGGGCTTCCTACTCCCCACTTGGATTGGACAGTTGCAGGTGAAAATGCAAGCAATACCCTAATTGTTGAAGAAATGAATTACAATATTGAGGAGCAGGGACAGCTAGCTGAATCACTTGAAACAAAGCTAAACAAAGAACAAAAAGAATGTTTCAGGACCATTATCGAAGGGGTTACTTTTCGTGAGCAACACTTACAATTGAGAGTAGATGTTGGATACTTTCTTCATGGTCCAGCAGGAACTGGGAAAACGTTTTTATACAACTGTCTTTGCTCACATTTTCATGCCCAAGGGAAGATTGTACTCTGTGTGGCCTCATCTGGAATTGCTGCCCAACTGCTTCCAGGAGGTGGAACAGCTCATTCACGATTTAAGATTCCCCTAAATAATGATAGGAATTTGATGTGCAACATTCCGGCAAACTCCTTCCTTGCAAGTCTTATTCGGAAAACTGCTTTAATCATCTGGGACGAGGTCCCTATGCAGCATAAGGCTTGCTTTCAGGCTGTCAACTGGTCATTAAATGACATTTGTGGAAAGCATGACAATGATCTGTTTGGAGGTATACCAGTAGTTTTGGGAGGTGACTTTGCACAAATACTACCAGTAATCCGACGTGGCTCTCACCACGCAACTGTGGCTGCCTGTATTCAGCACTCTTCAATTTGGAATCGTCTCAAAATTCTTAAACTGAAGCGAAATATGAGGGTGGCGGCCAATGAAGTGAACCAAGAGTTTTTGGACTTCTTGAAAAGATTAGTGTCAGATCCATTGATGTATGGAAAACAAACCTTACCATTATACATTCGAAGATCAGAAACCGTTGAAGATCTTTGCGCTCAAGTCTATCCTCCAACGCTTATGCAAGATGCACCATTTGTTCATGCAACATTTACTGGTCATGCAATCCTTGCCTATAAGAATGATACAGTTAATGACTTCAATGAACTTCTCCTACAATGCATGCCTGGTGTGGAACATGTTTTTCTTGCTGCCAACAAAGTTGAAGTGAATGATCAGGCTGCTGCTGCTGAACTTTATGCTATGGAGTATTTACAATGTATTGACATTCTATCAGTTGTACCATCTTGCCTTAAATTAAAGATTGGGGCTCCAGTAATCCTAATTCGGAATTTAAGTCCACAGCATGGCATGTGTAATGGCACAAGAATGAGAGTAGTTGGAATTGGCAGAAATTGCTTGCAGGTTACCTTACTTGGTGGCAAATGGGATGGAGAGGTTCGTTTACTACCACGAATCAAGCTCACAACAAGTGAGGAAGATCTTCCTTTTATCCTTGAGAGGAAGTAGTTTCCAATATGCCTTTGCTTTGCTATGATTGTGAACAAATCCCAAGGTCAATCCTTAGCACATGTAGGGGTTGATTTGAGAAGTAATGCCTTCACCCATGGTCAACTTTATGTGGCCTTATCGAGGGTTACCTCACTTGATGGGTTGACCATTCTTCCTTCTACAACTGAACCAAATTTTACAGACAATATTGTTTTTCCAGAGGTTTTGATTTGAGTTTTATCTAAATAGTATAACTAATGAGGTGAATGCAAGTTCAATCATTTTTTACCTTGATTATTTTTGTAAGTTTTTTATTCACTAATTTAATACATACTTTTTTTGTTAGATTGAAATTCTCTTATTCTATTATCAAATCTGTCATCATATCACCAGACTCCATATGTTTTCTAAATTTCAACATGCAGTAAATATATAGATAGAAATTCAGCTGCGGACAATTTCGTTTAGCAGTCATTGATATTTGCTTTATAATGTTTTATTTCTTTATATTAGTTATATTAAAAAAATAAAATACAAAATAAGGTCTATCTCTAATCCTAGCTTCAATAATAATGGGTATGACTTTATAATATATTCCCAATAATAACTGAATAACATTATACCACTTATTTTTGAGTTGTGCATTGCGTAATACTGGATATTCTTAGCTGTAGGTTGTCAAAAACGTTATCTGATATGGTTATATGGACAGAAACCAAGATATAGATTATGTTTTCTATTGTTTTATGGACGAATTTAAGTAAAGTTTAATAGAAAGACTTGACAAGACTCGAGGTCTCGAGGGGGCTCTTGCTAGTCTAATTATGTACTGTACACTTATCAAAAAGAAAGTGCGATCTGATCATCTGATAACAGATCTAATCAGATTTATCAACTCTGAAAATATTCAAACCACCAACTCATACCCAACCAGGAGTAAGCAACCAATTACCTGTTGGATCAATTTGCAGTTGAGAAGTTATGGAAGTAACTTGCTGGAGGTTGTTAGAGCTTGGTGATTACCCAGCGATGATTAAGGATGTTTAGGGAAGGATGTTTTGCTTTGTGGATACAGAAAAGAGTGGGAGCTGTGTGGAAGGTATAGGAATTTACATAGATCTACAGGAGTTTAGAGGAAAGTATGGATAAGTATGGAATATCTTGAGAAGACACTTAGATGGATTTTTGTGGCCTGTTATAGAAGTTAGAAGGAGAGTGAAGAAGGTATTCGTGGAGTTGATGTTTTTGATACTATGTGTATCACTGTGTTTCCTGTTAGATACATTTTAGAAAGACTGTACTAATACTATTATGTTCTCTTTCCTAATGATCTTGTATCATAATATTACTAACTGAATAAACTGTGTTTGAAGTATATATTTTACTTTCTACATCTAACTTACAAGTATCATATCATTCATGTTATTTGAAGATCACATAGTACCAGTAGTAGAAATAGTTGTAGTGGTCATGTTATTTGTAGTATAGGATGTGAGGTAAATAATGGTTATTATGGAAGTCTACCAGGTTTAGGGTGGATACAAACTTGGTGACTTGATTGGTACTGAACTATTTTCTATATAAGAACCTCTTTTCCTCTATTTTCTTTTCACTTTCTCATATCTGTCAACAACATCACCATAGTCTACACCACCCCACCTTAATATCAAACCCACCTCCAGTTATTATTTTTTTCCCCCTTGATAGGATTTTAAGGTCACTAGTACTATTGCTGAATTGCTTTTACCAATAAAGTAATAGCCTGAGTACGATATGGTAAAAGTCTAATTATTCTGAAAATAATCTACTAGTAATGCTCCTTGAATACTAACTTGAAGATAGCAATATTGAGGCAGTATGTTTCTTTCATACAATTGGACTTGTGATTATATTATATCTATATCTGAGAAGGTAGCCATTGAAGATTCAAAAGTTGGTACATGAATAAGGAACTAATTGGTGACAAAATAGGATAATAGCTCACCAGATGTGTGGTGGATGTAGGCAACAGAAAGATGAAGGAGAGTTTGATAAGGACCATCGTGGGAGGCTCCAAAAAAGGTGCAAGCTTTATCTGGTATATTTTAGAACTATTTGATTACTCTACTCATATGTTCTTTTCTTTCCTGGAATGTTTTTTCTTTGTATTTTATATATGTGATACTAACATGATTACATTGATATTAGACATGAGAGAAAAATAGAAGAAGATAGGTAAGAGAGCAATATTTACAAGCTGTGGTTGTTCAAGATAACATATCAGTTGAGAATTAAAGATATCCTCTTACCTACATTAATAATCATTTATTATAGTGAGAACTTGATTGTGGGAGGATGGACATAGTCTGCTCCCATTGCCAGACACATCACTAGATATTTGAGAGAATTATGCAATAGGGTATTCGAAATCCACAGTTTGAGAACTACTGTAAGCATGGAGATGTTGTGCTTTCAACATTACAACCATTACCAGAACCCCTACATTCTCTCATGAATGAGATTACTCTAGAAGCACAATGGTTCTGAACAAATCTTCGATCCTGGAACTCTGCCTTTGCCTTTACATCTATGAATTATAATATGGATCAAAGAAGTGAGATTCAAGGACAAGGGGTCTAGAACTTTCAGATTCATGGAGAACTATATCACTTACAGGGTCCTTTGCAACCACTAGGCAATCTTGAGGCAAAATATTCTCAAGTTTACCTTTATGATCCTGCATTTGCAACCCAAATAAGAGCAGATTGTATTCCACAATTAGATTACAATATCCTTGAGCAACTGACATTAATGCTTCAATTCTGCTCACCTTGGATTAGAATCTACAAAACTGCCATAGAGCAACTTCAAGAGATGAGAGAAGGTGGAAATGAAGAGAAGTATCTGATAGCACTGAATCCAAGGTTAGAGTTGATAATAAATGGATAATCTGATCTGAGGAGAGCAAACATACCACAAGCCAATGAGGTTGCCATGATAGTTCCAGAGGAGTATGGAGAAAAAGGTTTTCAAGATATTGTACTTGCAGAATGAAGAATACTTCCTGATGGAGTAAATATCTAGGACATCAACAAATTTCGAAGGATAATACAAAACCATACTGCTTACCTCCTACTGCATTATGTCTTAATGTTTTCTCATGGAGAACTTGGCTGGCACTGAGAGTTGCAACTCAGGAATCCAGATAGAAGTAGACAAAAGGTTCGACTTCATCAAAGAGCATTTTACTGATACAGGCTACATGTCAGAACAGATGAACTAACAACAATATTTTGATGCCAAAGATTGTTTCAACAATTGGTAGTCAATTTGTGGGCTGTATCAGATCAAAGCAAGTTGACATGAATTCAAAATCATCAAGCCAATATTAGAGCTGATTTATACAATGGATTAGTTGATATTTTTCAAAGAGATGACCTTAATATCAATCTTACAGGTATTGGAAAGAAAATGGTATTACCATCAAGCTACTTGAGTGGTGACTGATTCATGCAACAAATATTCTAAGACAGTATGGCAATAGTGAGACATGTTGGAAGACCTTCACTATTTATCACCTTTATTGCATATCTGAAATGGGAAGAGATTACACTTGAGTTACTGCCAAGTCAGAGTGCAGCAGATAGGCTTGATTTGGTAGCTCATATATTCTATATGAAACAACGTGCATTGTTGGAGGAAATCAAGAAAGGGAACATTTTTGGGAAATTCAGAGGTGATGTTTGGACAATCGAATACCAAAAGAAAGGGTTGCCACATATATATCTTTTGGTATTTTTGGAAACTGATGCAACATTCCTAACTGCAGAGAATATTGATTGAATCATTTCTACTGAGCTTCTAGATGACAGTATAGACTAAGGAAAAGAGTTGTTCCAAATTGTTTACACCTCTATGGTTCATACAATGTGTGCTGGTAAAAATACCAGTGCAATATGTATGAAAGAGGGTCAAAATCATACTGCAAAGAAATGCACTAAGAAGTATCCAAGGGTATTCTAGGAAGAAACTGTGGTCTAAGAAAATGGATATCCTCTCTCTCGGGGGTGAGACTTAGGGAGAAAGTTTGATATTATTGGGCAAAGAACTGCTCACAGCCTTCCTATCACAGTGTACAATCGATATGTTGTTCCTTACAATCCTTACCTGACCTGGAAATACAAAGTACATCTCAATGTTGAAGTTTGTGGTTCTGTGCAGGCAGTGAAATATATTCATAAATATATTTAAAAGGTAGTGACCAAGCAACTATTAGAATACAGTCAGAAAGGAATAAGGTGAAATGAAACCTGAGTGGAAGATATATTGGTCTTACTGAAACAGTAAGGAGACTTTTTGAATTCAAGGTATATGAGGAATTACCAGTTGTCATGCACCTTGCTGTACATTTACCTGTAGAGTAGCCAGTATACTTTCCAGAAGAAATTGATGCAGCTGAACTCTGAGATCAAATTGCAACTTCCTGAACAACATTAACTTCATTTTTTGACTTTAATACTCAGTACCCTGAGAGTCATCAATATCTCTACCATGAGTTTCCTTCACATTATCAATACATTCCAAAAAAAGTATTGGCAACCACAAGTCTTAGATGCCAGCTCAAATGTTGGTAGAATATTCCCTTGCAGTCCTTTCATGGGAGAGAAGTACTACTTATGTCTTCTCTTGACTGTAGCAGGAGGACCTCAGAGCTTTGAAGATCTATGGACAGTAGTAGATACTTTACATGATACCATTAAGGGAGCATATTTGCCAGTGGCTTTAGGTTTACTGGAGGATGATGGAGAATGGATTGCTATATTTGCAGAAGCAAGCCAATTTGCAACTGGCTATACATTGAGGTAGCTATTTTGTACTGCATTGCATCAAATACTAATTGTGAATCTCTTTATTATTTGGGAGCAATACAAATACTTATTCTGTGATGACCTCTCATACAAATTGGCCCAAGGATTTATTCCAGTTACTCCTGATATACCAAATAGAATGCAAGACATTAATCTTGACTATGGACTATTTCTTATTCAGATTCTTCTTCAAGAATATAACAAGAATCTTTCCCATTTTCAGCTTCCTATTCTGCAATTACAATGGAGTTTTGAGAATGGAATTAGAGGAAACTATCTCATTTCAGAGGAACAAGATTATGATACTGTGAGTGAGAAGCTTAGGCATCATGAAATGTTGGAAAGATTAAATGATGGTCAGAAGGAATGTTATAATAGTGTAATGAGAGCAGTCTTTAATCAGCAGTATCAAGGAAATTCATCAGCATTCTTTCTTCATGGACCTACTGGAACAGGGAAGACATTTTTATACAATTGCATTTGCAGTTATCTTTGATCTCAGAAACGAATCGTCCTTTGCATAACCTCAACTGGCATTGCCACTCAATTATTACCTGGTGGGAGAATAGCATATTCAAGGTTCATAATTCATTTGAGTAATGATATAAATGCTGTTTGTAATATCACCAAAAACTCACAACTTGCTGAACTCATTTGTCAGACTGCTTTAATTATTTGAGATGAGGTACCAATGCAGCATAAGGCATGTTTTGAAGCTGTTAATAGGACCTTGAATGATATTTGTGATGTGGCTGATGGCAGAATATTTAGTGGAATTCCAACTATCCTGGGTGGTGACTTTTCACAAATTCTGCCTGTAGTTAGAAGAGGTTCCAAGCAAGCCACAATCCAAGCCTGTATTCAAAAGGCCTCAATGTAGAATTACTTACAGATTATTTGACTTACAGAGAATAAGCAAGTTATTCAAGGACAACAAAACCAGAATTTTGTCATATTTTTCTCATCAATTACTTACTCTCTAGAGTTTTATGGACAACTAAACCTACTACAATACATCCAACATGTTGAGACAATTGAAGAATTATGCAACATAATATATCTGCCACATCTCCTTGCTTCTTCTGCTACTAATCCTGATATGTTTATGGGCAGTTCAATCATGGCCTATTGGAATGATACTATTGGAGAGTTCAATGAGAAGATTGTCAATGATATGCTTGGACAATTGTACACCTTTCATGCAATAAACTCTATTGATCTTAATGAGTAGGAAGTTGAAGCAGAACCATTTCCTGCTGAATATTTGCAGAGTATTGATCTTGCTGCACTTCCACCATCTCAACTCAGACTGAAGATTGGATGCCCAATTATTTTATTGTGTAATCTGAGTCCAAAGGAATGGTTATGTAATGGGACAAGAATGTGTGATCTTGCAGTTGGTCACAACTGCCTCAAAGTTACTATTCTTGGTGATCAATGGAATGGTGAAGTACGATTACTGCCCCATATACAGTTGACAACAAATGAAGATAATCTGCCTTTCATTCTCATTCGTAAACAGTTTTCAGTTCAGTTATGCTTTGCTATGACTGTTAATAAATCAGAAGGGCAGTCTCTTCAGAAAGTTGGTGTAGATCTTTGAAGTGGTGCCTTCACTTATAATCAACTCTATGTTGCTCTTTCTAGAGCCACCTCTGTAAATGGACTTACTGTATTGACTTCAGGTGATCAACTATTACAAACCTGGCATGATTTATAATAGTTTCACATGACATATGATTGTATGTCATAATATTTCATTTGTTAAAGGTTTTGCACATGACTCAGTTGAGTCATATGATATTATGTTTTTACACTATGACTTACATACAAGTCATAGGGTTTCACATGACTCACAGTTATGAGTCATAGTTGTTTATGTTTGAATTTGATTGGTATGTTGAGCATTGACTCATATGTACACATATGAGTCATAAGGATTAAGAGGCATAACTTCGTTTATACAAGTCATGAGGTTTCACACATGACCCCTTTAAGGTCATGGGACTTTCATGCATGACCAAGTATGGTCATGAGGTTATATATTACGGGAGTATATGAGTCACAGTTGTGACCCATTTGATTTGTAAGCGAGTTGCTGGAAGAACTATATAAGGAGGTCAATAGGACCTGATAGTTAGTTCTTCACACAACCACCTAAGTTATTTCCTACCTTATAAGTTATCAATAAAACACCTTTATGCTCTTTATCTACCAGACCAACAGTCATAGAGAAGGAATAAGACTAATACCAGTTGGCACTATAAGGACTTAGTATTGGCAATGGTCCATATCTAAGATGTAGCATAAGACAACAAAGTATTAGAACTCTCAAAGGAGAAGAGAAGTTGAGGTAAGTATCTCCCTGACTAATAGAAGAAAACAGAAATCATTGCCTGTTGTGAGATATAAGATGGGAGAGATCTATAGCTGATTATAACATTTGGTTCCGTCTTTAAGCAATACCCAATAACAACACAGATTTTGAATATGACGATCAGTCCTTAGAACTCCCAGAGGTCGCACATGAACTTGCGAGGACAGCTTCAGAAAGAGGGAGAACACCAAGTCCAGTTACACTAGAAGAAGGATCACAATATAACAAGTCTTCAAGTGAGGAAGAAGAGAGAGAAGAGAGAATGTCAGGTACAGGACAAGTACAAGGCTTGGGACAGGCTGCAGCACAAGGCTCAGGACAAGCGGCAAATCTAGGACCAAACCCACCCCCAGTAGAAGATGAACCACTTGGACAATTAGTCCAAATACTACAGACAATGAACAGTCTAAAGCTGAAGGTTAAACTACTAAGTACCTACACGGGAGATTGACAAGAACTTAGGAGTTGGCTGGCAGAACTGCAAATCTACTTCCAAGCAGTGGAATGGGCACAAGAACATGATGAAGAGAAGGTCACCTACATGTCTAGCTTATTAAGGAAAGATGCAAGTACATAGCTCACAACCTACTCTATGGAAGGAATCAGAACAAAAAATTAGAACAACTGGGAAGAATTCAAGGAGGCAATCAAAATGCAATTTGGGGAAATCAATCCAAAAGGAGCAGCAAAGATACGACTTGAAAACATGACTCAAGGAAACCAGACCATGATGGAATACTGGAACAAATTCAGACTAGCCCAAACAGAAGCAGAACTAGATGACATGACAGTAGGAGAATGGCTGTACACAGGCATGAGCGCAAAATTGTAAGAAGAATTTCACCACTACAATCAGATAATTATGACAGTTGAAGAATTAGCAATATAGGCTATGGGTAAGGAAATTTGACTAGCCACACTGAAAAATCTGCACCAAGTAAGGAGACCCAAGACGAAAACATACGATACCCCAAGAAACAACAATGGCACCTTTAAGGTGGCACTTAAAGAAACTCTATGAGGGGATCCTATGGATCTGGATACCACAAACTGAAGAAGGTACCAGAGGTTACCTCAGGAAGAATGGAAAAAATGCATGAGAGAAGGATTATGCTATCAATGTAGAAAGAAGGAACATATGGCAAAGGATTGTCAAGTCCAAAAGGCCAATATCAACAAGTCCAAGATCAAGGGAATGGAGGTGGAGAAAGAACAAGAAGAGGCTTTAAACGACAAAAGTCCCCAGGAATAGATAGTCCTGGGGACAACAGGATGAAACCCATCAAAAAAAGGACAACATCCCCAGGAAAGGATAGACCAGGGGACAGCAAGATGAAAACCATCAAAATAGCACACCTCCACTCAACAATCAAGGACAAATAATTGCAAAACCTCGAATCGGACCATATCATGGTCAAAGTACAACTCTATAATAGACAACAGTAAATATCGACAAATGCAATGATAGATTCCAGGGCAACCGAAGATTTTATAGACTGCAACTTCACTATAAGTCATCAGTTACCCCTAACAAAGATCGAAAAACCAAGGGATATATACATGGTGGATGGAACAGTATCAGATGCAGGACCAATCACACATGTTACAGAAATTCCTATGGACATCAGAAGCCACAAAGAGAAAGCAACTTTTCTAGTGGCGAACCTTGTCAAACATGAAGCCATCCTTGTCATGACATGGTTAAAAAATCACAACTCAAGGATCAACTGGAAAGAAGAAGAAATTACCTTTGATAGTGATAGGTGTAAGGCAGTATGCCTTGATGCATTCTTGACAGTATATGCAGTACCAGAAAAGGAAGCAATTCAGGAAAATCTGAAAAGTCAGATTCTAAGGATCAGAACTAAAGAAGGACCGAACTATGAAGTTATGGTCAAAAGGCTGAGAGGACATGAAGATACCTATGAAAGGTTCGCAAAAGGCTGCAGGTAGTGACTGGTTCAGCATAGAAGGAGCCATAATCCCAGCAAGGGAACAAAAGCTCCTTGGAACAGGAATCTCGATGGGACTCCCAGAGAACACCTATGCCTGTATCGCACTCAGAAGTGGCTTGGCAAGTAAAAATGGCCTTACCATTAATGCTGGAGTCATAGATGCAGACTATACAGGAGAAATTCAGGTCCTATTGGTAAACCTGTCAGAAGTGGATTATGAGGTCCACAAAAGGGATAGAATTGCCTAAATAATTATTGAAAAATTAGTCTCAACACCCTTCAAGGAGGTACAACAACTTCAAACCACAGAAAGGGGTGACCAAGGATTTGGCAGCATAGATCACCAAGAGAAAGGACCAACTCAGGAGAAGAAAAAGCTATCAATAGCCTTTATCTCAGCAGAAGCATTCGGTAGAATGCATAAAAAAAGAGAAACCACTGGAATCCTGAAGTTGGATGATGCAAAACTTATGCTAGCAGCTATAACAATCAGCACTGAGCTAGCATTATAAAAGAAAGAAAAAAGTGGAAAAGAAACTTTGAAACAAATAGTGCCAAAGGAGTATCACAACTTCTTAGACATATTTGAAGAAAAAGAAAGAACTGAATTACCACCACGTCAGGCGGTGGACTATAAGATCAAAATGGAAGCACTGCCACCATTCATGAAGCTCTACCCTTTAAGAGGGGAAGAACTTAAAGAACTCAGAGAATACCTGGAAAAGAACCTAGAAAGATGATGGATAAGACCTTCATCCTCATCAGCTGGAGTACCTATATTCTTCATTAAGAAAAAAGATGGGCACTTAAGGCTCTGCGTGGACTACAGAGACCTAAATGCAGGGTCAAAAAAAGACCAATATCTGTTACCATTAATAAGTGAAGCCTTGGATTGAATGCAAACAGCAAAATATTTCACCAAACTTGACATCATGGATGTGTATCAACATATATGGACTGCCAAAGGAGACAAATAGAAGACAGCATTCAGGACATGATACAGACTATATGAATATATGGTCATGCTATTTGGATTAGCCAATGCACCAGCAACTTTCCAATGATGAGTCAACAATGCACTCAGTAAATACTTGGATATCAACTGAATAGCTTACCTGGATGACCTATTGGTATATTCAGATACCATAAAACAACACTGAAAAGATGTAACCATGATACTAGCAAAGCTCAAGGAAATTGGAGTTTGCCTGAAACCCACAAAATGCGAATTCTACAAGGAAGAAACTGGATACCTAGGATTCATCATCAACTCTGAAGGAGTACAAATAGATCCTACCAAAACAGACGCCATAAAAGTATGGACAACGTCGGAGAAAGTCAAAGACATCCAAAGCTTTGTGGGATTCTGCAACTTCTACTGACAATTCATAGAAGGATTCAGCAGAATAGCAAAGCCACTATACAACAGGACAAAGAAGAATCAGAAGTGGGAATGAGGAGAGCTGGAGCAAAGGACCTTTGAAGGTCTTAAGGAAAGACTCACCACAACTCCAATACTAAGACACTTCGACCCAGAGGTACCCATTATGATCGAAATAGATGCATCCAATTATGTCTGTTCTGGAATAATATTGCAACAAGATAAGGAGGGACTGTGGAAACCGATAGCCTACCAGTCAAAAATAATGACCAAGGCAGAATGCAACTATGACATCCATGATAAGGAACTCCTTGCAATCATGCAAGCCCTCAAAGAATGGAGGAAATATATACAAGGAAGCCTACATACAGTCAAGATTCTTACAGACTACAAGAACCTTGTCCTATTTACAACCACTAAGGTCCTGAATGGAAGACAAATACAATGGAGTGAGGAGCTCAGCCAATACAACATCAAAATTGAATATTGACCAGGCAAGGCAGGGGCAAAACTGGATGCCCTCACACGAAGAACAAATGACATACCAATGGAAGAAGATGACTACATTACACAATGGCAAAAGATTCTGTTGCCCAAAGAACAATTCTTCAAGGATGAAGGGTATACTTTGGGCTCAGAAGAAATCAACACTATGGAACTATGGACGATAGAAGATCAAAGAATGAAAAAGAATATCAAAGAAAAAACATTACAAGATGCCTTACTTCCAGATATTCGAAAAGCCATCGGAAGAAAAGATAAGGAATATCCGAAGGTTGCATTAGGGTCATATGACTGGAAAGAGGGATATATGTGGTATGAAGGAAAAATCTGGTTACCAGAAGACGAACCGATAAGAACTGAAGCAATCAGAAGGAATCACGACACACCACAAAATGGACATGGCAGAACAGCCAAGACATTAGAATTAACACAATAAACATACTATTGGCCCAGCATGTGCCAAGATATTAAGCGATATGTCAAAAGCTGCAACATGTGTCAACTGATAAAACCAAGTTGTCACGCAATCTATGGACTACTGCATCCTCTGCAAATACTGGAAAAACCATGGAAGTCTATCAGTATGGATTTCTATTAGGTATATGGAATAGTCTAGCTGATGGATCACGTGATTATAGGAATAGGTCACATGTTCAAATCCCTGACATGACATAGTTATTTCTAGTTAATAAAACATTCTTGTATGAGATATTTTCTACCAACTAGATAATGACCGACTGGAGGTATATATCAAGGAGGTCATTGAACGAATGTTTAGTTTACTCAGTGTTGACACTGAGTATGTGAGCGCATTGTATATTGGAGTACTGGTATGAACCAGTACGCGCTTTCAGGGTACTGGAATTCCCCCAGTACACGCTTTGGAGTACTGAGCATATTTGCTTCAGTACGGAGAATTAGGAGTACTGAGTATCCGTATGGATACTCAGTTACGAGTTGTATGGTTAGTTTAAGTTTGTATTTGTTGATACTGAGTGTTGACACTTAGTACATTTTGGGGTACTGAGCATGGACTCAGTATCACACTTTTGTATAGTAGTATATTGAGTTGACTCAGTACACTTTTTGGAAATTGTTTCCTTTATGATACTGTATGTTAACATACAGTACACTTTGGTAATGTTTGGTACGGCCCAAACATTATGCTAGGTACTATCCATATCCATCATCCATCTCCTTTCACACATCCATTACTCAGATCCATTAGTACCTCTCATAATTATATGACGATTCCCCATCAGATTGACATCTATCCTGACCATCCAGATTCGGTATTCGAAGAACTTTATTCCATTCCATTTCTATTTTGCTTCTAGTAATTCCATCCGAACATTAAAGGTTTCCGAACCTTTCTTATTCACATTATTCCAAAAAAGTTCTCATTCTATTATTTATATAATTATTCTAGAGAAGAGGTAACGAACTACAAAGATTATCGACCCTCATGGAGCTATAAATATAAGGCGTAGACCCAATAGCGCCCGATGTTAGTTGAGGGTATGATAGATTCATGGAGGTAGCTTTTGGAGAATAAAAGGGATTCACGCTTGTGAGAACTGGGACTCTTATAAACGGAATGAATCGAAACTAGAGAAGTTTGAGGATAACAAAGACCCCCCACACTTGCGAGGAGGTCATCCATCAGAAGCTAGAGAGGTGATATACTTGAATTAAACTCATACGGTGGGATTACCGTTGATATGGTTAACAAGACGGAGTTTTGTATTTCACTAGTCGAAATTACTTACTCATGTCGGTAACACAATGTATAACTACGTAGTGTTCTGGGTAGTCTATATACCCCAAAAAACGAGACCTAGCTCGGTTATCGAATAGGTCGTTTTTGGAGAGTATGACTAAGAGCTCATCCGGGAGAACTTCGTGATGAAGAAAGTTTCGTTCTCCGAACCGGATTATTGATGGACAGCCACAATAATCTAGTGCTACGAGT
>ML120351.1:997014-1016615 GCA_003788595.2 Choiromyces venosus 120613-1
AAAGTACAACTACACAACAAGCAACAACAAATATCGACAAACGCAATGATCGACTTGGGGGCAACTGAAGATTTTATAGATCACAACTTCGCTATAGATCATCAATTACCCTTGACGAAAATCGAAAAACCAAGAGATATATACATGGTAGATGGAACGGTATCTGATGCTGGACCAATCACCCATGTCACAGAGATCCCTATGGACATCGGAAGCCACAAAGAGAAAGCGACTTTCCTAGTGGCAAACCTTGTCAAACACGAAGTCATCCTTGGCATGACATGGTTAAAAGACCACAACCCAAGAATCGATTGGCAAAAGGAAGAAATCACCTTCGATAGTGACAGGTGTAAGGCAGTATGCCTTGATGCCTCCCCAACGGTATATGCGATACCAGAAAAGGAAGCAATTCGGGAAAATCTGGAAAGCCGGATTTTAAAAATCAGCACCAAGGAAGGACCAAACTACGAAGTAACGGCCAAAAAGCTGAGAAAAGATGCGAAAATACCTATGAAAGGTTCGCAAAAAGCTGCAGGAAGTGACCTGTTCAGCATAGAAGGAGCCATCATCCCAGCAAGGGAACAAAAACTCATCAGAACAGGAATCTCAATGGGACTTCCGGAGAACACCTATGCCCGCATCGCACCCAGAAGTGGTTTGGCAAGCAAAAACGGCCTCACCATTAATGCTGGAGTCATAGATGCGGACTATACAGGAGAAATTCGGGTCCTAGTGGCAAACCTGTCAGAGGTGGATTACGAGGTCCACAAAGGGGATAGAATTGCCCAAATAATTATAGAGAAAATAGTCTCAACCCCATTCAAGGAAGTACAACAACTTCAACCCACAGAAAGGGGCAACAAAGGATTCGGCAGCACAGATCACCAAGAAGAAGAACCATCCCAGAATAAGAAAAAACTATCAATAGCTTTCATCTCAGCACAAGCATTTGGAAGGATGCACAAAAGAGGAGAAGTCACTGGAATCCTAAAATGGGACGATGCAAAACTCACGCTGGCGGCTACAACAATTAGCACCGAACTAGCCCTGCAAAAGAAAGGAAAGGGTGGAAAAGAAACCTTAAGACAAATAGTGCCTAAAGAATACCACAACTTCCTAGACATATTTGAAGAAAAAGAAAGAATGGAGTTGCCACCACATAGGACAGCAGACCACAAAATCAAAACGGAAGCACCGCCACCATTCATGAAACTCTACCCCTTAAAAGGGGAAGAACTCAAGGAACTCAGAGAATACCTGGAAAAGAACCTAGAAAGACGATGGATAAGACCTTCGTCCTCATCAGCAGGAGCACCCATACTCTTCGTCAAGAAGAAAGATGGGGGCTTAAGACTCTGTGTAGATTACAGAGGCCTAAATGCGGTATCAAAGAAAGATCGATATCCACTACCATTGATAAGCAAGGCCTTGGATCAATTACAAACGGCGAAATACTTCACCAAACTCGACATCAAGGACGCATATCAACATATAAGAATTGCCAAAGGAGACAAATGGAAGACAGCATTCAGAACACGATACGGACTATATGAATATATGGTCATGCCGTTTGGATTAGCCAATGCACCAGCAACCTTCCAAAGATGGGTCAATAATGCACTCAGCAAGTACTTGGATGTCAACTGCATTGCTTACCTAGACGACCTCCTGGTATATTCAGACAATATGGAACAACACCAAAAGGACGTGGCCATGATACTAGCAAAACTCAAAGAAATTGGAGTTCGTCTAAAACCCACGAAATGCGAGTTTCACAAGGAAGAAACCGAATACCTAGGATTCATCATCAACTCTGAAGGAGTCCGAACGGATCCTACCAAAACAGATGTCATAAAAGTATGGACAACACCCGAAAAGGTCAAAGACATCCAGAGCTTTGTGGGATTTTGCAACTTATACCGAAGATTTATAGAAGGATTCAGCAGAATAGCAAAACCACTGTATAACAGGACAAAGAAAAATCAGAAGTGGGAATGGGGAGAGCCGGAACAAAAAGCCTTTGAAGGTCTTAAAGAAAGACTCACCACAACTCCGATACTAAGACACTTCGACCCAGAGGCACCTATTATGATAGAAACAGATGCATCCAACTATGTCTGTTCAGGGATAATATCGCAACAAGACAAGGAAGGATTATGGAAACCAATAGCATACTGGTCAAAAACAATGACTAAGGCAGAATGCAACTACGACATACACGACAAAGAACTCCTTGCAATCATGCAAGCCCTCAAAGAATGGAGGAAATACACACAAGGAAACCCCCACACAGTCAAGATTCTTACAGACCACAAGAACCTTGTCCCATTTACAACCACCAAGGCTCTAAATGGAAGACAAATATGATGGAGTGAAGAGCTCAGTCAATACAACATCCGGATCGAATATCGACCAGGAAAAGAAGGGGCAAAACCAGATGCCCTCACACGAAGAAAAAACGACATACCAAAGGAAGGAGATGATCGCATTACACAAAGACAAAGGATTCTACTACCGAAAGAACAATTCTTTGAGGATGAAGGATACGTTTCGGGTTCAGAAGAAATCAACACTATGAAACTATGGACAATAGAAGACCAAGAAAACGAAATAAATATCAAGGAAAAAACATCGCAAGATGTACTACTCCAAGATATTCGAAAAGCCATAGAAAGAAAGGATAAAGAATACCCGAAAGTGGCCTTAGGATCATGCAATTGGAAAAATGGATATATGTGGTATGAAGGAAAAATCTGGTTACCAGAAGACGAGCCAACAAGAACCGAAGCAATAAGAAGAAATCATGACACACCACAAAATGGACACGGTGGAACAGCCAAAACACTGGAATTAACACAACAGACATACTACTGGCCAGGCATGCGCCAAGACATTAAGCGATATGTCAAAAACTGCGACACGTGTCAAAGAATAAAACCAAGTCGTCATGCGCCATATGGACTATTGCAACCATTACAAATACCAGAGAAACCATGGAAATCCATCAGTATGGATTTCATCACAGATTTGCCACTATCGAACAACTATGACGCCATATAGGTCGTTGTGGATCGCCTGACCAAGATGGCTCATTTCATACCCTGCCGAAAGGATATGAAAACAGGAGAATTTACACAACTGTTCATGAAAAATGTTTTCAAACTACATGGATTACCGAAAGACATCATCAGCAACAGAGGATCAATATTCACATCGGACCTATGGAAAGAAATGACCAAAGGATTGGACATCACCCGAAAAATAAGCACAGCATTTCACCCCCAAACGGACGGTCAAACAGAAAGAACAAATGCCTCACTAGAACAATTCCTAAGGGCATATGTGGAATACTCCCAACAAGATTGGGAAGGATGGCTATCATTTGCAGAATTTGCATACAACAACACGAGACAAGACGTCATTAAGACAACACCCTTCTATGCGAACTATGGACATCACCCCATCAACGAACCCATGGGACATACAGGATTACCGGGAATACTAGAGAAACAAGATATCAGCAGACTACACGGACTTATCCAGACAGAAATCCAAATGGCGCAAGACAGAATGAAGGAAAACAACGATCGCCACAGAAAACCCGATCCAAGACTAAAAACAGGAGACAAAGTCTGGCTAATGACAAAAGATATTCAAACCACAAGGCCATCAAAGAAACTGGATTACCGGAAAATTGGACCATACAAGATCATTGAAAAAATTGGAGAAAAAGCTTATAAGCTAGACCTCCCAGCCTCAATGAAAACGAAACACCCAGTCTTCCACATCAGCAAACTTGAACTCTACTCAAATAATCCTCTACCCTCCCAAAAGAAACCTCCCCCTCCTCCTATTGAAATAGAAGGAGAAGACGAATACGAACTTGACCAAATAGTCGATTCAAGACTACATTACGGAAAACTACAATACCGAGCCAAGTGGACCGGTTATACTGCACAACACAACCAAGAGTGGTACCCAGCAGAAAACTTCAGCAATGCCGAACATGCAATCAAACACTTTCACCGAAAAAACCCAGGAAAGCCTGGTCAAAGAAGAAGAACAAATGAGCGACAAAGATTGGATCAATCTAGTCGACCTCCCCGCATCCAAGCCAATTACACCCGAACAAGCAAAACACAATCAGGGAAACTGGATGGGCTGTTTCGACGATGGATGCCAAGCACACTTTATGGAAAAAGAAGGGGCCGATTACTGGCCGAAAAGACACAGAACCCCCCTACAACCGCTCGAACCACCCATGACGACATGGGAAGAAACGTCACTGTCCCCGAGAACACCACCCCAGTCGCCATGCGACAACAACATCCTTTTAACAGCAAAACAGGTAAGGTTTTCAGGGACGAAAACAAAGAGAAGGGGGGGCAAAAAATCTTGGCCCAAGGTCAAGAAAGATGGAGACCAGTTGGAAGATTGTCCAACGATAACCCATACCGATTCCTTCAAGACGAAGGAAACCTTGAAGAGAAAGGTCAAGGAAAAGGAGGAGCAAATTGCGGAACTGGAGGAGCATAGAAAATGGTCAAAAGGAGAGATAGCAGGCAAGGATATCAGGATCCGAGCCCTGGAAAGAGAGCTAGCAAGAGAACGCTATGCGAGGAAGGAGGAAGAAAAAAGGTTTAGCAGGATTGCAGGAGACATGGCACACATCTGCAGAAACATAAAAAAAGATGTGTACTATGAAGGATACCATTACGAATCCTCAAGGGACTGAGGATTTAGGGAGAGGGGAGCTAGTATTACAAACCCGGCATGGTTTGTAATGGTTTCACATGACATACAATTGTATGTCATAGTATTTCCTTTGTTAAAAGTTTTTCACATAACTCAGTTGAGTTATATGATGATATGTTTTCACACTATGACTCAGGTACGAGTCATAGGGTTTCACATGACTCACAGTTGTGAGTCATAGTTATTTATGATTGAATTTGATTGGTATGTTGAGCATTGACTCATAGGTATGCCTATGAGTCATGAGGATTAAAAGGCATGACTTCGTTTATACGAGTCATGAGGTTTCGCACATGACCCCCTTAAGGTCATGGGACTTTCGCGCATGACCAAGTATGGTCATGAGGTTATATGTTATGCGAGTGCATGAGTCACAGTTGTGACTCATTTGATTTGTAAGCGGGTTGCTGGAAGAACTATATAAGGAGGTCAGAAGGACCTGATAGTTAGTTCTTCACGTAACCACCTAAGTTATTTCCTATCTTATAAGTTATCAATAAAACACCTTTACGCTCTTTACAAACAAAGACCAACCAACACGAAGAAGAGACAGAACGAATACTAGTTAACGCTATAAGGACTTAGTATTGGCAACGATCAATATCTAAGACATAGCGTAAGAGAACTAAGTATCAGAATTCTCGAAGGAAAGAGAATACAATAGGAGATAGGTAAGTACTATCCCTATAAGAAAGCTAACAATAGTGTCGTTACCTGTTGCGAGATATAAGAAAGGAGAGATCATATAGCGGATCGTAACAGATCGCCCTAGATGAGACTTGGCTATGCCCTTGGCAATTCAAGAGGCGGGGCACGATGTACAAACGGAAGAAGGAGCACCTTCTCCAGCCAGCGATGTGACGTCCATACTAGCCACCACTGCTTCACAAAACCCCCCATACCTCTCTAGCGGAACTTCTCCAGCAGGCTCCTTAAGAGGGAGGAGATCATGGGGGAGAATCGAGAAAAGAACAGTTATCTCAAGAGAAGGATCACGCTGTCCCCCACGACAACCAGAAGTTCCGGTTATCTTAAGACACATCATGGAATCCCTAAGTCAAGTTGATCAAAATGCTTCAAGATCCATCAATGAGCAACACATAGCCTACAATGAGCTGTCTGCATGAGGATGCCGATATGCTGACAAGCACGAAAGCTACCGCAATAGGCTTAATCAGGGAGAACAAATAGTGGAAAATGAGTTAAACGGAATAAACATAAAAATAGGAGCATTCGCAGAAGAAGTAGAGACATCTCGAAAGCATTTCCAAGATCAAGTAGCGGTAGAGCAATAAAGACATAATGCTCAACATGAGCAGCAACAGGAGGTAAGTACCCAGCTGTACCACAGTATTGACCAGACAGGACAAGCATCCTTCACGAGAGATCAACAATTGGAACAGTTGATTCAACAAGTCCAAGCACAGGTCGAGGTTGACCAGGAACAATGGAGAGCTGTTGAACAAAGAATGCGTGAAATGATGGAACTTGTACAGCTTCAATTAACTAAAGTAGCTCACTCAGCAGCTACTCCCTCTATTCCAGCAAGACAAGCAACAGTAGAAACTGCCCCGCCCTCCTCCTTCGGCTCCTTGGCTGGAAGGCCAAAGAAAGGAAAGGAAATAGACCGAGGCCAGCCAGTGGCAACAGGAGGAGGAGGAGGAGGAAAAGGAGGAGGGGACCAAGGACCCCCAATGATGAGTGGAGCTGGGGGTGGAGATCCTGACCCCAGTGGCAGCAACAGCTCCAGCAGTGGTGAAGGTCCAGCCCCAGATCCAACACCTAGACCTGAAAACTGGCCCCCCCAAGGGAGTGCCCCAGATCCAGACAATCTGATAGAGGTGCTGGGAAGCGGGATCGCCAGAGGAAAATGGCATGCAGACCCACCATCTATATTTGAGGCCAAGGTCTATGAGGACATTAACACATTCGTATTGGACTGTGAAGACTATTTTGCTAGGAACCGGAGTCAATGGATGGAAGACCATCATAGAATCATCTACGCATTAAAAAGGACGAAAGGAAAAAAGGTCGCACTCTTCACTGAATGGTACCGAAAGAGCATGACAGGAGCCATGGGTGCTCCATTTTGGCCCAAATTGGTCTCTTGGACCAGGTTTACCGAAGAAATTGTTAGCTGATATTCAGGCATCGAGCAGGAAAGAGAGGCAGCATGGGACATGAAAAAAATCCCGTACAATAATGACATTGAAGAATACCTCCTTCTACTCGAAAACCTTAATATCAAAGCCAAAATGTCAGGCATTGGATGGAGACTCCTGGTCCAGGACAAACTCCCAGAACAAATCCTAAGAAGGCTCTCAGGAGAGACATACGATTCCGATGAAGATTGGCTTAAGGCACTAAGAGGCTTTGGCAAGATGGAGGAACCTTTCTTACAATGCCAGAACCTTTTCCAGGCAATAGCAAAGGGGTGAGGAAGTGCCATGAAAAGAAAGTATGGCAATGAAAATAAAAGTCCTGATACCAGGTTTAACAAGAAGCCTTAGTCACCAAAATCAGCCACAACAGGGTGGAAGACACAAAAACCAAACTTGGGAGAAAGCAATCCATCGCCAATACACACGGATTGGAAGAAAGCTCATGAGGGAATTCCACAGACTCTGGTAGACAAAAGGAAAGAAACACCAGGTTCATGCACCTGTTGTGGACTTACCAACCACAAGTGGGGCATGTGTAGAAGAGCAGCCATGGTTAGTTCTGTAACTCAATGCAGACAGCCAAAAAGACAGAACACTCAATCAGAGGTCTGGGCCCCCCAAGAGAGGCGGCCACAGGTTGGTCAAGTAGCAATGACTAGGCCACTACCACAACTTTGGGAACTATCCGACCCAGGATCCAATTGAGGGGAATTTAGTGAGGTCTACACACCCTCTTCTCAGCCGAAGAGTATTGGACTGGTCACCGTCTAATTGAAAGGGTTATCCCTGACACTGATTCGGGTCTGTGCATGAGCTTAAGGAGGCAAAGGGGTTGAGTAGACAAGGAATGGATTGGCACTATACAGCGATGGCGTATGGGTACTTGTGGTCTGGCACAAACTCGCAATGGGGGCTCACACCCTACCAGACTTGAATCTTAGCCCACGCTGATAGCACTGACAGATTGCACCCACGCTTTACCATGAGAAAAGGACTGGTGAGGTTATATTCGGGAACCCCTCTGCAGGGAGTAAAGACTGCTAGTAGTGGGCTGCCCAATAACCATGAAATATTCTTTTATTGTCAGTTTACCTGAGGAGACCTGATTGGTCAAAATAATGTGGGCGTTATAGTAAACTCAAAAGCTTTACACCCTGAATACTCAACTATACAAAAACTGCAAGAATAAAATGATTAATACCCACACCGATTATACCTTAGTACCAATACGACTTCGCTCAGTACACATCTTAATCTAGGACCAGGAACTTTTATCTTTTGTCCCATAGGAACCATCATTTTTTTTACACCCCACAGGGAACATCTGCACAAAAATCCAGGAATACACTAAAGTACACCACAGTACTATTATCTCTTTGTGCCGAATATTCCTCAAAGCGCACCAAAGACCTCCAGTACCTAGGTATGCCAGGTCAACATACTCATCCAGACAAAAATTTTGCTCAAGAAGAACTCTCAAACCATCATTAAGCGTGAAAGGACCCATTGAAGTCCATACCAGATTCTGGTTGTAAGAAATATTGAAGTGAAAATATATCGAGACAGAGCCATTGGGTAAGCAATGCAAACTCATTGCCCCACAACCTACCCTTTACGAGCACTTGGAAGGTCATGCACACCTCCATGTTAAAGGAAAATGCTACTGCATCCAAGTCTTGCTAGACTTAGGGGCTGATGTTTTTGTCTTAAATGAAAAATTGGTACGAGAATTAGACGTACCCTGCATAACTCGCAGAAATCACATTCCAATTAAAGGCTTTATGGGCAACATCGCCAAGGCCAGTGGCAAACAATATACTACCCCCATAAAAATGGAGATAGGGGTAAATTGCCACACCACTGAAGTCTCCTGCGAAGTGGCACCTACGAATAGATGGGGGATGATAATACTCTATGGATGGTTGAAAGAACACCCCATATCTAATATAATCTATTCAGATAGGTGGGAATTTCAAAACCAGAAATGTCATGACCACTGTGGTCCAGGTACATGGTGTGACTGGGACGAACAATTTGAATGGGACGATGACATAGCACATGATCCAGATGCGATAGTTGTTGGTCTGGTAAGTTCTATTGATGAGAGCAGGGAACTAGTGATCAGCCAATTGCCAGAAGAATACCTGGATTATACAGACCACTTTCTACCTTCGGCTGCAGAAAAATTACCGCAAAGAAGAACCTTTGATCACACAATTGACCTCAAGGAGGGACTAAGTCCCCCTTGGGGACCCATTTACAAGCTTTCCGCCTCTCAATTAGAGGCTCTATGCATATACCTAAATGAGATGTTGGAACAAGGAAAAATCAGACCTAGCATGGTGCCGTGTGGAGCTCCGATACTGTTTGTACCAAAGCCAAATGGTGGCTGGTGCCTGTGCATTGATTATAGAGGCCTCAATAAGGTCACAATATCCAACAAATACCCACTCCCCCTGATGACGGAGTTACGAGACCGAGTAGTTGGCTCAACTATCTTTACTAAATTAGACCTAAAAGACGAGTTCCACCTGATTAGGATTAAAGAAGGAGATGAATGGAAAACGGCTTTCTGGACTCGCAATGGGCACTTTGAATACAAAGTCATGCCATTTGGGCTGGTTAATGCCCCAGCTACCTTCCAAGCAATGATGAACACAATATTAAGAGAATTCCTAGATCATGGGGTCATGATCTATATGGATGACATTCTCATCTACTCGGCGGATGAGGCAAGTCATGTGGAGCTAGTCCGAAAGGTGTTAGCGCGCCTAAGAGAATATCAACTAGCAGTCTTTATCGCAAAGTCTTACTTTCACGTTACCATGCTAGAATTTCTTGGTTATGTAGTAACCACAAAAGGAGTCTCCATGAGCAAGAAAAAAGTGGAGTCTATTCTAAATTGGAAGCAGCCAAAATCGGTAAAGGACATACAAATCTTCATGGGGTTCACAAACTTTTACCAAAGATTTATCAAGGATTTCTCAGCAATTTGCAAACCAATTACAGAGCTCCTGAAAGGAAATTCCAGACATTTTGTCTGGAGAAGGGAACAGGATGAAGCTTTTGAATTCCTGAAGGAACAATTCATGACGATACCAATTCTTTGCCATTTTGACCCCATGCAAGAGACAATAGTGGAAACCGATGTAAGGGACTTTGCGCTCAGCTGTGTTTTATCACAGCTTGTAAAGAAAAAACTACATCCAGTAGCATTCTACTCATGGAAATTCGGCCCTGCGGAACAGAACTACAATGTTCATGACAAGGAATTGTTGGCAATTGTGGAAGCCTTCAAAGAATGGCATCACTACTTAGCAGGAACTGAGGTCCCCATCACTGTTTATACGGATCATCAGAATTTACAGTACTTCCTCACCACCAAGGCATAGAGTGCAAGACAAATTCGATGGGCCCAAAAGCTGGTGGATTTTAACTTTCACATTGTTTACTGACCGGGAACCCAAGGTGGGAAACCAGAAGCACTAAGTAGATGGCCGGAGTACCGTCCTGAAGGGGGAGCTACCCATAGTGAACAGTCAATCTTGAAGCTGGAAAACTTCTTACAAATCACTGTGGTATGGAAAAACTCTGGTGACAAAAGATTAACCCCCACAAAGGACATGGAACTCGATCCCAAGCCAGAGGATGACCTGATGTCGGAGACAGAAGACTTGGATGAAAGCTCAGAGCCACAGAGAATCCAAGTCCATAGACTGGCAGAGAGCGCTAAGATCTCCACTAGAGAATCAACACTCATGGCAGGACATGACTTGTATAGTATGGATACGCTAACTATCCCCGGGAAGGGACAAGCCCTGATTACAACAGGAATAGCTATAGGGCTTCCTAAAGGAACCTATGGGCAAATTGCACCCCGAAGTGGATTGGTGCTTAAACATGGCATACACATAGGTGCCGGGGTGATAGACACCGACTACACTGGTGAAATAAAAGTCTTAATGGTTAACCTGATAGATGCAGATTACAAAATCTCCAAGGAGGATCGGATAGCTCAAATTATTGTCAAGAAAATTGACAACACTGAGCTCCAGGAAGTGGTGGACTTGGCAATAACAGAATGAGCCAATGCAGGCTTTGGTAGCAGTGACCTGCTTGGGAAAAAGCCAATGGTATGTTTTCTACAAGCAAGCTCTAGAAACAATGAACACTTTGACCATTACGATGAGGAACACAATCCTAAACTATCACAATAAGTGGTAATGTTGTCTAATGCCATCATCGCAAGAGCGGAAATAAGGAAGTTCGATGTAGACTTTGTGGCCAAAGTCAAAGAAGCAGCCAAACAAGATGAAGAATGGGTCACAAGAAGGCAGGAGTTAGAAAGACTGAGGAATGACAGCATGGACCTTCCCAAATTCTAGAACCTGAAGGATGGGCTGGTATACTACAAAGACAGGCTTTTTATCCCAGCAGACGAAGGAATCCAAACCCTCATAATGAATGGATGCCATGACTCAAAAATTGCCAAACACTTCGGCCAGGAAAAAACCCTAGAAATAGTCACACAAGACTTCTACTGGAAGGGGTTAACAGGCTTAGTTAATGACTATGTCAGATCCTGCAATGAATGTCAACACAATAAATCTCCTCGACATGCAAGGTATGGGTTACTTCAACCCTTACAAGTACCATATGTGGCCTGGACATCTATCTTGACAGATGTTATTGTCCAACTACCAGAATCACAGGGACACACCCAGATCATGTTCGTAGTGGATCGGTTCACTAAGATGGTACATTTTGTCGGTTTAAAAGAAAATGCGACCACAAAGAATGTCACCAATGTCTTCTTCCGAGAAGTATGGAAACTCCACAGGCTACCCACAGAAATTATTTCTGACATGGATGCAAAGTTTCAAGGTGAATTTTGGGGATCATTGTGCCAGGCTCTGGGAATTAAAAGAAGGATGTCAACAGCCTACCACCCTCAGACTGATGGGCAAACTGAAAGAACCAACTAAGTGCTAGAAGGTTACTTATGAAGCTTTATCAATTATGATCAGGACGATTGTTATCAACTCCTGCCGGTAGCAGAATATGCCTACAACAACTCTACCACCAATGCATACAAATTGACCCCCTTCTTTGCGAACTATGGCTTCCATCCACAGACAGAATGTATGAGAGAACGTGAGGCTCAAAATCCAGGTGCAGCCCTTTATGTGCACTGGATGAAAAATATACATGAACAAGCCAAGGAGACACTGGAATCTACATGAGAGGCCATGTCAAGGTATTACAATCGAAAAGCCAGGGAGCAGCCAGACATAAATGTTGGAGACCAAGTCTTGCTCAATGCCAAAAATATGTGATCAAAACGGCCCTTGAAGAAGCTGAGCCCAAAGCTCTACAGGCCTTTTAAAGTATTGGAAAAGAAAGGCGAATGAGCCTACAAACTCCAAATACCCGACTGGTGGAAAATCCATCCAGTTTTTCATGTAGTGCTGCTCGAACCCTACTGAGTTTCTA
Organism: Choiromyces venosus 120613-1; assembly: GCA_003788595.2. NCBI lineage: Eukaryota > Fungi > Ascomycota > Pezizomycetes > Pezizales > Tuberaceae > Choiromyces > Choiromyces venosus. Next base: position 1,009,425 of record ML120351.1, read on the forward strand.
CTCGGCTGGGATGGGTACAGTCACTCCATGACCTAGAAGAAGTCGAAGGTGACTTAGAATGGGAAGTGGAGAAAATTGTGAGGAGTGAAATAATCTCCTACATGAGACAAGTTAGAGGACGAAATAAGGTCCTCTGAGAGCTCCGATATTTCATGAAATGGAAAGGTTGTTCCAAAGACGAGAACACCTGGGAACCCCCGGAGCACCTAGAGCATGCTGAGGAATTAGTGGCGGAATTTCATAGATTGAATCCCAAAATGCCAGGACAGGCAGGATTGGAATAATGTGGCAAGGTTTTCTTTGTGTGGCCAAGTAAACACACAAAGATTTTTTACCCTACCATGTTGAGTTCCCATGAAAGAAGTTTTATTTTTATTTTTTATTTTTATTATTATTTTTATGTTTTTTGAAAAGGAGACATTTGAGACGAAGTCTTGGGAGGGGGAGCTACTGTTAGGCATATGGAATAGTCTAGCCGGTGGATCACGTGATTCTAAGGATAGGTCACATGTTCAAATCCCCGACATGACATAGTTATTTCTAGTTAATAAAACATTCTCATATGAGATATTTTCTACCAACTAGATAACGACCTGAGCATCGTGATCTAATAACACCGACAGGTAGTTATTAGGCTGAGCCTCTTGCTTTGAAAGAAGTAGTGCCCCAAGAGGGCCTACTCGAGAATCGGTATGAGAGGTTTTTGCTGGATAAGCTATTGGCTCGATCCAGAGCAAAAAAACCCCATATATCCGATGGGCCTTGTGATGCATCAATATGTAACACAATGGCCGTGCTCATTCATTAAAGCTGATCACTTTATGTTTTGAGGCAGAACAATTGGTATAGTTGCTATTAGGGCAGTATATTCAAATTAGGTTCATATAGTGGAGAGATCGAAGACTACCTACTGGAGGAGCGTTCACACCCCCCAGAAACAATAGGAGTTTGAAGAGATCAAAGCTAAGTAAGGCAAATATTCTCAGGGTCAAGAGTGTTCGCACTTCAAGAAATTAAGAGGTTTTTGATGGAGGTACTTAGATAGTATGGGAGTTGATTGTAGCCCGTGATAACTCAGACGCGGAATATAAATATCGAGGTACTCCCAGCTATTAGAAACATCAAGCAACAGAGAACAGATCTTATTAATATATTTATTATCTTACTCTTGAAAAAACCTTATTACACTTATTCTTTCCAAGCCTTTGGAAATTACGAGCCTACCTTAACGATCTTCATTTTACCTTTACCTTACCTTATTTCAAGAAGCTTATAGCTTAGACCTATCGGCCCTATCTACAGTTGGACTACCCCTTAACAATTTCATTACAGACCTACCACTATCAAATGACTATGATGCCATATGGGTCATCATGGATTGTCTGACCAAGATGGCTCATTTCATACCTTGTCAGAAAGATATGAAAACCAAACAATTTATGCAGCTGTTTATGAAAAAGGTTTTCAAACTGCATGGATTACTGAAAGATATCATCAGCGATATAGGTTCAATATTCACATTGGACCTATGGAAAGAGATGACCAAAGGATTAGACATCACATGAAAGATAAGCATGGTATTTCATCCTCAGACAGATGGTCAAACAGAATGAACAAATGCCTCACCAGAACAATTCCTAAGGGCATATGTGGAATATTCCCAACAGGACTGGGAAGGATGGCTATCATTTGTAGAGTTTGCATACAACAACACAAGACAAGATGTCATCAAGACAACAACCTTCTATGCAAAATATGGACATCACCCCATCAATAAACCTATGGGACACACAGGTTTACCAGAAATATTGGAAAAGGATGATATCATCTGAGTACACAAACTCATCTAGACAGAAATACAAATGGTACAAGACAAAATGAGGGAAAATAACGAGCGATACAGAAAACCTGATCTAAGACTGGAATCAGGAGATAAGGTCTGGTTAATTACAAAGGACATTCAGACCACGAGACCATCAAAGAAACTACATTACAGGAAGATCGAACCATATAGGATTGTTGAAAAGATCAAAGAAAAAGCTTATAAGCTAGACCTCCTGGCCTCAATGAAAACAAAACATCCAGTCTTCCACATCAGCAAACCTGAACCCTACTCAGACAATCCTCTACCCTTACAAAAGAAACTTCCCCCTCCTCCTATTGAGATAGAAGGAGAAGACAAATACAAACTTGATCAAATTATTGACTCAAGACTACATTACGGAAAACTCCAATACTGGGCCAAGTGGACTGGTTACCCCCCACAATACAATCAAGAGTAGTATCCAGCCACCAACTTCACCAACACCCAAAATGCAGTCTCTGCCTTCCACTAACGATATCTGCATAAGCCTGGACCCAGAAAATAAAGACTGGAGCAAAATATATTTCAAAGAAAAAAAAGACAAGCATATGGCATACCACTTCATAGCATGCATGGATGACGAATGCCCTATCCACAAGGATGCGAAAGAAAGACACGACTTCAGTCCCATGGTCAGAACAGCAACTACTAGCTCGAATGGCTCCAGCGATGCCAATAGCTGGGAAAAGAACTGGGAGTCATTCCCACCATTCACACCAAAAGAACCAAAACATAAAAGGATTGATGCAAAGGATTGCATGTAAACCCAATACTCTTTCCACCAGGGAGGAAAGAAAAAAGTGAGATGGGGAGAAAACCAGGTTTCAGGGATGAAACCTGAGGAAAAAGAGAAGGATAAAAAGTTCGTATCGAAGGAGGACCTATGGAAAATGATCAAAGACCAGCAAAAAAGGCTGGAACAACTACAAAGAATGGTAGATGGAGCAGGAAGGTCTATTGAACATCTAAGAGGGGAAGAAAAAGGCCTGAGACTCAGGAATAAGGCCTTGGAAAAAGAGGTGGAGAGGGAAAGATATGCAAGGAGAGAGGTGGAAAAAAGGATTAGGAGAATCTCCCACAAAGTGGAAAGATTGCAAGAGAATGTGGATCAAGATGTATACTACGAAAGGTACCATCACAGATCCTCAAGCGACTGAGGATTTAGGAAGATGGGAGCTAGTATTACAAACCTGGTATGGTTTGTAATGGTTTCACATGACATATGATTGTATGTTATAATATTTCATTTGTTAAAGGTTTTGCACATGACTCAGTTGAGTCATGTGATGTTATGTTTTCACACTATGACTCACATACATGTCATACGGTTTCACATGACTCACAGTTATGAGTCGTAGTTGTTTATATTTGAATTTGATTGGTATGTTGAGCATTGACTCATATGTGTGCATATGAGTCATAAGGATAAAGGGGCATGACTTTGTTTATATGAGTCATGAGGTTTCGCACATGACCCCTTTAAGGTCATGGGACTTTCACGCATGACCAAGTATAGTCATGAGGTTATATGTTACATGAGTGTATGAGTCACAGTTGTGACCTATTTGATTTGTAAGTGGGTTGCTGGAAGAACTATATAAGGAGGTCAATAGGACCTGATAGTTAGTTCTTCACGCAACCACCTAAGTTATTTCTAACCTTATAAGTTATCAATAAAATACCTTTACGCTCTTTATCTACAAGACCAACTGTCACAAAGAAGGAACAAGACTAATACCAGTTGGTGCTATAAGGACTTAGTATTGGCAACAGTCAATATCTAAGATGTAGCGTAAGACAACAAAGTATTAGAACTCTCAAAGGAGAAGAGAAGTCGAGGTAAGTATCTCCCCGACTAATAGAAGAAAACAGAAATCATTGCCTGTTGCGAGATATAAGATAAGAGAGATCTATAGTCGATTGTAACATCAGCCATCAATCACACCAAATGTTGTCTTTCCTGAGGTCCTTCTTTGAGATTGTTGTTTTCCTCACTACTGCACTTTTCTACTATGTCTTATATACTTCACTTCCTATTTCCCACTTTCCCTCTACTCTGTTTCCTCCCTCTCCCCCTTCTCTCACTTTCCTCCACTCTTTCATACTCTCCTCCTTCCTCCTTTTATCTTTATTTTTTTATTTTTTTTATTTTTTTATTTTCCTTTATTTCCAACTATTTCTCTTTTTACCATTCCTTCCTTTCAAGTTCTTCTCATTTATTTCTTTTCCCCTCTCTTATCTCTCCCCTTTTCTGTTCTTTAATTTTTTTTCACTTTTATGATTCTTTTTTATCCTCTATCCTATTCTATCTCCTATTCTATCTCTTTTTCATCTAATACTTATTTTGATTTATTATTCTTAGTTCTGTATTCTAATAATGAAGTTTTTGTCCCTTCTCATCTATCCTACAATTGTTTATAAATGTACAGGTGATTTATGAAAACTGGCCATGTTATACTTTCACCTAGAGGCCCCCTTCAAGGTCTGGGGGGGGGGTATCTGCTAGTTTCTACATACAAGACATGGAGGTAGCTAGCAATCTTGGGTATTATACCTAGGGGCTGCTCAGCGAAGCTGGTAAAGCAGACCCTAGGTGTCCTAGGTTGGGTAGCTAGCTACTGGGGTCTGCCACCCCTCTCTACATGTCAAGTCTTGGTACTGAGAAAACAAAAATCGTGGAGGAGCGTTTCAAAGCACCAATGGGAAACGAAAGAAACAACGAAGAGAATCGCTCGCCAGGTAGACAAGTAGAAGGGATGGAGTTCAATTCCCCAACAAACAAACTGTAGAAAAGGGGAACCGTAAAGAAAAGGGAGAACAAACACTACTAGAAGGGGCAATCACCGCACGCATGACTAGAGGTCAAATTTATTCGTCCGAGGGTAAAATAAAATTCCGTCACTGGAATTGCTATTGAAAGAAAACAAAAAGAAATTCGCATAAGAGAAAATAAAATCGCGTTTCCCTATCTCGATGTCCGCTCTCCTCTGCTCCGTTCGTTGTCGTCCACCTTCTCGTCCCGTCCGTCGTTGTCTCCTCTCAATGCTCGCCCTGCCTAACTACCAATTCCCTTGCCAAGACATCAACCCCAAGCTAACTAGCAAACAAAACCATCCTCCCTATCGACTAAATACCCAAGCCCTAACCCTCACGATAACTAGCTGGTCCGATAAAAATAAAATACAACTTTTAGCTAAAACACCGCAGATATTTTTTCTTCCCCGCAGTACCAAAGGGTATGCTATCAAAACTTTTTTTTGTAAGGGTATCTTGTTAAATTTAGTGTCCCACAGGAGCATTCTGTTAAATAACCGAAAAATAAAAGATAAAGAGGTGTCTCTGTCTTGAATTCACCTGATTAAACTAGACTTGGGATATGTGGGGTGCACTGTAGACCTTTGGGTTAAATAGTTTTGGAATCTTTATCTTGGAATCACACAGAGTGACCCGCTGCGTGTATGCTGGTCTATATTTTTTTTTCGTCTACTCGAGTAAGTTCATTGTCACTGCAGTGTTGATATAGGGTGATTTTTTTAGTCGCCGAGATCTGTAGTATCAACAGTATCCGCAGCGAAATCGAGCTCGCAGATATCGGTCGCCGGTCGGATTGATTAGACCAACTAGTCATCTACGATAAAAGGCTGCGAAATATAATCACACCCCCTCATTTCCGCAACTTCCAGGAATTCAATCACCAACAAACCCTATCGTACTCAATAGTTTATCCTTTGCGGCATTCCCAAGCGGCGAAAAATAGAAAATGTCGCAAGTTTTCAGTGATAATATCAACTCTTTCAATGTCTCGAATGTTAGTTCTTCAAGTTACCGTTCCCTAAAGCGGGCTAGGCTCTCAGGGTAAGCGCGCACCAAAGGGGTTTTTTATCTTCTTATAAGTTCTTCCCCGCGTAGGGGATTAGGTCCGCAGGCTGACCGGCCTTCCAGGAACTACGTGACGTTCAACTCTATGCAGTTCGTTCAAAGCCACTAATGTCACACTCGAGGGAACTTTTCCAACCCTACTCGCGTTTTCATAAGAACCTCGCAATTTACCTAATCCGCCTGTCAACTCCGAAGTGGCAGGTGTCGATGTTCGGGAACCGTTGTCAGGTTATTACAGAAATACCTACCTTGCAACAGCCATAAATATAGGCAGCTAGGCTAGAGGTGGCGGTTCCGTACTGTATTAAGTAGATAGGCATCACCCGCAGAGCTTACCTTCTAGGTGTAGTCACACCGGTAGGGCTCAGAACGAAAGAGGGGTGGGACGAGAAGATAGGCAAGATTGCAACGAGGTATGTGTGGGAGGTCCGGATTCGGTGGGAAGTAACGGAACTCGAAAAGAGCGGAGTTCACTTATCAGCCAAGGGCATCTTAACGAAGCTATCATTCCCTCTGTTCATTCTTAGATATATTTGGACAATCGGTCAGTGAAATATACCTCAACCACGGAAGTTAGGATGCATGCAAAGACTTGGTAAAAGCTCTTATGAGAACTGATAAAGCCGAAAGTCTGGTGACAAGTAGCGAAGCCCTTAGCACAGTAATAGGTCGAAGCATAGGTCCTTACAACTCTATAGTTGTAAAGAACCTGAATATCCATATCGGTGACGAGAAGATGGTTCTACGAAAAGTTAGAGCGAGACCTACACGCTAGAGGGTCAGTAATTATAAGCCCAAGGACCTCTCGAGACCTCCTGGACAGACTCACTTTGTTCATCGACCTCAGCTATAAGGTGGCCCGTGAGCAGATATCGTAGTTGCGTATATTTGCACCCGACAAAGCTACTCTCACAGACATTGTACAAGTCCCGGAGGAGTTCAGCGTCAAGAGCTGGTGGTTAGTGAAAAGAGACCAGGGCCTTTCGGACCTGCTATAGCAAACCCTAGAGCAGGTTAGGTGATTGTTAGACAAAATCGTCGCGCGGATTGTATAAACAATTTCCAACGAGGAAAACCCTCCGTCTCAGCTTCATCTTCGTCCGCTGACGTTGTAAAAAAGGAAAGCGAACTAGCGTGTCTAACAGATAGTGTTCTCTTGATCGTATTACTGAGCAATCACTACTTGAAGAAAGGTCTTTCTACGGGAGAATGGAGTACATTCAGAACGGTTGTGGACCTGGAGGCGACGTCTTGTTTCGACGTAAAGACCTAAGGGGAAGCGCCAGTGGTAGTGTGCTAAGTGTGGTAGAAGCTATAAGGACCCAAGCGTTCTAGGTCAGGGGATGTAACAGCTAGGCCGCCAAAGCCTACAGGACTACGGCATGTGCCCCGAGCTCACCCCTCTCGGTCCGCTCTTAAGGCCCGGCGAGTAGCCCTCATCATTTCAC
>ML120351.1:1016640-1408944 GCA_003788595.2 Choiromyces venosus 120613-1
CCGGCTTGGCTTTTTTTTATCTCTCCATCTATCTGGCTTACTGTACTTTTAGCTTGGTTCATTCATTGATTTGGAGATAATTCCTGGTGCGCTAACCGCGATACATCGAGGAAGAGATCAGACATCCTGTTTCGTCCCGTAGCTGATGTCGGAACGCTCAATTGCGGTCTACTGACGTTATGTTCTTACTTTGCGTTCTACCTTACTACTTTGGTTATACATTTACCGCTTGATGCTGTGCCAGACTGTCGTACGCTAGGGCAATCTGAGAAATGCCAGCATGGTTCTGCTAGCGCAGGCCAAGGCGTTGGCAAGACACACATGCAGTGTAAGAGGGCATCTTTCGGGAAAGAAGTCCATCACGAACGAGTCATTATGCGGAGTTCGCCAGTGATAGACAATCAGTGCGATCAAGCGAAAGGAGAAAAAGGTTGCACTCGCCTCCCTCTACCTCGACTCTGCCTGACCAAAGAGTGGTTTAGCAACTTTGGCTTTGAATGCAAATGATGTTGAGGCGCGTCTTTGCTAAAACAGATGGCAAGCTAGATTGGGAGTTCGAGATCCCAAACGTATATCGTGCCATGAGATTTCCGGGACCAGAGAAAAGTGATCGGTGGTCGAGAACGGAAGACTTCAGGAGGCCCTGAACATGCTACAGACACGCTTCTATCGAAACAAGCCCTACGGTGATTATTGCCTTGACTGAGATACACCACTCCCCGCTGGAACTTCATCAAACAACGACTCCAGCTACTTGTTTCACTCAGACAGGTCCTCCAGAGCTCTCCAGGAACCCGAATATTAATGACTGGGAGATCGCACATCCAGAGCGAGATTGAAAAGCATCTTGGTAGAAGAGCAGTGGCTATACCTATAAGTCCAAGAAATGTTGATATCTCAACATTCCTGGATACGAAGCTGGATAATGACACGATTCCCGAAGCGATGAACAGTGGTCTGAAAGCCGAAATAGTCAAGAGTATTCTCGAAAGTGGTTCAGAAACGTACGTAGGATTGAAGGTACCACAAACTCCATATAAAGTAACTGGCTAACAGGTTTATATAGATTCTTGCTTGTCTCCCTTACTATCGAAGCAATTCTACGGGAACCGACTATTCACTTGAGGCGAGAAAAGCTCAAGGCAATGAAGGGTGGCTTAGGCCTGGAGGGTGTGTATGGAGCAACGTTAGAACGGATAGAAGAGCAGGGTGGGGAGAAAGCAAGACTCGGGATGGCCACACTGATGTGGATCTTCCATTCGAGACGCCCACTACGGATAGATGAATTATGTCATGCCTTGGCGGTGGAGATCGGATCGACGGATATAAATACCGACAACGTTCCATCCATAAAGACATTATTGGACTGTTGCCAAGGGCTTGTAGCTGTGGACGGTGAAGCCTCAACTGTCCGCCTAATCCATTTAACGCTCCAAGAATATTTTTGGCTCATCCCAACCTTTTCAAGGGAGCTCACACTGTAATCACCGAAACTTGCTTGACGTATCTCAACTTGCAGTGCATCAAGGACCTTCCGGCCAGTCACTCTGCTGGTAGGGGATGCGCCCCTTCTTGAATATTCTTCTATTTTTTGGGGAAACCACGCGCGAATGGAACTCTCGGATCGGGCAAAATCTCTTGCCATTGAACTTCTTGATTGTTACGACAACCATATATCTGCTAGATATCTCTTCAATGAGATTAGTAAGGGGGGCCTTCTTGGCTATACTTTGAGTCGCGGTACATTCACAGCATTACACGCTATATCATTTTTCGGAATCGTTGAGGTGGTGCAGGTATTACTGAAGAGGAAAAAGACATTGGATATGAATCAACAAGACAATGTGGGTATGACGCCGCTATCATGGGCTGCGAGATTCGGACATGAAGAGACTGTAAGGCTACTTTTGCGACAAAAGTACATGTTGGAATATGCTGCTCGGCATGCTCGAGCATGATGGTTTGCTCTTGGGGTTCGTGATCGTTCGTTTGTTCGCCGGGAGCACACTTTGGCTTCGGGCGCAAGCGGCAGTTTAGCTTTCCGGGAAAGCATTAAGGCACCGGGAATGCACCGGGAATGCACCGGGAATGCACCAGGAATGTGTGCGAGTTTGTGCGAGCGGAATGGCCGTAAGGGCGAGCGGGAAAGGTGGACGTACGGAGGCAATATAGAGCCGGAGTTTGTCTTTCCTTTGTGTTTCCTTTTGTGTTAGCTTTTGTGTTTGCGAAAGGAAGGGGGACACACCTGAGAGAGAAAGTGTTCAGGAAGAACTGGAGGACATTGTTGTTTTCCTATATCTATCCTGTCATTACCGTTAGTTAGAGGAGTTAGTTGTCGTTGAGTTGAAGAAGAGTTTTCCCCCCCCTTTTCTTGTGATCGCTTATAGTGTGAATCTTGGCATTTTTCGTTTTGGATCGTTGTCGCTATTCGACCATTGCCGTGTAAAAGTACATTGACCCTGACAGCCCAGATGCGGGATATGGTCGCACAGCGCTTTCGTGGGCTGCTGGGAATGGCCATGAGGGAGTAGTAAGGCTATTTCTCAGTCGAAACTTTGTCAATCCCGAGGCCATCCACCGTTGGCAAGGCAAAAGATCACGAGCAAAGAAGTTGCTGTTGGGAAAGAAATATGTTAATCCCAACAGCGTGGATACATTACTTGGTCAAACACCGCTTTCTTGGGCCGCTGCAACGGGGCATGAAGGAGCTGTGAAGACACTATTGGAACGGAAGGATGTTGATCCTAACAGACCGGACAATTACCACCAAACGCCACTCTCGTGGGCTGCCAAAATGGGACATGAAGGAGTGGTGAAGCTATTATTGAGCCGGGAAGATGTGTGTCGCGACATACCAGAAAGTATCAGCTTAACACCACTCTGGTGGGCTGCCGAGAACGGGCATGAAGAACTAGTGAGGTTATTATTGAAACGGAAAGATGTTGATCCTAACGGGCCAGACGAATCCGGCCGAACGCCACTCCTGTGGGCTGTCGAGAAGGCACATGATGGAATCGTGAGGACACTATTGGAACGGGAAGATATCGACCCCAACAAGCCAGACATTTTTGGTCAAACACCACTATTATGGGCTGTCCAGGAGGGCGATGAAGAATTAGCGAAGATGCTATTGGGGCAGAAGGGTATCGATCCCAACAGGTCAGATAAATTCGGCCTAACACCATTCTCGTGGGCTGTCGAGAAGGGGCATAATGAAATCGTGAAGACACTATTAGAACGGGAAGATATCGGCCCCAACGGGTCAGAAGAGCGCAACCAAACGCCACTATTGTGGGCTGTCCAGAAGGGGGATGGAGAATTAGTCAAGATACTATTGGGACGGAGGGGTATCGATCTCAACAGGTCAGACGAATGCGGCCGAACGCCACTCCTGTGGGCTGTCAAGAAGGGGGATGAAGAATTGGTGGGGATGCTATTGGAACGGAGGGGTATCGATCTCAACAGGCCAGATGAATGCGACCGAACACCACTCCTGTGGGCTGTCGAGAAGGGGCATGATGGAATCGTGAAGACACTATTGGAGCGGGAAGATATCGACCCCAACGGATCAGAAAAGTGCAGCCAAACACCACTATTGTGGGCTGTCCGTAAAGGGGATGAAGAATTAGCGAAGATACTATTGGGGCAGAGGGGTATCGATCCCAACAGGTCAGATAAATTCGGCCTAACACCATTCTCGTGGGCTGTCGAGAAGGGGCATGATGGAATCGTGAAGACACTATTAGAACGGGAAGATATCGACCCCAACAAGCCAGACAATTTTGGTGAAACACCTCTCTGATGGGCTGTTTGGGGGGCGTATAAAGGAATAGTGAAGATACTATTGGAGCGGTGGGATGTCGATCCCAATAGGCCAAACAAACCCAACGAAGTACCACTCTGGTTGGCTGCCAGAATCGGGGATGAAGGGATGGTGAAGCTACTATTAAGCCGGAAAGATGTCAACCCAAACCTCAAACCTGAGGGATTATCGTGGTGGCGCACCGCTTCGTCATGCTACATGGATGAGGCATCGTCGAGTCGGTAAAGTCGGGGTTGCTGCAGTCCTAGATAGCTAGTAGTAGCACCGTAGCTTAGGACTCGAGAGGCACTAACTCTTTCAACCTTTCCGAACACAGCTATATATCGCATCCACACCTCGTCATATATGGGTGCTGCTGCCATCATTTCCACCTCCACCTCCGAACCTTGTTCAACATCCTGCAGCCCCGACACCACCCTATTAACATCGTCCTGTGTTATACCAGAAACCCCGAACAGATGTCGACTAAAGAGCAGTCCCAAATGCAATTTATTTCCCCCTTTTGTGTTTATTTCTTTTAGCTTTGTTGCTTTCTTCCTTTCCGGCGTTTTCGGGTTTGGAGCGTTTCTTTCAATTTACGTCCCTCCCCACCCCTATCATCCTTCATACATTCCTTATTCCTTTTGCTTCATGATACAGCGGATTTGGCTTCAGATGTCTTGTATATACGGATCATTTGTTTCTTTTATTCCTTTTTTAGGTAGATGGTGGCGCTCGGTTTTCGAAATCTTTTTTACAGGGAGTAAGATAATAGGTTAATGGGTGGGGTTTATCATAGATAGTCAAATAGCATTATGCTTATTCTGAAGCTTGCCGTCTCCTGGTGTTCAAAGCTACATTAAATCTTGTAAGGACTCGAAATGCTTCCGTCTTTCTTCCTCGAAGGTATTGTAAGCAAAAGCAGTGAAATGTTTCAATTCAGCAGAGAGTCATAACTGATTCAGTGAGCGGGTGATATTCTGTGATGGGAGAACTGGTCGTTTTTCTTACTCCCCAAGATGAACTTTGTGGTACTTGCATGTTAGGAGGAGGCTTGGGCTTTTACTGAAGCCGGATTCGAGTAACTCTGCAATCTCACAAGCACTGACGTTCCAACTGACAGTTACTTATGGTGAAGCCCAAGAGAACTTCTACTGCCAGAAAGCGCCATGCTCGATTATAGGCAATGACTTAAGCGAGGCTGGTTGCAAAACGGAGGTTTATGCTCAATTAAGGAGGGTAATTTCTCATTTCAGTTCAAATCTTGTTTCTCAATCAGTAGTTAAATTATTCAAAAACATTTTATTTGCACCTTTTTATTGCCGGCGACTCAGACGCTAGGCGGAGTGGCTCTAAGAGCTTCATGGTTTCTAGTTACTGTACTATCAGCTTTGAGTCAATAGATTCGACTTAGGTTTCCAGGACTCCGGTACTGTATTCGAGGCTTCGCTTATTCATCCAGATCGCGAGTGTTTCGATTCTAATATTTTGTTGCTAGGGAGCGCCGTTGATGGTAGTGTATCAAGGCTCCTGTCCCACTGGAAAGTCTCAATCCGGCAAAAGAATAAAGTCATTGCTGTAGTCGAATACCCAGATTCTGTGCATCGAGGCATGTCGGAGTGAATTCTTCACTCGAATTAATAGCCGGGGCTAGATGGTAAATAATTACGGCCTTCAAGACTGATATCAATCGTATTAAAAGAAAGAAAAGAAAGGGAAAATATTCAAGCTAAGGAATAAAAGTGACCGGTAAGCCTTTATTTTTTCTAAAAAGTAAGAATAATCATCGCTGGATCTGTGGCCCAACGGTCTTAAGTTCCGGCACTCGAGAAACCTCAGGTTGTCTCAGGCCGGGCCAGAGAGCCCGGAGGGCGTAGGGCGCAAGGCTGAACCTTTTTGCTGCTGCTTTTGGATGGAAGTTGGGATGTGCTTTGGGTATCTTTTTAGGCTTTTGGATTGTCAATATTGACACTGGAGCTTCATGGGAGGTGGTGGGAGCAATTCTGGGGATAAATATATGTGGAGATTTGATCTACGGAGGGCGGTGCGTTCAATCCTCCTTCAGGCCAATTTTCTTTTCTCTTTGGCGTATTTATTGTTTCTTTAAGGGCAGCGGGACACAATTAAACCCCCTTTGGCCCCCATTCTAGACTCCGAGTGGAAAAGGGCTAATCTCAGGTCTCATTGCTAGTGGTTCTCGGGAGAGTGCAATTGTCATCAGGGTGGAAATTTCTGAGTGGAGAAGAACGAAATACTGTAGTGGATTTTTTATAACACGAACTAAACTAGAAATTCCGGTGTTTTGGTAGTGGGGGCGCTTAGCGCGTTTACTATCGCCGTTGGGCGGGGAACGGGAATGAGTTGGGGAGGTTGACTTAGGTGCATACAGTAGTTTCTACTTGTCTGGTAATCTACCATACAGTACTGTGAGGGCAAAAATCTGACTTTGTATTTTTAACCATGAGGTAGTTAGTTTGCTGGAACCGAATCATTGTTTGTGAAGGAACTTGATTTAGCTAGAAATTGGGGGATTACGCGGCCCATGTACTCGAGTACAGTACATAGCTAGGGACGCGTCATAGTTCGTTTGCTAGTTTGTTTGTTAGCTTACGTGGCCTATGAGGACAGGCCTATATAAGGAGGCGATTCCCCACACCTCCCTCCTAAGAGAAGGAACCCACCACGGAAGTTGGAGCTGAGGAAAACTGCGGAGAATCATCGGGAAGATCATAGGAAGACAACAGGAAAGTTGTATTTAGAGGGATTCAGCATAGATAGTTGGACAACTGGGATCAGTTGGACTTTCTTTTGTTTGGATTGATTTTTCTTTTCAGGATTTTCATTGTGGTTTTCGGACTTGTTGTTGGAAGATTGTTTTCTACAGAATTGATTGAGGCTTGGGTGTTTTCTTTTACATTGAGCGAACCTGTTTACCGTGTGCATTTTTGTTTGGTTGTTGTTAGTGATCGAGAAGCCAGACCTGACCCCTGATTCTTGTTTTCAGTACTTGTGGCAGTTCACATGGCCGATGCCGACCGGGCGGAGTTGTTTTGACGGTGAGGACATATTCAGAAAGTTCCGGGTTTCTCCAAAAGTAAAAGATAAAGAGGTGTCTCTGTCTTGAATTCACCTGATTAAGCTAGACTTGGGATATGTGGGATGCACTGTAGACCTTTGAGTTTAATAGTTTTGGAATCTTTATTTTGGAATCACACAGAGCCACCCGCTGCATGTATGCTGGTCTACATTTTTCACTGAGTCTACTCGAATAAGTCCATTGCCCCTGCGGTGTTGATTTAGGATGTTTTTTTTTTAGTCGCCGAGATTTGTGGTCTCTGCGGTATCCGCACCGAAATCGGGCTCGCAGATATCGGTCGGATTGATTAGACCAACTGGTCATCTACCGTAGAAACTTGAATAATTGAACAGTGTGCTACTCGGGTGTGTCTGTAAAAATCGGAAAACATAACCCATGTCTCCATAGAGATTTGTAGGGGATCGACAGACATAGTTTTCCGATTTTTACAAACACACCCGAGTATGTCGTTGGAGTCACCCCCTCTGGTAAGGTCTGGTGTTTTTTTTGTTTTTTTATGTCTCTCAGAGGGGCTGAGCAGCTCTTTTTTTGCTGTGTTTTTCGCCCCTTTTCCAGAGCAGGGAATTCTCGACTACATAGCACGCGGTTCAATTATTCAAGTTTCTACGGTACAATAGAGGGCTGCGAAACATAATCACACTCCCTCATTTCTGCAACTCCCAGGAATTCAATCATCAACAAACCTATCGTACTCAATAGTTTATCCTTTACAACATTCCCAAGCAGCGAAAAATAGAAAATGTCGCAAATTTTCAGTGATAATATCAACTCTTTCAATGTGTCGAATCACTTTACTACTCCCGATGAGCGGCCCGAAATTCTCGCCTGGCTCTCCCCACTCGAGCCCCGTGTACGGCATCAGGACATCCGAAACCGCCGGATCGACAATGTAGGGAACTGGATCTTGCGAACCCAGGAATATCGAAGATGGTGTGAATCGTGTGATGGTGACCGCGAAGGGGAATCCAGAAATGCAGCTTTGTTCTGCAGCGGAGGTCCAGGTGTTGGCAAGACTTACATGAGGTAAGAGGGCATCTTTCTGGAAAGAAGTTCATCACTAACGAGTCATTATGCTAGTTCTCTTGTGATAGACAATCTGTGCGATCAAGCGAAAGGAAAAAATGTTGCAGTCGCCTGCTTCTACTTCGACTCTGCCTCCCAAAAGGAGCAACCTTTAACAAATATGTTAGGCGCGCTGCTAAAACAGATTGTTAGTGGATTGGACGAGATCCCAAACGATATCGTCCAGGCTTTCCGGGACCAGAGAAAAGTGATTGGTGGTCGAGAACTGCGACTTGAGGAGGCCCTGAACATGTTACAGACACTCTCATCGAAACAGCCCACGTTTATATGCGTTGATGCTATAGACGAGTGCCCGGTGGAATATCGACTCCAGCTACTTGTTTCACTCAGACAGGTCCTCCAGAGCTCTCCAGGAACCCGAATATTAATGACTGGGAGATCGCACATCCAGAGCGAGATTGAAAAGCATCTTGGTAGAAGAGCAGTGGCTATACCTATAAGTCCAAGAAATGTTGATATCTCAACATTCCTGGATACGAAGCTGGATAATGACACGATTCCCGAAGCGATGGACAGTGGTCTGAAAGCCGAAATAGTCAAGAGTATTCTCGAAAGTGGCTCAGAAACGTACGTAGGATTGAAGGTACCAAGAAACTCCATTAAAGTAACTGGCTAACAGGTTGATATAGATTCTTGCTTGTCTCCCTTACTATCGAAGCAATTCTACGGGAACCGACTATTCACTTGAGGCGAGAAAAGCTCAAGGCAATGAAGGGTGGCTTAGGCCTGGAGGGTGTGTATGGAGCAACGTTAGAACGGATAAAAGAGCAGGGTGGGGAGAAAGCAAGACTTGGGATGGCCACACTGATGTGGATCTTCCATTCGAAACGCCCACTACGGATAGATGAATTATGCCATGCCTTGGCGGTGGAGATCGGATCGACGGATATAAATACCGACAACGTTCCATCTATAAAGACATTATTGGACTGTTGCCAAGGGCTTGTAGCTGTGGACGGTGAAGCCTCAACTGTCCGCCTAATCCATTTAACGCTCCAAGAGTACTTTTACGCTCATCCCGACCTTTTCGAGGGGGCACACACTGTAATCACCGAAACCTGCTTGTCGTATCTCAATCTGCAGTGCATCAAGGACCTTCCGGCCAGTCGGACTCCTGCACTAGGGGATGCGCCCCTTCTTGAATATTCTTCTATTTTTTGGGGAAACCACGCGCGAATGGAACTCTCGGATCGGGCAAAATCTCTTGCCATCGAACTTCTTGATTGTTACGACAACCATATATCTGCTAGATATCTCTTCAATGAGATTAGTAAGGGGGGCCTTCTTGGCTATACTTTGAGTCGCGGTGCATTCACAGCATTACACGCTATATCATTTTTCGGAATCGTTGAGGTGGTGCAGGTGTTACTGGAGAGGGAAAAGACATTGGATATGAATCAACAAGACAATGTGGGTATGACGCCGCTATCATGGGCTGCGAGATTCGGACATGAAGAGACCGTAAGGCTACTTTTGCGACAAAAGCACATTGACCCTGACAGCCCAGATGCGGGATATGGTCGCACAGCCCTTTCATGGGCCGCTGGGAATGGCCATGAGGGAGTAGTGAGGCTATTTCTCAGTCGAAACTTTGTCAATCCCGAGGCCATCCACCGTTGGCAAGGCAAAAGATCACGAGCAAAGAAGTTGCTGTTGGGAAAGAAATATGTTAATCCCAACAGCGTGGATACATTACTTGGTCAAACACCGCTTTCTTGGGCCGCTGCAACGGGGCATGAAGGAGCTGTGAAGACACTATTGGAACGGAAGGATGTTGATCCTAACAGACCGGACAATTACCACCAAACGCCACTCTCGTGGGCTGCCAAAATGGGACATGAAGGAATGGTGAAGCTATTATTGAGCCGGGAAGATGTGTGTCGCGACATACCAGAAAGTATCAGCTTAACACCACTCTGGTGGGCTGCCGAAAACGGGCATGAAGAACTAGTGAGGTTATTATTGAAACGGAAAGATGTTGATCCTAACGGGCCAGACGAATCCGGCCGAACGCCACTCCTGTGGGCTGTCGAGAAGGCACATGATGGAATCGTGAGGTCACTATTGGAACGGGAAGATATCGACCCCAACAAGCCAGACATTTTTGGTCAAACACCACTATTATGGGCTGTCCAGATGGGCGATGAAGAATTAGCGAAGATGCTATTGGGGCAGAAGGGTATCGATCCCAACAGGCAGTGTTCCCAACGGGCCAGGCTACTGGTAGGCCGGCCTATAGGCCGTAGGCCGGGCCAAGGCAGGCCACTCCGAAAATAGCCTAGGCCGATATAGGCCGAATTCTATCAGCCTACGGAAGCCTATCAGGCCTGGTAGGCGCCTATAGGCCGGACCCTTGGCATTGAAAAACTGTTGTCGTGGAAACCATGGTGTCGCATTCGGGAGAAGCTTCCGAACACTACGCATCTCGTTTCTTTCTTTTCTTTCTTTCTTTCTTTCTTTCTTTATTGTGTTTCTTTCTTTCTCCTAGGGATCCGATGAGAGGTTCGGATTTGGTGCACTCATGAGAATGTGTATGACTAGTTTGCCATGTTTTTCAACTTGTCTTTCCCACTAGAAATAAATTTTTTGAAACAGGAGCTACTACTACATGACCGAGTAATAATGCATGGAAAGAATTTACTGGACAGACGAAAGCTTGGTAGAAAAGAAGTCACGTTGAACGGAAGTTAAAGACAAAGGAAAGCAAACATCTGGCTAAGCGAGCTCCAAAGGGCAGGTAGTACAAAGCCTATACAGCCTATAGGCCGGCCGGGCCAGGCCCGGCTCAGGTACTTCGAGGCCTATAGGCTTCGGCCAGGCTAGATCCTCAAGAATTCCCGTAGGCCAGGCCCGGCTTTCATTCGGCCTAGCCTACCTGGCCCGTTGGGAACACTGCCAACAGGTCAGATAAATTCGGCCTAACACCATTCTCGTGGGCTGTCGAGAAGGGGCAGGATGGAATCGTGAAGACACTATTGGAGCGGGAAGATATCGACCCCAACGGGTCAGAAAAGTGCAACCAAACGCCACTATTGTGGGCTGTCCAGAAGGGGGATGAAGAATTGGTGGGGATGCTATTGGAACGGAGGGGTATCGATCTCAACAGGCCAGATGGGTGCGACCGAACACCGCTCTGGTGGGCTGCCAAAATCGGGGATGAAGGGACGGTGAAGCTACTATTGAGCCGGGAAGAGGTCATCCCAAACCTGAGGGATCATTTTGGTAGCACGCCGCTTCATAATGCTACGAGGATGGGGCATCGTCGAGTCGTAGAGTTGCTGCAGGCCCGGATAGCTGCCAGTAGCACCGTAGCTTAGGACTCGAGAGGCACTAACTCTTTTAACCTTTCCGAACACACCTATATATCGCATCCACACCTCGTCATATATGGGCATTGCTGCCATCATTTCCACCTCCACTTCCGAACCTTGTTCAACATCCTGCAGCCCCGATACCACCCTATTGACATCATCTTGTGTTATACCAGAAACCCCGAACAGGTGTCGACTGCAGAGTAGTCCCAAATGCAATTTCTTTCCCCCTTTTGTGTTTATTTCTTTTAGTTTTGTTGCTTTCTTCCTTTCCGGCGTTTTAGGGTTTGGAGCGTTTCTCTCAATTTACACCTTTCTCTACTACTATTATTCTTCATAAATTTATTTCCCTGCTTCACGATACAACGGATTTGGCTTCAGATGTCTTGTATATATGGATCATTTGTTTTCTTTTATTCCTTTTTTAGGTAGATGGCGGCGTTCGGTTTTGGAAATTTGTTTCACAGGGAGTAAGATAATAGGTTAATGGGTGGAGTTTATCATAGATAAAGTCAAATAGCATTATGCTTATTCTGAAGCTTGCCGTTTCCTGGTGTTTAAAGCTACATCAAATCTTGTAAGGACTCGAAATGCTTCCGTCTTTCTTCCTCGAAGGTATCATAAGCAAGAGCAGTGAAATGTTTCAATTCAGCAGAGAATCTGAACTGATTCGGTGAGCGGATGATATTCTGTGATGGGAGAACTAGTCGTCTTTCTTACTCCCCAAGGCGAATCTTGTAGTAATTGAATGTTAGGAGGAGACTTGGGCTTTTTCTAAAGCTATATTTAAGAAACATTTCAGTCTCACAAACATTGATGTTCTAACTTATAGTCACTTATTGCAAAAAAAACCCCCAAGAGAGCTTCTACCGCCAGCAAGCCCCAGAACTCGATTATAGGCAATGACTTAAGTGAGGCTGGTTGCAAAATAGAGGTTTATGCTAAGGAGGGTAATTTCTCACCTCATTTCAGATCTTGTTTCTCAATCAGTAGTTAAATTATTCAAAAACATTTTATTTGTACCTTTTTATTGCCGGCGACTCGGACTGCTAGGCGGAGTGGCTCTAAGGGCTTCATGGTTTCTAGTTACTGCACTGTTAGCTTTAAGTTAATAAATTTGACTTAGGTTTCCGGGGCTCCGGTACTGTATTCGAGACGTCGTTCATTCATCCAGATCGCGGGTGTTTCGGTTCTAATATTTTACTAGGGAGCACCGTTGATAGCAGTGTATCAAGGCTCCTGTAACCGCCGGAAAGTCTCAATTCGGCAAAAGAATAAAGCCATCGCGGTAATCGAATATCCAAATTCTGTGCATTGAGGCATGTCGGAGTAAATTCTTCACTCAAGTTAATAGCCGGAGCTAGATGGTAAATAATTACGGCCTTCAAGACTGATATCAATCGTACTAAAAGAAAAGAAAAGAAAGAAAAAGATTCAAGCTTAAGAACTAAAACTGACCGGTAAGCGTTTATTTTCTCCAAAAAGTAAGAATAATCATCGCCGGAACTGTGGCCCAACGGTCTTAAGTTCCGGCACTCGAGAAACGTCAGGTTGACTTGGGCCGGGCCAGAGGGCCCGGAGGACGTAGGCCGCAAGGCTGAACCTTTTTGCTGCTGCTTTTGGATGAAAGTTGGGATGTTCTTTGGGTATCGCTCTACGCTTTTGGATTGTCAATGTTGGCACTGGAGCTTCATGGGAGGGGGTGGGAGTAATTTTGGGGATAAATAAATGTGGAGATTCGATCTACGGAGGGGGGTGCGTTCAATCCTCCTTCAGCCCAATTTCTTTCCTCTTTGGCGTATTTATTGTTTCTTTAAGGGCAGCAGGGCACAATTAAACCCCCTTTAGCCCCCACTCTAGACTCCGAGTGGAAAAAAGCTAATCTCAGGTCTCACCGCTAGTGGTTCTCGGGAGAGTGCAATTGTCATCAGGTTGGAAATTTCTGAGTGTAGAAGAACGAAATACTGTACTGGATTTTTATAACACGAACTAAACTAGAAATGCCAGTGACCAATTCAGTTTAACACGCTACACTACTGAATTTCACAAAAGATCACTCGTTAAAGTACTCTCATCCTCCGGGTTAAAAGTTATTCAACAGGAAGGATATTATTGAGCTATGTGATGATACACAATGCTCGGGAAGCTCGGGGTCACTAATGGTGACCCTAGCGTTCAATCTACGACCTATGCGCTGGAAAAGGTTTGCAGAGCAAGGGTGCCGAGCTTCTCCAACTAGTAGAAGCTCTGTAGTGGCCTGTAAAAGACCCGTGCTCTGGAGCAGGTAGATATGGACGCAGAGGACTAGGTAGTTATCTTTTTCAGCTATCTCACTCACCAGCATTTACACTCTCGAATCTTCTCCGAATATATGATAAACCTCTTTTGTAATATCGTAAAAAAACCCCGATTGTTTACGACCAAACTCCCCTCGAGGATTCCCTGAATCGCTGAGAAACTGAGCACTTACTGAACGCTTCTCTCCACGGTTAGAGCATCAAGTTAAATTTGGATGAAAAATAAAGCCCCCTAGGGTCCTTTTCTTCGATGGTGTATCTAGTTAGTCGAGATGCCCTCCCGTAAATAATTACATTGAACCGTTATACTTAGAATATCCGTCATCCCACCCACCCCCCAAGTACGGACTACGCCCACAAATAATTAAACCCGTACCATTTTTCCAAACTTTCCAAACTTTAAACATACTCTACCAAGCAAGCAGAGCCAGAAGAATGCCATTATCATCAGAGTATCTAGAACACCAATAAACCCGCGCAAAGCCCAATCCCTTGAAATCCCAAACTACGTTCAGGATAGGAAGTATCGCACTGTGTGAGATGCATCATTACCTACCTATTAGAAATACCCGCCACAGCAACATATATCCTCCACTTCATCCTAACTAACCCCGTCCACCACCAATCTTAATCACAGCCAATCACTCACCCCACACTTCAAACCCCCAACCAACGTCAACCAGCAGGCAGAAAAGAAAAAGAAAAGAAGAAAAGAAAAAAAACCCCCTTCTCATCCGCCTACCAAACCGAAGCAATCGCCCCCAACCCAGAAAAGAAAAAGAGAAGAAAAACTTCGCACGTTGTACAGTACAGTCCAACACGCCTCCAGCCCTTTCAACCCTTAACTCCGCACAAGCACCCATGCACCCACCATCCGCCGCACCTGAAGTTTGATCCGATCCGACGGAAAACAAAGGCCATACTAAACCCCAGTTAACTTAAATCCTGCATCATAATAATATAATAATAATGATACAAGTGTTCGTAGACACCTTCCAATATTTCTTCCATCTCCCCCTTGCGCGCCCGGTTTTTGCTATTGTAGGTACGGTGGTATTGTAAATGCAGGGACTTTTGACGGATGCAGGGTGGTGGTGGTGGTGATGGTGATGATGATCCTGGTCCATGTAGTATGTATGTCTGTTTGTATGTATGAATGGGAGCATACTTGTACAGTACAGTACCCCCGGTACAATGTGTTATATGCGATGTGTCAAGTGAAATCAAAAGCATACAGACCAAGAATCTCTCGGCCGGGAGGTTTTACCCTGGCCTTCAAGTAAGGTGAGATGAGATGGGTTGAATAAATATGTACTTTCCGTCTCGATTAGTTAAGTTATGTAGACAAGAATGAAAGAAAGAAATGAAAGAAAGACAACTTATAAAGGAAAAAAGGAGAAACGAGGAATTATAATAAAAAAAAGAAAAAAAAGCAGCGCCGTAAGAGACCAATTCGACAACGTAGCAAAAAAGAAAAAGGAGGTACGAAAATGCAAATGCAATGGAGGTGTGACCAGAGAGGCATGCAAGCAAGCAAACAAAAAACACAAACATACATATGCCCAGTTATGAAAAGGAGAGGATATGAAACGGAGATAGGGAAAAAGGCGGACCTGTTTACACAATTCAAAGGATCAAAGGAATAAAACAACAGAAAAAACAACAATAAAAATGGACTAATAAAACTAGCTTATGTGCGGGCAATCGAGAGCAGAAATAAAAGAGAAATAACTATTTATAATGCAATGTGAAGGGCCGTTTTTCTCCCCATTGCCTCCTCCCTTCTACCCCGGGAATAAAACGAGGAATAATGCGAAAAGAAACAAATCCAAGCACCGATTCTTTTCCGTCTTCCAATTTTCGCCAATCAGAAAGGAAGGACAAAGGGGAAGAAGAGGGGGAACAAGTAAAAAAATAAACATTCAGAAAAACCAAATTCAATCATCCCTATTCCCCACCCGCATCAATCGTAAGCTCATTCTCATGGCATCTCATGGCTGTCAGTTTATGTTGAAACCTCCCCAAGATCTTCAATCATGTCCCAATCAGGTCCAATGTCGTCCCTCTGATGACCACCTCCGTGACCGCCTTCCTCGCCTCTTTCAACCCATCCTTCACCCTTGGCCTCTCGCCATATGCTCTGAATGTACTTTTGTAGGGTCCTTAGGCCCCGTAAATACCCTCTATCAACACCGTCCCGATCCCTAGGCGGACACGTTGTAACCTTAGGCAACGGATCCTCAGCAGTAACACAATTGGCAAAGTCCACAATCTTGAGGTCGATGTCCCTATCGTGATCCATGCCATCATATATCATAAGCAAACTACTAGCGTAGAATCGATAGCCAGGAAGTTTGCGTATCATGGCTTCTAGCGCTCTGAGCTTCTCTAGTATGGTAGGGATGTGGCGCAAAACAGAGCTGTTGGTTTGGCCATCATAAAGGAAACGGGTAAGCGCACTCTGGAATTCACGCCCGGCCTTGAGATCTCTACCGAAATACTTGTCTTGGAAAAGGTAGGTTTGCTCTTTCGCGTTCCACACCTGCATCCCACAAAGTCGAACACCTAGATCACGAGAGGTGGTAAGGGCACATTTATTGGCTTGTGATTGTTTCTTTTTCTCAGAGGCTTCGACGCCATACTGCCGGGTTCCCATCTTGAGGTCGAGAACACAAGGCCTCTTCATGCCTGCCGTCAGGTCTTCGAGGAGAAGGAAATGTTCCACCCGCTCAATAGGCTGCTGTGGTACTTCATTGGGTATAGGGACATCTAGGGTTCCATTGATAACGACGGGGTCCGGGGATTCTGTTTTCGAGGGGGTGGAGAGAGGTGATGGAGTGGGATGAGGTTGTTGTGTCTGTGGGGTGTCTTCTGGGCCAGTGAGGCGGACCGATGGTGGTGGTGGTGTTGGTGCTCTTCGGTTCAAACATCTGGTTGCCCAAGTCTTCTTTCCAACTGATGCGCTTTCATCTTCATCCATCTTAAATACTTCGTCTTCCCGGTCACCTCCGTAACCTTCATCCTCTGCAGCATAATCACGAACCGGTGGGCTCAACGATCCTCGCTTGTCTGACCTTTTACATATGTTGCCACTCGACCGTCCCCTCGAAAAACCAGTTGTTTGCCTTTCAGGTGTCGTCGGGGATCCACTCAAACAAGATCCAGCACTGCCATTGACGTCATTGCTCTTCGAAAGCGTTCTCAAATCTGTGCTGGAGGCGTGTCTCCTTTCTCCTTCATTACGAATAGATGCGATTTTGCGATCTTCGGGAAAGGCTTGATGTCGATCAGACGGCCCGAGATCCGTGCTACTCCTCCTAAAACCGGATCTGCATCCCCTGCTGTCAGTGCTCAGAGGTGATCCGTGATGGTGCCGGTGACCATGGGAGTGGTTGCAATTGTAATGGCGTGGTCTTGAATGTGAGCGGGTATGGTGATGGCCACGGGAAATAGGCGGAGATCCAAAAACTTCCCTCAATACTTGTTCCTGTAACTTGCGATTCACTGAAGTAGCACCCCAAATAGACTTTCTCGGATGGGTTTCGCCCTGAGTACTTTCATCGCCGTTATCTGTAGCATTTGCTTTTGGTGTATCCGGCACAAACTCTGCTTTTTTCTGCCCTTCGCCTTGGGTTGGTTCTGAGGATCGCCCTTCTTTGTCACTACCAGAATATGCTGGATTCGGAGAGTAGGATGGGGCACTAGCCGAAAAGCGGAAAAGGTTTTCGGGAATAATGTGCCTGTTGTTCTCAAAGACCACCTGGGGAAGAGGAAAAGGTGCACCCCCAGAGGTCGCCTCTGAGTTATATACAACATTCGGGGCCTTAGTAAACTCTGTCTCAATTGGTCGAGAGTCTGCACCATGTTTGTCATTCTTAACGGAAGTCTCATTTTCCGTCGCCAATCCGGTTACCTCACGCGAGCTTGCCACAGCATCCTTTTTGATGGTCTTCTTCTTCTTTGGTGCCTTTCTAAAGGTAACATTAAGAACCCCAATGTACCTTAATATTGCAAAATACGCGTTAGCCCCACAGCCTCTCACAAGAAAAAGTGAACAATCGAAAATTGGAACAACTACAAATCATCATCAGAAGTTTAGAGAAACGCAGGCTTACTTTGGTAGAAATCCTAAAAGTTGTGGATGCCTCTTTTCAACAGCCTCATAAAATTCATTTTCTCTATTACTCAAGCTTTTACAAACAGCTCTGCGGGAGAATCTGAACAATGCTGTATGTCCTCCAACCTGATGATTGTATGGTTTTAATTCCACAGCTCCTAAAGGGACTTGAGGCACGACCCCCGACTGGGCACTGGAAGAATGCTGCTTTCGGTTATCAAGAGCTTGACTGTATTTGGTATGAGGGCGTCGGGCAATGGGTGTAGCAGTGGGGGTGATATCCTCAGTTTCAGATAAAGCAGTTCGATAGCCACTCCCACTACGATCATTTTCGTCATTTGAAAGCTCATCGTAACTATCGGAAAAATCAGAAAACCCTGATGCAGCCGAGGAATAGCCCTCTGTATTGGAGTGATAGCTTTTATAATCATCATCTGTGACTACAGATTGTCGGCGGCCCTGGTAATGGTATTCGTCTTCCCCAGATTGGATAGATAAATCGAATTCTGGACCTTCATCACGGTCCTTATGACGTGTATCATCATCTTTCTGTTTATCAGTCTCGATCAAAGGCCTTTGTGAGACCGAGTTACTGTATTGGCCCTTCACTGGACCTGCCTTATGACCAATTGAAGAGTCTGTAGCACGAGACGGAGCTGGATGCGGAATGTATAGAGCTGAGGAAATTTCATCTTTGTCAGATTCTTCTTCTTCATCGTCATCGTCCTCCGGGTGGTCTGGCCTTTCAATCGGTTCAAAGTCGTGGTCAGGTATTTCTATGGATAGATCTCGACGTCCGGGCAAGGGGTATTCGTTGTGACGTTCAGGAACCACTGTTGTAATCGAGGAAGGGGATGACTTTTTAGAGCCCACGTAGACACTTGATGAATCACCGTTGGTACGGGAGATACTCTTGAGAGTCGAATCTAACCTAGAATCAATCGTTGACTGAATACCAGAAGACTCGTTCCCGTCAACTGTTCCGCAAGCAAGGTTGGAAGAGACCGGTGTGGATGATTTATCAGAAACTTTGGAAGAGAGCTCATCACTTGATGATTGAGAATATGCATCTTTCGTACTTTTAACTGAAAGAACATTAGAAGAAAGGTCTAGAGGGGGGGCATTATTTTCCTTCATTGTCTTGCTTAACTGTGTGACAGAAATCGCTTTTCCATTACCTTTTAATCTTTCTTTCTTCTCCTTCTCTTTTGCACGCTGCTTTTCTTGTCGCTCCCTCTCTTTCTCTTTCTCTTTTTCCTCTCGCCTTAGTTTTTCTCTCCCACGTTCTTCAATAGCCTGTTCATTCTCCCGGAACAACCCAAGTCTTTGTGTTGCCTTTCTGCTACGAGAATTACTCTCACTAGCCATAACAGCAGCAATGGATCTCCCAACGTCATCCTCATTTTCCCGAAGCGGGTTGCTCTGTACCGGAAAACTGGCCTCTCTATCAACATCATTTCTTGCACTCCATCTTGTGGCAGAAGTGCCTAGTCTTTCACCTAAATCAATAGGACTATCGAGGCCGATTTGGGCCCTGGGAACAGCCTCAGAGCCATCCCCACCGGAGGATCGAGAGAAGGAAGTACCGGTCAAGGGTGTGGAGGGGCGTTCAGTCGGACTGTCGGCAGGGCTTATGTAAGGCGGAAGGGTGATGTGAGAGTTCTTTTCCTTCTCACGACAGGAAAATATATAACCGTTATTATGTGGTGCAGCAATTCCAGCATCCCGATGTATGCCTTCGCCGAGCGTAAATTTAGCCTCTAAAGGGAAGGATGTAGACGGAGGTCTCCAATAGCGGAACGGAGGACGAGACAAATCAGTGTCATCATAGGAATTTCCGTAAATTGGTTCGCCGGGGACAGTGATTTTGTTCTTGGCAAAAAGAGAGGGTGATGATGCAGATGAAGAGAGAATAGTTGACGATGAAGTAGAAGTTTGTGAAGCAGGGAGAGTATCGTCAAGACTTGAAGGTGCATCAAAATGATTGCTGATTGTTTTATGTTCTTCGCCACCATCAGCAGTAAATGACGAGGAAGTAAGAATTGGAAAAGTGCTGGAACGGACAGGACCTAAAGGGGTCAAAGGAGAGTCCTTTAGAGGTATGGGGTCATGGAACGGGACTGGCATGAGGAGTCATTGAAGCCTGCTGGAAGCCAGGTAAACTTGGGAGAAGAAAGTGTAGAGAGATGACGTTATTGCGAACTATGATATAGCCGGGGGAGAAGGAAATGGAGAGAAGACAAGCGGAGGGAAACTTTTGTTCGTGCCCGAAATCGGGGGGGGGGCAAGACGTTGTTTCTAAGATAACTCGGGCGTAAGTAGGGGTTCTTGTAGAGAGAGGAAGGAATGGGGGGTGGAAAAAGGGCAATCTTGTGATCCCCTTGCTTTGCTGAAGGATATGTAGGAGTATGGTAGCTATGTAATACTCGTAGGAGAGATGTGTTGGAGGTGGACAGCAGTGAGTGTTGAAAGTTGAACCAAGCAAATGGACAAAGCAACGCAACGCAGCGGGCACCCAACGGAAAGCTCCAGCCAACAAGTTCGAGGAGAATAGGGTAAAGCTACGGTAACCAGGAAAAAAAAATTGGGTAAAAAAGGAAAGAAATCCCTGTAAACGGGAAAAAAAAAAAAAAAAAAAAGACCAGAAGAGAATCAAGGGGAAATGTCCCGGTATCATAGAAGTACTGTACTTGTACAATTGCTTGTTATCAGAGCGTAGAAATAAAGAAAACTCCAGTCCCAAAACAAGGAGAGCCCAAGGCATCGGACAGTGGACACCACAGTTATTGTGTTCCCCTTTACCTTGACCCAAGAGGAAGAAAGCACCTAACTTACGTACAATTTCTCTGCGGCTACTCACTTGTCGAGCGTTTCCTCAATACCGACAAACGACGGATATCGCATTCATATTCATATTCACATTCACATTCACAAACAGTAGGAGTAACCCCTTATCACCACCTCAGGCCTCCGCGGTGTGTGCCCAGTATCGACGGCCCCATACAAAGCTGGACTATGGAGCAAGTTATCGTCGGCGGACCAGGCTGTCTATCCCCAACGTGTTTATGCATATTACAGCTCTTTTCCGTCACGAACATATTTTATTGGCTCTCATCTCCCTGATCGAGGCACAGTGCATGAGAGCCGACTCTCGGCCAAGGACCTCCCTGTATGGTAATTCCTGAATCCTAACAATTCCTATCTAGTGTTGATACGATGTCTACTCGAGGATGGATAATGACCTACTCGAGTATGGTACAGTACAGTGTCGGTACCATACTCTTGCACCTGGATTATGGGGAAGAAGGAAAGAAGAGTGTGAAAAATCGAAATGAAAAAGAATGAAAGGAAAAAAAAGGAAAAAAATAATCCGTACTCGAGTGCAGTCTTAGAGTCCAGGCCATTGGGTTTCCTCCTCACATGGTATGGCCAATCAATAGTGAGCTATGAGAAGCATGACAAGTCGATTGGAGTCTGTCTTCGGTTTCGCTACATGAACGAACAGTACAAGCGGATCGATCTCACGATTTCAATGACCGAAATTGTCTTCCCCGTTCAAGGTCCAAACATGCAGTCGCTTCAGCCACTGCCGGAGGTGCCTGGAAAAAATAAACTGCGGGATTTATCTTTGTTTCTCCTCCCCCTCCCCTATGGGCTCCTATCCGACAACAACCTTTTGTCTCACATTACAGTATCTTGTTCACTTCCGGCACTGTAGTTTACAAGTGCGATACAAGGACTTGTGCCCCCCTCCCCATCACAAGGATAGACAGAGTATGATACCACACAGAATTGTAAGAAAAACAAAAGATGGAGGCTCATGTGATGACGGTGATTTTCTTCCCCTTCAACTCAATTCCCTTTGCTTGGGTCATCAGATTGTTTCACCGGCTGCTGACTCCCCAAGAAACCGTTGAACTTCTTGCCGTCGACCCCGCAATTTCAAGTCATTATCTGGCTTGAGTGAAAGCCACAACTTTCGGGTATTGAGTGTGGTCGTATCATACCATTACCAAACCACACCGTTTTGGACAAGCGGAAATGCTTTCCTCGTCACTCAAATGTACTCGAGTAGTTCGATGGCCCTACTGTACACATACTTACTTGAATAGTATTGTGGTACCGGTGTTCAACTACTAACTTTACGGTATGGTACAGTAGTAACAGTGTTCTGGGATCTGTCGTATAACCAGGCTTATCGACAATAGCGTTCGCAGTTGGCATCTCCATCTCCAGCTGCCTCAAAGCCATCCAATTTAGGTGGAATTTAACTCCCCAACTTTGTTTTTCTTCTTTATAAGGTTAATTACTTGAGGAATCATCACCAAATTGAGAGTGGTCCGAACACCAGTTATGCAGTTGTCGATAGGACAATGCTTATTGCTATATGCACTACTCAGGCGCAAATTAAGTACTCGAAATGTGCGGTGGTGTTGCCACACTGCGAGTTCGAGTATCATACTTAATTCGCGCCTGAGTATGGTGTTGGCCACTTTCCCCATGGATGAGATCTCATCGAGGACGGACCCCTTTGGCCAACAACTAGCGACAACTCTTGCTCGATGGCTATTGTACAGTAATATTCATCCTGCTGCAGATTATAACATGTAGGTTCTCCCCCCCCCCCGGATTATGAAAAGAAAAGGAAAAAAAGAAAAGAAAAAAAGAACGAACCAAAGAATAAAATCAATTTTCTAATTATCTTCCCGCAGCTTTTTTATTTTTCATTCATTCATTTTTTTTTATCAAACATACCGGTATCAGGATGATAATAATACAGTGGTCACTGTGTTTCGAAGGGATCGATCAGTTTTATGGTGCAGGTCCCATTACCGGTGCAAGAACTTGAGTAGAGGACACATACTGCAAGTACCGATAACCACTTAAGGCACTCGCAAATACAGATGCAGATTGTATGCATCACCATATTTTGTTAATTATGGGGCTGACGCGTACATTTGGCAACCGTATCTCTAATCTCTACAGTATTAGAATGGATCAGCTCTCTCTTATTGACCTTTATGACTCTCGATGCGGACCGAGCTTGCTTCATAATTCTCCCCGAAATCTATCCGCTGGGAACTAAAGTCTACAGCATCTCATTCATTACGAGTCGCTTGGCCAAAGTTTTAAGTCCTTGGGCGGGTTTGTACCCTAAATCACATGCATTCCAGAGTGAAATTTTGTATATCATACCTAACACTGACGTTAGCTCCAGAGGCTCCTCACTCCATGATGGGCCGAATTGCAACGGCGTCAGTATTCTCCTAATAAGAATACCGTACCCTGTGCGATGGCCAGTGATTCCTCATCCGCTTATAGCCGGAATTTCGTGGAACATAAAAATCACTGAGGAACTCCGAGATGTATTATTTAGTGGTGTTAGAGGCATTCAAGGAATGAATTCGTTCAACACCGAATTGATGGAGTAATGTTTTGGGGGGTTTACCAAGATGTTTGGTGTGATGCCCGAAGGGCTTGTCTTCAATTGCGGGGATAGCCCAATCTTTCGGCAAGGCCCCTTGGGCCGAGCAGGGTTAAAATCATGTGTTCTTACATCCTTGACAATTCTTCCGGCTACATCTCCCCTGAATTCCCCCGGACTTAGCGAAAACTATACGTCCACATTTTCCTCTCGCGAATATGGGTCAATTGTCTGGATTTTCACTCAATTTACCGGATATTTGACCGCGCTGAACATGGTTTCTTCTCCTGAAAGATTGGGAGTTTGGGTTTGATTGACTGTGGATATAAGTTTATATCCCCGATAACTTAATGATCTTCTCTATCGAATAATGTACCTATGAGATGGGACAAGATGGGATGGAGCGGGCACGAATCTTGCACCGCCCGGATGCCGGCTCCCCGCAGGACCCCAACAAACGAAGAGCATCCCTATTCGACATATCAATCTTTGGAGTAAATACTCCCCAGCTTTCACCAGCCACCCCTACTCAAGCAATGTGTGATAAATATTTAGAATGCGGGGTTTAAGTGGAGAATGGTATGGGTTGATACTTTCCTACTGTATAGGAGCACTGGAATTGGTTTGCCCAATGGCTTTTAGGATTTTGCTGGTTTTCAAAAAAATTTCAACCTGTGATGGTGGAGCTATGTTACATGCGCCTGCAGGATGCAAATTCTGTATGCTACCGTATTTCGAAATTATAATAGAACTAATAAAAGGACTTTAGACATCTCTTGTTGCTACACCTTAGCAGCAGCTCCATTGATGGAGCCATGTATCATACATTCTATTAAAGAGCCGACATGAACTGTGACCCAATCTTACTCTATGATCTTCTGGGAGGACGTACACTGCAGGGTTATTCACTGCAAAAATAAAAATACAAAAATGATATTCATGCATGACCGGGAAAATGGTGTTTCGGACTCCTGTATCTCAAAGCTGCGCAAACAAGGAGCAAACGGAAGTCTTGGGGCACGTTCAATGCATGATACGATATCCAGCAACTGAAGACCAGGGCTGGAGCACGTGGCAACAACGACTGGCTAGAGATAGCGGAATGAATTTGCACTGGCAGCACGCCTTAGATGTACGGGTAGTTGTAATATGGATGATTGAATCCCTGCTTATCGTCATCGGTGCCGGGCAGCATGTCCTCCCACCGAGTGGCAATGAGCATTGGGAGATAGAGAATAGACATAACTTACTCGTCAGGGTGTTTTATGTTTATCCAACAGCGGTATTGAGTCTACGTTTTCGGAATCCCTTACAAAATGTCAGAGCTTTGGGGGGACTTTTTAGCTTGCGGGGGCGTTGAAAGGTTGAACCGGTGATTTCAGGGAAGTAGTGTTGGCAATGAGCAGCCCATGAAATATCAGCTCTAAATTCAGTGCTTCCGGGCCTACGGCTTTGAAGGGTGCTCCTCATATATAGTGCCGTTTCATGTCCGCTTGTAATATATGATACCTTACAGTAAATCTCTCAACAAATCATAACATCGGGATTAAGATATCAAATTCCAAGCAGCCATCAACCACCGGCACCATTCATTCATCCCCGACTACAGCGGTATTAGCTTAGCCGCGACAAGTCAATTTTCGCAATGAAGATGTATCAAGTCCTAATGCCAACGAGGGGATGGAGAGGAACTCAATTGGACAGACTTACTTTGTGACAATACAAGTACTATACAAGGACTTGTGGCAGGATCTGGTAGATCTATCGGTCTTTCCCGTTTATAACGTTCTGGGTTAGACTTATGACGGAATTGAGGCTATGCTTGTTGTCATTTTTTTATTGAATTTTCCTGCGGAGGAATACTCTTCAGATTCTGATGCGGTGAGGTATCTGAAGTTTAATATGAGTGTTTATTGAAGATTCCGGGAGGGGGGGATTCCACCAGGCACCGAAAGCCTGCAACATCACTACTAAACAATTTGAAGCCAGCTCACACTATCATGCTTTTTTAAAGGCAGAGCATACATATGCTGGCAAATATTACAGGAAGAATAACTGTTCTGATAATCCACTTGATATTCTCAAACAAGTTACAATAGTTTTATGCAGTTTGATTTTGCGTATAGATGACATGGCTTTGTTTTACCTTCCTCCTGGAATATTGTGCTTTCCTTCTGCCTTTGGACAGTCTGTTTGTTCATGACATGGAGCTTGTTTGACTTCAAACCCCTTTCAAGGAGCTCCTACATGTAGTAGTATGGCGGAGTAAAAATTAATGATACTATTATAGTTAACTTCTTTCTTTCAAAAAGTGTTTTATGGTTTTGACGATCGTGTGTGGAGCAGGAGACACATAAATTCCCTATTCATTACGAGACATCAGGAGATTAGATAAAGAAATACCATAGAAAGTAAATCGAAGCGAATAAAAACGTAATTCTGGGCCGCCATAGAATTTTAATAGCGAGAGTCCACAAGAAAACAACATTTATTCTTTGTCCTAGACTACCCAAACATTTTTCCGAGTGATTGCAGGTGGATCTTCGATTAATTTAAGATCTAGATGACATCACGTGGAGCCCTAGACGCGTAAATTGAGATCAGATAAGCTGCGTCTTCCCACCACGCGGCGGATTTGTCGGTTCCTATACTCTTCGCGTCTCCCACCACAACCACTCGCGCCCCGCCTCGTATCCCCCTCTGCTGACCTAACCACATTTAACACAAAGGGGAAAAAATCCACAATCATGCCTCAAATACCATATCCACCACTCCCTGAGAGCCCAATTATTATCCCTTCCCCGTCAGATATTGTACTTGCTGGTGATTCTTCGGATGAAGAATCTCCTGCCGCCAAACAAGCCAAGAATCAGCGGATCTTGAGGCATGCCCAGAATTACCTCAACGGCCAACAGCTATACATTCATTCTGCACGACTGCGAGGCCCGGTGATCAACAATCCGTGGGGAAAGGGGGTTAAGCAAACAAAGAGAAAGCCTGTGGCTCAGATGGAGGACAAACACAAGTCGAAGAAGCGGAAGGCTGTATGTCAGGATGATGAGAGGGAAATTCTCGGAACCCCCACACAAAAACCAGAATGGGCTGTATGGGGCACTGAGAGGAGGGGAGGTAATAGGAGGACTATTCTGGAATCTTCACCTGATGCCGAACAGCTCTTACAGTCAGCCTGTTCGAGTCTTGGTCAATCAATCGCCTCTCGGCCAATTACGAACCATGATGGAGTGCAGGGGAAAGTGATGCAGACGGCCGCGGTGTTTTCAAATGATGTTACCCCTGTGGTCACGCCAGCTAAACGAAAGGAAAAACATAAGCAGAGAGCTCCAACTCCTCCAGTATTTTCTCCCAGCTCTTTCTACAAAAAATTAAGGACCAGGCCTGCACCTAGAGCAACTCCAAATCCTGTACCTAAACCTATGCCGAAGGATAAAGCTAAACCCACAAAACAGGCATCTCGGTCGGTTTCTCATTCACCAGCGGATGGCATCCGAGGAAGGGCTTCCGCTAAGAGTCGTACACCGTCAGCTGCAGTTTCCCGATCGAAAAGCAAGCCCAACGAGACAGATGAGAGTATACACGATGTCGCACCCGAAGTTAACAAGGCGCCACCATCGCTGGTTCCTGTGGATGCGAAGAAGAAGCGGATACGAATCAATTTCACTACAATGTCACCATTTGCGAATCAATCAACGGGTACTGGGGTGGAAGCTAGAAAAACTCCAAAGAAGAGACGGAAAAAGGCTAATAATAGTGGTGTGGACAAAGACCCGGAAAATCACCTCTCAAAATCTACGGCACAAGATCAGTCAACGAAAGAACCCCCAATCGTTGGAACCGGGAAGCAGACTGTTGGAGAACATGTGGACCCTCTGATAGAAAAAAATGTCATTGAGAATAGGCAATTTGGGGCGAACGACGGCGGTACTAGGCCCGAAACCTGTGACAAAAACGTTGAGACTGTGACATCAGAAGCCCCTCCTATTGGAAACTTTAATCCTCACACGTATGTGTATCCTATTAAGGTTCGCCCTATCCGCCCTCAAGTGTTTACTTTATTGGATTGCAGGCCCGAACCGCTATCTTCAAGCGAACCTGTCTCTTTACAGGCTGCTCAGAGAACAGCCTTTATTTCGCCGCCTCCAATTATGACAACCTCTGGAGAAAAGTTTACAGAGGATAGTCACTCAAAAGTGACTCCTGTTGCAAAGCCACTTCCTGAGAAGGCGGCCTCCCCTGACCGCACGTCTTCAGCTGATCACACAGGGGTCCAGCAGGTAGATCCAAAGCCAATAGAGAAACCTCCAAAACAAGACATTGTTGTGATGCCCCCGGCGGTAGCCAATGAACTTCCACAATCTCATGGACAAAAATTCTTCTCAGCACCTAATGTACGAAGGGACGCGGAGGAGACAGCGGATGAAGAAGACCCGGAACCATACCAGAGCACTCAGACGCAGTTGATGGCTGCGAGGAAGGGATTTTTTGACGCTCTCAACGATTCCCCATTCTTTCCACAATCAAAATTGGGCACTATGACCGAGGAAACACCGAGTGTCCCACGACCTGATTCGTTTTTCAATCTTGATGCCAGCAAAACACCGACTTTGAGTTTCGGCGGAGGTTGGGGAAACCGTGGAAAGACTTCCGACACTGATTCAACACCATTCAAAACGCCGGCACCGCGAAGCAACTGGAAGCCATCCGGTAATATTCAGGTCCCGGGAACCGGTTCACCGCAACGGCCACCACCGGCGGGTACGGGGTTTGCACAAACCATTGATACTCCCAAACCATCGACCCCGGAAGGAACTACGTTTACACCATTTTCAGCATTCGCCACGCCAAACGGTACACCCGAGCCAACTCAGAAAGATATCAGCCCACTCACATTCTCCCCTCTCCGAGATGCGACGCAACTCCCTCCCCGGCAAGGATCGGGTGCGAAGCCCCACGTAAAGTTTGTAGGGTTTGGCTTGCTGGACGAAGATGACGAAGATGACACAAGTCTTGACCTTGGGTCGAACACTTCCCCCAAATTCGGTCAGAATGCGCTCGAAGAGAAGGAAGACTTGGTAAAAGAAGTAATGGGTTTCATGGGTCAGCAAGTCTGGGACATTGATGAAGAATTGAAGAAGATGGCCGGGGCTAGAGGGAATCCGAGCAATAAACCTGCTGATGTTGGAAAGAAGAGAAGGGGTCTTCTTAGAAGGTAGTTAATTACATTTTAGGATGTTTCTATTGTTTTTCTCTTATTTTTATTTTCAGCCTCCTCCTGCTCCTCCTCAATGTCATTCATTCTGTTTATATTATTTTGATATTATTATTTTTCTTCTTATTGTGAATAGTACAGTACATGCGGGAACAATTACAGGCGCTATTGGGATGATGTTTATGGCGCGGGTTGCTTATTGTTTTTTAAGTGTGATGTAGTGTGGTTAGGGGTGCGGTTAGGGGTCAGGGTTCAGTAATGTAATGCATTAGTGGGGGGGGGTTTTTTTTTTTTTTTGCATAAGTTTGGTGTGAATTTATGACATCTTAGTTGGGTTCTAACGTATTATTCTGGGTAATATTTACAGTGCAATTAGGAATTGATTGGGTGGTTCTTGACTAAGTGTGGTTATGATCTGGGGAATGTTTGATTTGTGCTTGTTGGAAACGTGGCGGGGAAACCTAGGTGGGATTATTGCAAGGTTCTTCTCATGTTGTTTAGTTATTCCCTCTACTGTAGTTATCGGTTGTGAAGTGATGAGTTGACGGCTCAAACAAGGCCTTTCACGAGAGTATTTAGGAAGTGAACTGTTTGACTCTGCTGTGTCTTTGTAAATCCGAATATACTTTTTTCAGTAACACTCGTGTACGTAGGCTGGAGTGCACGAAAGAGTATTGCATCTTGAATACCTACCCCCCCTCAAGGCTGACGTTGCCGTCCCATCTCTTCTCTTCGTATTGTCCGCCCTTCTGCGCCCGAGAAAGATGTAAAACCCTTTGATCGAATCTCCAGCGAATTGCTTCCTAGCTAAAGAGAGGGTTCATCCATACTACATGACTCGCACGTTATCCACACACACACTACCCGTTGTTTGTAATTGCATGTGGGAGCCCATAATAGCAAACAGGTATCTATCCCCAATGATCCACAGAGTGGGAAAATGTCAGAACTTGAGCATCGTTCTTGGAAGCTAACGAGTCAGCTCCTGGGCACGAGTGGTAGAAGGAGTGGATTAACCAGTTTGTTTGTGGAGTTTGCCGAATACCGGTGGGGAGGGCAGGGGGGGGGGGATAATGGAATGGAAGTGTGGAGATGACTTGTCCTCGGAAACTCCTGCATATTTAGTGTGCTCTACTGTAAGATATGGGATTCGACAGAAGTTACCTAAGCTACCCCTTACCCTAACCGGAACTTGGCCGATCCCGGGTGAATGGTTTGGTAAGGTGCATACATAACTCATCACTCGACGGTTCCTATACAATCCTCCCCCCCCCCCAGCGCAATACCTACCCTCGAGAGTATGCCAGATATAGCGGGGATCGGGAATAATTGCCCGGCAGATGCTTTGCGCAAGTGGGGGGGGGGGGCGTGACACTCTTACTTCGCTGGAAATGTCACGTTCCCGCTGCATAGTTATAGGAATTGGATTGGCCGTGGTTGGAGAGAGGTTTGTAGATTACTTGTAGTGTCATCCGGTTTTGGGGAAATGTTTGTTATATCTATGATATGATATGACGCAGTATGTGTTTATTTCGCAAGGTTATGTTATGTTTGCTGGCTGATAGGAGACTTTTTTTTTTTCTTTTTTTTTTTTTTTTCCGATCATCTCGATCGCTCGGGTTTCTGCTTATGATCGGTTGGGTGTGGAGAGTGGGATTTGCTGAATGTGTGGATATGATTTTCAGACAGGGAAGTTCGACTCAAGGTAGGCGGAATGGCTTTTTTGAGAGTGGGAATGGCCTAGGTTATATGTATGGGGTGCTTTTGAATTTTTTTTTCCAATTAGTTCCATTGGGAATTTGAGAGCATCTGTGATCATCCTGGCATAGGTAATCGGTGCATGGTAAGGGCTTTGCGGAATTATTGACTACCCCCAGGCCCAATTATAGGATAGTCAACGACTGAAAAGCTAATGACCTTTACTAACTTGTATAAAAAAAATTCAATCAGCTCCAATTCAAACCCTTTTTGCGAAATATCTCAAACCAACCAACCACGCCATCCAGCCGATCGATAAAGCAGCTAGCCTATTCACAATGTTGATTTATTTACAGTACATTCGCCCTATATATGGTATGATAGGGCCACTCTACTTCCCCCATCGTCGATTTTCAGAATCGCCTTCGACGTATCCATCGCCCACTTGCCCGCTTCGCTCCTTCTCGATCTTGGCGTCGAATTCCTTCTGCGCTTCTTGCTTCGCGAGTTGTCTCTCCTCCTCGGAGTTTGAGAATGAGAAGCTATCTGTTCCCGGCTCTCTATTGGTAGCTTGAGCGTACCCCTTCATCGGGGGACGGTTTGGCCATCCTCTCGCCTTCGGCTCGTTCAAGCCTGTGGTACTCGCCTCGTCTTCAGTTCTGTCAGTCGGAGGGCGGGCAGTGGGAGACTGGCCCTTCCTGATTCGCTCCCAGGTAGACTCGCCTGTATTGGAGTGTGTATTCGTCCATCCCCCACCCCGACCCTGGCCCATCACGCCTTCACCTCCGGTCGACGAGGCGTCGTCAACACCAAACGCGTCATCATCCCCACCCCCACGCTTTCTAGCCTCGAGTTCGGCAACTTGCTCGGAGGGCCGTCCATACGGGAATCTCTCCTTCTCACTAGCATCCAACCTACTCTCCGTCTCATCGGAAATCTCCATCCCGCCCAAGCTCTGTCCGTCGTCATCCCGCCGCACCTTCGGTGTTTCCAAGTCCTTCATCCTCCGAAGCTCCGGTCCGTTAACCTGAATCTCATGCACGAGGGCTTTCTTCTTCCTGTCGGCCATGGCAACAACTCGACTGAGATTGGGATCCACCCGTTTCTCAGCCTTATTCTTCTGAATCGCTTGGAAGCCCGCGCTCGTGAGACCGTACATCCGCCCGACAGAGCCCCAGACCGAAAGCTTCAGTCCGCGGCTAAGCCACCTCGCGGCATTCTCCCTCTGTGCGCCCGGCTTCGTAAACACACTGACCATAGCATTGGATATAGGCCCGGGCTTACGGTTCCGCAGGAGAAATGCGATCAATATCCCGGCGGTAATGCCCAAGACGTCCCCGTAGGATTCGTACGAGTAGAAACGGCTATTGTAGTATGTCAGGCCTTCGCGCTCCACGGGCGTTAATTTCAGCCCGAGGAGCACGGCAGTCTGCGTGAGTGAAGTGCGCACGAAGAAGTCGCGGTTTGTCTCGGAGTAGCCTAGGAGGCCGGAGAGTGGGGCGAGGCCGAGCGGAGGTGGGTAGTTTCCTGTTGAGGATGAGGCGTATGGATCAGAGTCACCGCCAAAGGGATCGGAGTCAGATACTGGCATGTCATTGTCATTATCGGCTGTGTCGAGAGGCATTGTGTTTTTTTTTTTTTTTTTGTTGGGAGGGAATTGGTGGGAGGAATTGGGCTGATGAGATTCAATGGAATTGAGATAAGGTGTTTGTGTCTGGATTCGTTACGAGCACGTTAGGATGTTTCAGCCGACGTCATTTGCTGGATGCTGGGAGTTACCCGCCTCCGGACTTGCCCCAACTCGTCATGACATCTCACTCGATGTCTGACATTGCCTGTGTGGGATTTCTCAGTTGAATTACAGCGCTTTGGTGAAAAGTTTTGTCCGAAGCAGATTCCTTCGTTTTTTTTTTTTGGGTGTGTTTTTAGCACGGTTTATAGTGCAGATTCGAATCGCTACACTGTTTAGTAGTCCTGGGTCCCGGATGAGCTCATTCTTGAGTGAGTTTCGAGTGCTCAAGAAGGTATATTACCAGTTTTTGACTACTAGTAGGACCCACTTATACATGAAAAAAAATAATTTGAAAAGTTCGCTGTGGACAAAACTTATACAATCGGCTATAAACAAATGAAAGAAGACAAATTTAACCTTACCACAGCGACCGATTCCTATCCGGGACCTAGCAGGCCACAAAAGAGGCCCCTAAAAAGCCAATGCCAATAAACCCCCCTTCTTCCCTCTCGTTATCCGTTTTTCCTCCCAGACTTCTAGCAAACGACATGGCCGAAACCATGGGCAGAAAAAAGCTGAAATTCCAGTACCTCGGGTCTTGGAACACGCCTCGTCGCATAATAATCAACGAAAAACGCAGTATAAAACCACTCTACCATGCCAACTTTACCCCGGAACTAATCATTGATAATAATACTATGTGGTTCACTTCTGTGTCGATCATAGACACTATACATCCCTTCGATTAATCGGGCGGTACGTGGAGAAAAACGCAGTGTTATATAACCTTCCTTCACTTACGGTATTCACGGCACGGCATGGCACGAGCTGTAGGTTTCGTCGTTGGTCCCTATAGTACAGAAGGCGCTTCTGACTTTTTTTGGTTTGGGGGCTCACTTGGGCCGGTGGTACCGTGGGCAAATCGAGAGTCGCCAATGGATACATTCGGGATCGCTGCATTCTTTGGGGGCGATTGAGTTTGAGTTTAAAACGAGGGTACTCAGTTTTAACTAGCCTAACCAGTCATATTTGATATTTTTGCTCTGGCCCGTGGGCCCACCCAAGCACTGAATTAAAGAATTCTTGGTGGGGAAGAAGCGCTTCGTTGTGACTTTTGCAGATGTTTTCTAGAAATCTCACTAAACTTTGCCTTATATTATGTTGTCCTACGTCCTAAACTATTTTTCCCTTTTTTTTCTTTTTTTCCCCTTCCACCGCCCCTGTTGAGGGGTATGATGCCTACCATTATAGAATCGTATTGTATACTGTAGCTACTGTATATAAGTTTGGTACATTTCCTTCTCATGGAATAAGTCAAAGCCCCTAGTGTTAGAGGTTATGGGAACCTCCGTTATCCGTTGGGCACTTCGGTGATCCCACTAGACTCCCCGAAGTCCCCACTAGTCGCATCTAGTTTTTGTTAGTCTTTTCACTGTTTTCTTCTAGTGTTTTGATTCTAGATTTTTCTTCGTTCTATTCATCACTTCCAGACCTTTCATTCACTGAAGATGTCTCCTCTTCCACCCCAGGCTCCCCCGATATCTGTATATATACGGGCAAAGGCCCTCACTGAAAACATCAGCGTTCTTGCTTTTCACTTCGTACTGGTCACATCCTCACACCTAGGTCCATAGTGCATAGCGATCCCTATTCTCGTGAGACCATGTTGGCAGTGACCACATCTCGCATCCACCCACTTCAAAAGTGCAAACCTCACGCAAAGCTTCACTTTTAGAAATATCATCTACATCTCTCTGGAAACCCTTTAATTTGCTAATAATATAATAAATGACCCTACGAGACGAAGTAAACAAAGTCATATATCATCACTCGCCCAACAAAACACCCCTATGCCATCATTTCCAGTCTCTCATTCAATTCTCAATGCCCATGTCCGCTCAAGTTGAATTACCTAGTTACACCTATCGCCTACTGGCCCTAGTAGTCCTCTGACTCGGCAACGGTTCAAAATCGTCGTCCTCATCCTCATCGATATCCTCATCGTCACTGGGAGGATGTACGGCCCTGTGAAACAAGGAGTTGCTTGCCTGACTATCGCGCGCCTGGGTATTTTGCGTGGCACCAAAAGCAAGTCTTGTCTGTCTTGTTCTGGTTGTGCTAGCCTGCGAGGTTGGAGGATTGGCTGCACGTGTGGCGGCCGCAGGTCGGCGGGGAGCCGGGGCTGGCTTTGCCGCGGCTTTTCGTGCCGGTGGGGCGGCGGCGGTTTTCCTTCCCCGACTGTTGATTCTTTAGCACAATGTATACAATGAGGAAGAATCGAGGAATGGGGGAATACGTTGTTTTTGGCGGAGGAATGCTTGGTTGGTCCTCGTCATCATCATCAATCATCTCGACATCATCATCGTCATCGTCTTCAGCAGCTTGCTTCCTGCCACGGCCTTTTGCAGCTGGCGCAGCCTTTTTGCCCCGGGTTGAGGCCGCTGCACCTCCTCTCCCTCGGCCTCTCCCACCTCTAGCTGCCGGTTTCCGAGCAGGTGCTGCCGAGTCATCTTCGTCATCGTCGTTTTGATCTCTGTCATTATCACTTCCGGAGCGAACCAGCGCAGCCGGCTGATCTGACCAATGGCCATCAAGATCTGAATCCCAATGATCAGGCTTAGCCTTTAGTTTCTTCCTTGTCTATAAGATTGTCAGCACTCGTCAGTTAAGGCGATAGGAAAGTGTAAACGTACCCTCTTCGGCTTAACCAACCCCTTGGCAAAGAGCTGCTCAAGATAACTCTTCTGCTGCTCCACGACCTCCGAGATAGTCTCCTCATTCAAGTCATCAATCTCCCTCAATTTGGTCAAGTAACTTTTCAAGCTGTCCTCAACAAACATCTCCACGGCATGCTTATCATCCTTATCAACGAACTGACCAACTGCATCACCAAGCCCGTTACTCGGCAATATCTCTAACGTAGCATTGGTCAGAAACTCCTGAACCAATTTCTCTACCTTGACATTATCTATAGACCCGCCGTACTCCTCAAGCGAGGAGTCCTGGACGTGCGATCCACTATCTTCAAGCACACTACCAACCTTCCTCTTAGCCGTGGACTTCTTTCGGTAAAACTGAATCACATCATTCACGTTCGCTACTTTTCCAACGAAGCGATTAGAGAATCTCTGCGGATTTTCGGTTTCGAAGCGGCCACCTTCAGGTGCCGAATATTCCACCCTAAGCCGAATTAACGGCAATGGGGCATCCTTTCTCTCGATCTCAGGGTCTTCCTGGGCATTAAGCCACTCATTAACAGCCTCTTCAATCAGGTCCTCCACCGTACTGCAAAGAAAGCTAGTAACTGCAGTCCTATTTGTATTCTTTTTCCATACGTTCTTCATCTGAGGCTCCTCCGCAAGAACAATCTCTTTCATTACAAACGGCCGCACAGTCTTGAGTCTTATTTTCTCCAATTCAAAGTCACGGCCCGTGATCGAGAGTATGCCAGCATGCTTTGTGACAGCCTCGCCTTCGCACAAGGATGTGGCTACCGAAGATCCAGGTTGAATGACGTGGAAGCCCATTTCTGGGTTGAGTTTGGGATCAATCAGACATTCATGTTCGTGTCCCCAAATAACCATATCTAAGAACTCCTGGAGGAAGTTTTCCGGTAGATATCCAGTCTCCGTATGTCCATGACTTGAAAGAGAGTGAATAAGCGTCCCCCTCTCATAAGAGCAGGGAAGAAACTCACTGATTTTGGTGAACGCACATCAAATTAAACCACTCCTTCTGCTGCACATCTGGCCGTAGGAATTTAACTTTGCCGTCTCTGAATGTCCGGAACAGCCTCTCATCTCGAACATTCGACAGTCCGTACAGAGCCAACTTAGTAGACCCCTTCTGTAGCAGCACTGGCGTAACGGTAATATTATCATTCTCCGGAGTCCGCCCAAAATAATTCAACAATCCTGCTACCGACAACAAATCTAGAGCACATAACCTCCCCTCCTGTCACCCCCAAATAATCAGCAAATAATCCGGAAAAAAAAAAAGGAAAAGAGAAAAAAAGAGCAAGCAAGCAAAAAGCATACCCCGCTCGGATCGTCATGATTCCCATGAATCGAAAATACCGGAATAGCAACATTAATATCTGGATCCTCATAGTTCACGTGACCCCCCGCACTCTGAAACGTCTGACTAGTATCCGACAGAATCTCGATCTCGCACGGTTTCTCTCCGTAGCAGTTCGTTCGCAAACTCTTCATAACCTGGTACATGGCCTTTCTGGACGGCTTATTGTCATGGAAAAGGTCACCGGAGAGCAGTACCATGTCGACGTCCCGGTCTTTCGCCAGAGACATGACTTCGTTGAATGTTTTCCATGA
This sequence comes from Choiromyces venosus 120613-1, assembly GCA_003788595.2. NCBI lineage: Eukaryota > Fungi > Ascomycota > Pezizomycetes > Pezizales > Tuberaceae > Choiromyces > Choiromyces venosus. Next base: position 1,052,761 of record ML120351.1, read on the forward strand.
GTCGTCGCCGCGGATGGGGTCTCGCTCGTTGTAGCCGACATGGGAATCGGTTGCTATTAAGATTCGGAGGGTATTGGCATCTGGTGAGGTGGAATTAGTGAGTTAGCAATAGATTGGGTTATGTATGAATGGATCGACGTACTAGATCGTGGAGGCATCTTTTGTAGATCCTCTCAGTTGGATTGTGTAGTGTCTGAGTTTATGGAGCTATTTTTGCAGTTGGAATGCGATGTAACAAGTAAGGCCTGTTTTCTGCTGCCCACGGCTTAACGCGGTGAGTGAGGGAAACGCGTCGTACAAGTTGTGATGGACGACGTCACCTGATGGCTTGGCAGAACAGCACTTTGAGTTGATCGCTTGCAATTGTGATAGAATGTGATCAAGTCACCGAAATCTAGCATTCATCTCGATATCATATTTTTGCTCAAAATTTCATGTCAAGTTGTGTGGGAATCGTTTGTGGAACAGGAGCAACAAAAGTCTTGTCCTAAGCTTGACAAGGCTTCGATATGTACCAGTATTTCCTCCATACCGGTAGTGGATTGCACAAGTGATCCTCACTACAGTATTGAAAGAATCATTACCGGGTGTGATACTGTAATATTTTTGTGCACAACCGCTATAGATTTATGATAAGTCTCTAAAAAAGTACCCACAAAGTTCATAAAAGCTCATCCTCTATAAGTTACTTAGTGAAAGCAAGAAGCGAATTCCAGCCCATCATCACATCTATAAACCAACTAACCAACCAGCCAACCTGCCCCTACAATATCTATAACCTCACGCCAAATAATACCAGGAAACAAAAAACGCTTGCCAATACTTTACCAGTACCGCAGCCCGAAAAAAAAAAACCACATGAAATGAATAATAGCCCATTCAGAAATGGCCTTTTTTTTATAAACACAAACTTCTCATACCTATGATATTAAGAATACAAATCCCATTCGCCACATAAAATGCCTTATTAAAAAAGAAAAGAGAAAAAAAAAAGAACCCCCCTTAGTAAAAAAAAAAAAAGTATACACAAAAAAAAAATCTGCTCCACCAGATAAAGATGACAAGACGGTAATCATACCACAAGTCAACTCGTAAGGTTATATACTATACTGTACTCTAGAAGAAGAGGAAGAAGAAAAATACATGTTCCGTGTAAGCGTAGCCAGAACTTTAGTAACTTATATCCAGTGAAGAATAAAAGTTAATAGCGCTCCATAGAAGGAAAAAATGGGAATGAGAAAAGAAAAAAAAACATAGAAACAAAAGACAACTCCGGTAAGCAAGGCGTATCGTCGTTATTTTGCTAAAACAGGCGGAAACTGGAGGGTGATTGTTGGAAAGAAGTTATCGCCGTGTTATGACTGCGGATGTATCATCTTTGCCGTTTCTGCGCAGTTCGCTCCTATCTCAATGGCTGGAGTGAACATTTTTGTCGTGCACTTGCCATCATGTGTTTTTCGGAATTTTTGGCTATGGATTTTATGGCAAATCTTTGGAGTTCTATGTTAACTACCTCCGCCCAATTTATAGGAGAAACAGCGGAATGTGGGAAATTCATACCAGCTGGCATAGTCTTGCCATAAGCTTTCTGGTTTATAGTATCTGATTTCTTGCTCCGCTCTTCATCCGTTTTAATTTTAACTGCAGCCTCAACCTTTGCTTGAGCTTCCTTTTCCGCCTTGGTTTTCTCATCGATCTTTGCCTCTTCCTTTAGGTACCCGAGCTCTTTTTGAAACTCGGCCCAGAGTTGTTGCCCGAGCTCATATTCCCTCTCTGCAATCTCTTCGGGGTCTAAACCAGCATTGGGGTCGCTTCCGAAGGTATTTAGTCCCTCCAGGTGCATTCGACTCTCTTTTTTCCTTGCTTGGTATTCCTGAAACCTAGCCCACTCATCGAGGACTTCCGGCTCCCTTTTCCACTTCTTGAGATCGTTAGGGTTGAAGGGTGCTGTAGACTTATCTGGACTGACGGAGCGTTTTGAACGTCCCCAGTTAGCTGCTGAAGTCTTCTTGGAGCCGTTAGTATGGCGCTTCAAACCAAGAGGCTTGCGAGTGCCGTTGCTCGCAACTTTGGACGGGGAGTCATTTGCGGAGGCTAGATCCTCGTCTTCACCGGAAGCCCCCGAGGAAAACCTCAACTTTTGTCCTTTACTAGACATTGACTCCACCAGATCTTGCTGTTTGTTATACCGAGTGGGGGACCCCCCTACCAACAATCTGACTTGGCGAACACAGAGCATTTCAGTATGTACCTGACGGCGTTTGCGTTCCTTATCGGCCTTGGTGAGATCTTGTGCTAATTCATGGTTTCCTGATTTGAAAACAGCATCAATGAATAGTTTTGCAGCGATGTCCTGTCTTGAGAGGCTGTCCCTAAGTGTTTCCAACTCCTTCAAAAGGTCATTGTCGGCCAATGTCAACCCCCCATGTGCATTACCTTTGGGACCCTTGAATCGACGAAAGTGACGAAGTCTAGGATCGGATTTCGGAATTTTCCAAGTCTCGGGAGATGCGCCAGTAATTTGCGGTTCTTCGAATAGCCAGTCCCAACGGGACTCCTGGCAACAACGTCTCCAAAAAGAATCGAAAACATTGTTCGCAAACTCCTCTTTTTCTCTTTCGGTGTATGGCACGACAGATTTGTGCTGAGGTTTGGACTGAACTTCATCACCAAACCTAGCAATTTCCCGGGTCTCAACTTTACCAGCCCAGGAGAATCCACGGCAGAATCGGCAACAGCCGTCTTGTTGCTGATAAGGGCTCTCCCAATTAATCTTGACGGGATTTTTCTCTCGTACTTCTTGCCAATTGATTGGTGGTGGACCGTATCTGTATTTCGGCACGACAATTCTCATCCTCTCTAAGAAACCATTATGACTCAAGGCCAAAACCAGGGTGTCCCAATTTTTCGGGTTGTTTTCCCGATCGTCATAAATTTTAAGAATAGCATCAGTCGGTAATGATAAATTCTCCTGCAATTCAGTCCGGAACACTCGCATCTTGATCCCTTGTGAATGAAGAAAGTCAACCCATGGCGAAAACTCGGTCTTCTTGAAGTTTTTCTTGAATTCCTCGCGAACATTCAAAGGTTTCCGGAGTGCCGCTGGTGTTTCCCGGATAAGTGCGGGGGTATCCAGAGCTCCGTAAAGGGATGTTGTACCCTTAGGAGTGTTGGGCCCATCTTCCGCAAACCGGACTTTCTTCGCCGTTTCGGCCAACTTTGGCGCTCGTTTCTTGGGTTGGGGTGTTTCAAGTGGCGATGGCACCGATATTATTGCCTTTTTCTTTGGTAAACCGCGCTCGTTGCGCATACGATGTCTGAATTGTGTTGAGGACTGTTAGATGTCTGCGAAATTGGTGAACGGGTGATAAATTGAGGTGACTTACGGAGTGGCCCCAACATAATGGGGAGGAAGGTCGAGCATGCTCTGTCCCTTGCCGTCTTTCCTAGGAGTCCTTTGTCGCTTGGCCCTCGATAATGGATCATGTCTGGGAGTCCTCCTTGACCTCATTTTTGTAATTCGCCCCCCTCGAGCAAGTCGCCTCCCACCAGTAATCGCCCCAGCAGCAACATACCCGGCATAATGTAATGTGGACTTGATTCCTTTATAGACCAAATCGGCGCCCATCCAGATACCAGCCACTAGGCCCATAGCCGCATAATCAAACGTACTGAAATCGGTTATGATGGAACCCGCCTTTAGTACAGATGATATTTGGTCTTTAGTGGGAGCGGTGAGGGTTGATTTTTGAGCGGGTTTGAGGTCTGAAGGATTGGTCTCAGGCGCGGGACCAAATAGCGGTTTAAGATGTATTGGCGCCGCGAAGGTTGGAGTTGGCTGATCGGGGGCATTTTGGGTGATGGGGTCAGAGGCCCAGAAAGGTTGGAAGCCATAATCTTCCCCTACCGGCCTCGCGGGAGGTGTAAACGGCTCGGCAAGGGGGTGAAGAGGGACCCAGTTCTTATCGAAGATTCCTCCGGAAGACATGTTGAATTATACTGGGATTTAGAAGGTAAATGTCTAATCATTCATATCAGCAGGAGGGCTAGGGGTGGGGGTACTTGAACCAAGTTCGTGATTACCGTTGGTAAAGTCTCAATAGCAGTACCCAGGGAACTGTAGGGGGATATAAAGTAACACTTCAAACCCGCAAACACGGAGAAAGAAATGAGTTGAGTGTTGATAAATCGAGGGCGCGCGATCGGGTGTTGGTTGTCGGGATGATTGTTGAAGGAAGTAGACAATTCCCGAAAGTAGGTGTCGGAATAAATAGTGTCCAGGATAAGATGGACTATTGGATCTCAATAAAATTCGAGCGATAGTTGAACTTGAATGAAGGAGTGTGGTTGATGGGGAAGCTTTATTCGGGGATGTGTCGGGGTGAAATCAATGATAATGGTAAAAGCGTTTCTACTGATGTTTTTTTTTTAACGCGTGAGATGGATGTGAATGGAGGCTTGGCAACCAAGGTAAGCCATTGAAAGTCGCGTAACCTTTTTTGAGCCTCTCCCAACATCTTTGATGCCTAATGGAGATTGGCATCTGACGCGTGGTCTTGGCATTAATCCGAAGAACAATTCATTGTTCAATTTGTATCATACCAACTGCTCTGTGGTATCATACGGTATTAATGTGCTACTGAGCTTTACAAGTAAAAGTGCTGATACCATACAGCCAACTTTAGGGTTGAAAGTTCTAGAGGACGACCAAAATAGGTCAGCCCTCCAGCAAATATGGTATCATAGTAGGATACGATTTGATAGCCTGGTTTATGGTTGAAATAGAGTCACTTTGTCTATTATTATTTACCAACTACGGTGTATCGGTAACCTATTGGATAGTTTTGAATCACCCTATCTTAATAGTAGCTTGACATTCAAACAACCAAAGCACGGTACATCATGCCCGAGCTCGTTACTGTACAGTACGGTGAACTATGGCCTACCATTATCAGATACACTATATCCTATAATTCTAAGGGAACCTCAAACCATATCACACACAGGTATTGTGCTGTACAGTACTAGTAGAACTAGCAGCCCCCCCTCGAGACCTCGAGGGCGTATTCGCACCAATAGGTTTCTTGTGTATCAAGCAGTCTATTCTATTATAATCTTCAAACACAACCAACAAAGAAAACACAACTCAACTACAAGTAGACTACCATATTCAACAAATCTCTAGTCCTTCGGAATCCTCTTCCACAATCCCTTATGCATAATCCCCTCCTCATCCCACTCCCCCATACTCCCATCAATCACAAAGCCCGCCTTCTCCCACAACCCCACAACACTAGTCTGTGCATGCACCAAACACATCCCATTCCACTCCGACCCGTCATCACCAATGAATTCATTCCTGGCAGCCCACTCGACCGCCGCATCAATCAACTTCCTCCCAACCCCGTGTCCCCGATAAGCTTTTGCCGTAGCCCACCGTCCCAACTTTAAGTAATTTGCGTGCTCCTGTCCAACAGGAACTGGCTCGCCAGGATGATGTTCGTGAGGGCCGGGGATTATCCGGATAGTTCCGATGGGGATTTTTTTTTCTCCCGAGGCGTCGGCGTCGACGTTGGAGTCGTAGGCTACTATATGGTAGCTGCGCTTGTCTTTGTCGTCTAGTTCGTTTACTGCCGGGACACCTTGTTCTTCTACGAAGACTGCTGTTCGGACAATCATTGCGTCTTTGAAGAGCTGGGAGGTGGTACCCTTGATGGGCTCTTTGGAGAATACTATTGTGGGGTTTGAAGGCGACATTTTAACTTGGGATTTTGCTGAATTGGTGATGGTAGAATTGGTGTTTAGCTTTCGGCGCCGGTATTTAAGTTTTTGTGTTCCTGGGGAAAGAGATAGTGTAGTGGGGCAATGTGGGGCAAGAGCCTCAGAGTTGTTTGTATGAGTCAGACACGCGAGTGTCGAACCTCTTGACGCCCATGATGATGATGTATTATTCGGGAGTCTTGACTGAATTGAACGAGCTTGATGATTTGTGGTCAGTTTCTTGAAGCTATTGGGAGGACTTCTCATCAAGATGCATTTCTGTTAAGTCGGTGAATTAGCTTCTTCTTTTCGCCTCCCTCGGAGACTTGCAATCTAACCTTGTTCTACCTGGCTTGTAATCTACAGTAATCTGAAAATAACACGCTACTCATCTTCAGAACACCAAGAGCGCTGGATTAACTAATATGACAGACTAGCTATATTTGATATTTTGCTCTGGCCCATAGGCCTTCGTGGCCGGGCTTTGGTAAGTCTAGAGCCCACCCGAGCACTGAATTAAAGCATTCGTAACGGTGAAGAAACGTTTCAAAAAAAAAAATAAAAGAAAAAAAAAGGTAAGGCCAGTGATAAGCAAGGAGATATAAAAATGGGGAAATCAACAAACCGAATCTACTCTTTTAACAAAGTGGAATAGAGAAAATTTGAATAGCAAGATTGACAAAGCAGACCCGACAGCGGGGATATTCCTCTTCACCGATTAAGGAACATCACACTAGGCTATCAGACATTGGTATAAATATCAAGAGGGCATCGAATAGCGTTGGTAGTGCTTGATTCTTTATGCTACTGGTGACGCCCGCCGTGATAGTAGTTCCAAGTAATAGTGGGAAACCACTGTACTATCACATCGGTCACATTGCCCTGAACATTACCATGTATCACAGAGAATGCTACTCCTACTGTATATTGAAGGTATAAAATTACATGAGGATCAATGCACTTGTAGGATTTGTAATAATGAAGGTTCTAAGTGTAATGGCATTCGAAAGTCAAACACCCACCATTGGCTTTCGAGTCAGGACCTTGTGGCACTCTGTGCCACTCAATCCCTTTCCACAGGCAATGGTGGGACTCTTTCTGGGCTGAGTATAAAACATCAGAATCACTTGGGCACTGAGAGAGACATAAGTGATATGGCTTATTATGCCAAGTTACGTCAGGTGTAACTTAAGTATCTATTGATCATCTTGATATGGTTTCTGGCACTTTGCAAACAGAAACTTTTAAATACTCCTGTACAGTAATGTGAATATCCTGTGGTTTTTGTGGATGTGTGGCAATGAGTAATAGAGTACTGTGGGTAATACCTTTCAGCTCACAGCTACAGACCAGACAAAGAAAGCATAATAGCAACTGCTTCACACCTGAGAGGAGCATAGCCCCCCTTTGGCATTTGTGAGAATTTCACATGAGATCTCTCTTATTGGAAAAGATAATTTCGGCATTTTTTCTTACAGCCATACGTAAAACCCTTCACTTCGTTCAGGGCACAGTATATTATATCCCCACTGCGAAAAAAGAAAGAAACCCAGTGGTAGCAAAATAGTTCCTTGCTGCGCCCTTCAGGTATAACATTCCCAGCGGGGGGAAGGTGGAAGAGCACAAGTGGAGGAGCAACCTTTGTTACCCGTCTTCCCCCACTGGTCTAGCCTCCCCTGGAAGTTGAGCATGTTCTTTCCTTTCTTCCACCACTCCTCCCGAGGGGTACCTACCATTATAGAATTGTATGAAGTTGATGAATGTTCCTCTGCGGTACGCACTGTAATTGAAGTGATAACATGAACTCCAGTAGAATACTACGGTAAAGCTCTTCAGATGAGGATGTCTAGCCTTGAGTTCGGTGCTCCTCCGGAGATCAGAGCTTGAGCTACCGAATCATATCTGATGACCCGGATCTCGCCTTCCTGTACTTGTAACATGAGCACCCGAGAAAGCAAGAGGAAATGATGATTTACTAAATACAAGGATGGTATAAAACACATCTAATCTAGTGTCCAAAAACTCTCCTCCATTTATTTACCTTCGGGCGAGAAATTCCAAATTCCAAATTACACACAAGAGGGAGGATAAGATGGACTCTTTTTTTCTTCTCTCCACGTGAGCAAGTCCAATGAATACAGCATCATCTTTACATCGCGTCCCTTTTATATCAATTGCCCGCTAGAAACAATCTCCCGCCTCTTGTCCATCCTACGATACCGCGAGAACTTCGCGTACGTTCCAACTCCTACCGAACCGAAACAAACGACCGCAATCCACCAGCCAGCCAAACACCCCCTCCCATCCTATCCCATCCTCTCTACCAAAAAAAAAAAGGCAACGAACAGCTACTAATGCAAACGCCCACCGTATAAAAAACCAGCAATCCTCCCCTCCTCCCCTCCTCTCCTCCTCTACTTTTCCGCAACATTAAATCCCCAACCCTAGAAACATTAGTTCTACCCCCCCCCCCCCCCCGAAACCACCGACCCCACCGCATGCCATCCATTACCACCCCGCACCCACCCACTCACCACACCCCACCAAAAAAAAAAAAAACAGAATGTGTTTCTTCATCTCAGAACCTTCAAGACCTAGTCAACCCCTCGCCCGCCGCCGCACCAATGCCACTCGTCGATACACAACCGTACGCTACGAGAACAACAATCCGGACTGGCAACCAATGATCCACGGGGGGACTGCTGGTACGGATGCCGGGTTCCAAGCACCGCTGCTACCACCGCCGGTGATAAGTGGAGGAGGGGCAGGAGGAACGTTGCCAGATGTGTTTATTGTTAGGGCGTAGCAGTGTGTGGGGGATTGGAATGGTATTTTATATCTTGGGTTGGGGTTGGGATGGAGTGTGGACTGAAGGGGCTAATTTTTGGTATGATAGATATGGTGTTCCGGATTGTTAGGAGGGAGTGCGGGTATGTGCAGGATTGGCGTGGTGATATTATATTGTGATTACCTGGGTTGGGGGTCGGGGTCGGGGTTGATGTTTGTGGTTGTGTTGTGGTGGTCGTGGTGGTGACGACCTATGAAGATGGGATGAGAGATGGGGTAGATGAGGTGGGTGGGGTCTATGAGATCATTGAGATGAGCGATTGTTTGTTTGCTTTTTTGATTGTTTGTCCAGATACTGGTATAATATTTGATGGACGGAATAGGATAGGAATATAATTTATTTTTCTCTTGAAATAAGATAACGTTACTCGTTATCCATAAGATGATGCTAACGTTAAGTGAATGCTAATTTAATACCAACTAATAACCAGAGTTCTCAGAAAGGCAGAATTAATACTGTAAAGAAAGAAGATGGCCCCCCCACCGCAGGTACCGACACTGCCCATTCTAAGAATCCGTTTTTTTATATAAGCCATAACGCCGGATAAATAAATAAGAATCGTGATTACGTATCCAGCCTTTGAAGAGATAGAGAAGAGAAAAGATAGAGAGAGGGTAAGAGGTAAGGCAAGAAAAAGATGAACTATCACTTCCCAACAACCCATTCCAACCTGTCCGCAATTTCCCTCCACTCCATCCTCCCCTTCTTCTCAATCTCCCCAGAGATCAACTCCAACTGCCTCTCCCCAAGCCTAACATACCACCCCTCCCCAGTGATAATCCCAACATCCTCTCCACCCCTAACTTTCCCGACCAATCCTTCCCGTCTGAGCACCTCAACGCTCCACTCTTCGCCCCTCTTCCCACCCAACACACTCACTCTCCAAGCCCCCGGGACCGCAACCTTCTTCTTCAGTCCCTCCACATCCCCTCTCTCCTTCTCGGCACCTTTCCTCTCAGCTTCAGCCCGAGCCTTTCTCTCCGCCTCCTTTCTCTCCGCAATTTCGTCCTCAATAAGTGCGCGCCTTCGCTTCTCCTCGAACATCCTATCCTGCTCCTCCTCTGCTATCGCCGCGGCAGCACTAGCCCGCATGGCAGCCTGTGAATGCAAGAACTCGTGGTACGCCCTGCGCTGATCCCGGCGTGCTAGCGAGCGCGCTTTCTTAGCACCGACGTTGCGAGTTCGGGGGATGTGTGGTCTTGTTTGTCCGCCTGCTGGTCCTGCTGCACCCATGCCTCCAGCACCAATTTGCGGTAATCCACCCTCATTCCCTCCAGGGATTCCATCATCCTGCAACTCTGGCGGAATGGCAAAGTCTGGATTCTGTGCTTGCCATTGGCGCATTAATTCTTCCGTCTCGGCATCCTGCGGGAACTCTTCTTCCACTCCGTCATCATCATCATCGTCGTCGTCATCATCGTGATCTTCGGCTTCGCCGTCTGCTAACGGGGTTGGTTGTGGTTCTGCTTCAGCGAGTAGAGGTTCTTCGACTGTGGGGCTCTTCTCCGACGCAGCCGCTTGTATCCTGCGCTTGTTTGTTTGCTCGTAGACGTACACTACCACCGCCCCTAGCGCTAATAACGGCGTGAGGAGGATGAAGCTGCGGATAAAGGGAATGGTGAAGTTGATGAGCTCTTTTTTGATCGATGACGCTAAGGATGACATTTTTGGGTTCTGGGGTTGTGTGTGGGTGGAGGTATGGAGGTGGTAGTGGGTGGTGATGGCTGTGATGGGTGGTGATGAGTTCTTGGTTTGGTTCTTATTGGAATGCTTGGTGTGACTTTAAAGGCTTGGCGGCACGTGGCATTTTCATGGATGATCACTCGTGGGGTTTTTCTTTGTTCGGGGTAAGTGTGGGGGTTGCTTCACAGGATCTTGTTTTTGGAACGGATAATGGAGTAAGTGGGGCGAGAACTATTCCATTGCTGTGGGGTTCTTGGTGAATAATTTGGGAGGTTGGTGGGTTTAGAGAAGACCTTAACTTATGTTAAGCCTTTGACATTATTCACTGAGATGGCACAAATAAAAAATAAAAACAAGCGACACATAGACCATGTGAGGGCTCAGCGAGGCGGCACCCTCAGCGAGGCTTGCCGCATTATATGGGGAACTCAGTGTGGAGTGAACCTGCTTGTCTTTTCTTCTGATAACCACTAATCTACAAAAGCATCAAATTCCATCGGGATTGGAGTTACATCAACTCTTGTCCCATTGAATGATTCGGGATCCAACCATTTGCGCTGCAGCAGTAAGGCTTGAGACGTTATTATTAGCTGCCATCTCAATAGCCAACTGCTCCTGGACTCGTGCTGGGATTGGGATTTCAGAAGGGTCGGGGGTCATAGTTGGTAGGAACTGATAGTATCAGACATGAGAGTTCGTCAGGTTTTCTCCCTTCTCCGGAATTATGACGATCACATTTTCACTCAATTATAGCGGCAAGCCAAGCTGTGCCAAGCCTCGCTGAGCCCTCACATAGTCTATACTTGTCAATTCCATTTCTGTATCCTCGAGGTAAACCTCCTTAACAACCAACGCACCACCCACTATAACACCACCTTGACAGAAACAGGCAAGATCTTATCTTCTAGAAAAACAGGTAGGTTGCAATAGAGTTCGAGTCTTGGGTATCTAAATTCGAGAGATTTATACAAGGGCGTTGGCGTTGTGTTGGTAAGGGGGAGGAGGTAAACCCGGAGGATACAGAAAAGGAATTGACAAGCATAATTCCCATTCATTCTATTCACGGTAAACTGCATTACCATATTCCAGAACAAGGAAACGCCTCCAAAAGTCGTGGATTGGGGCGAGTGAAATGCGCCAGAAAATTATAATGTACAGTACAACATAAGTATTCTTACAATTGCACTTATTCATGTTCCTGTGCGTCGACTTTTACATTGTCAGAGAGATATATATATAAAAATGCCTCCTCGGAATTCTTCCTATTCTAAAAGTCTTGTTATGTAATCAAGTCACCTGGTGTTTTTTTTGGCCATATTATCTTTATTTGTAACCCTAGCCTAACATATACATATTGTGTGTGTAAGTTACTGTACAAGTATTTTTGAAGCAGTAGCCGTGATTGGGCTTCGCCCAATTACCAGACGACCCTCATCTCACGAAAAAAAGAAAAGAGAAAAAAAGAATGAAAAAATGAAAAAAAAATGAAAAAAAAAAAAAAATGAAAACTCCCCATAAGCCATTACAGTACGGTACTTGCTTTTCAAAACTTTTCAAAAACTTTTCTCCACCACTCTCGGCAAAATCCAAAAAAAGCACAACGCAAGAAAGCACAACGCAACTATCAATAACCAAATCAAAAAAACAATCAACATAATAATCAAAACTCGCCACGCAAGCTAACCAAAACAAGGAGAAGAAAAAAAAAAACCAAAACGCTGAATAAATAAAAAGTATGATACAGTACAGCACAACGCAAAACTCAAGATAAAAAACAAAACAGACAACAATCACCACAACCTACAGACAGCAGGATTAAAACCCTTGTCCGCCAAACCAACTATCCATAAACCTCATCTGCTCCCCATTCAGGAACGAACCCGAATTCGGCTGCACATCTCCACCACCTTTGAACAAGGAAAATTCATCCTCAAACGTGCCATCCGGAACCCCACTCACAAATTCACCGGGAGCCATCTGTGCCGGGTAGGGTTGCAGAGTGGTAAATTCGGATACCCCCGTGGTTGCAGTAGGCGCATATGTATACCAACCCTGTCTAGCAGGAGGATGAGGGGGGGGAGGAGGAGGAGGAGGAGGAGCGGGCCTACCCTTGCTCAGTAGAAGCTGCCGTTGGAGTAGTTCTCGTTCCTGTCTTTGTCTTTGCCGTTTATGGTACTCGTCTGCTGTGTACGTTGCAGCAGGCTCGGGACGTCTGCGGCCACCGCGCTGGGGGCGGGGGCTTGGTCTGGCCCTACGCGTAGTGGTTGTGGTGGTGGCGGTTGGAACGGCGGTCCACGGGGCGGGTGAAAGTGACCTGTATGCTTGGTTAGGCATGGCTGCAGCGAATTGGGGGACTGGAGCTGGGGGCGGTACTTCTATAGGAGTTTCCACAGAGATTGGAACCGGTCGGCGGGCACTGGGGATAGTGATTGGGCTGGGTTTGTGGCCGGATCGCCGGCTGCGTCGGTCGGATGACATGCTATGGGGAGCAGGAGGTTGAAGAGGGGGTTGGTAGTATTTCCGGGGAGGTTGGGTGGTTGGGAGTGTCCAGCCTTGTTGTTCCAATATTTGGGAGTTGCTCAGGGGGGTGTAGGTTGGTGCTGGAGGATTGAACTGGTTGTTGAGCTCTTGCGGAGGGGGAGGAAGCGTCCAGGTGGATTCAACGAGGGCTGGGTCCATGTTTTCTTTGTTCCAGTCAGCATCTCCTTCCAGTGGGAACTGGCTCCAGTCGATGGAATCATAGGTTTCTAGATATCCGAGGTTAGGGTCGATATTTGTGTACTGGTTCCCAAATGTGCTATTCTGGACCGGGGGCCTTTCTGCCTTACTTGGCGCAATAGGTGCAGCCATTAGTTGTCCGACGTCATGAATTTGCTCGATGTTAAGGTGAGCAGGTGTCTGAGATCGAAGAGCCGGTGGGCCATTTGATTGTCCCATGTCTTGAATCTGCTGGAGATCAAATGGAAGAGTAGCATGACCCGGAGTGGCAAGATCTTCGGCGATCTGGAATACACTCCTATTTCTCTTCAACTTTTTAGCAGGACGATTATGCACGACAGGCTTAGCTTCCTCGTACTCTGAGGAAGACTCTTCAGTGTGCTCGGTTGTCTGAGTGGTGTTAGAATTAGATCTCTCTCGCTTCTTGAGATTCGATGGAGACCTGACACCCTTTTTCCCGGTCTTCCCGTTCCTGGAAGCAATCATCTCGTGAGAGAGACCTTGACTCTCCATAGCCCGCATTGTAGCGACTGACACGCCCGAGCAGCGCTTTCCACCCCAACCGCGACGTGCAGTTGCCTTCTCGGCGATATCATCGCTTGTAATCCCAGGAGGAGCACGAACCCTCTTACGCCCTTTGCGCATGCCAGAGAGCCAAAGTGCGTAGGCGAGTGGTTTCTCTGGAATCCACTCCACGCTGACGGAGTAGCCTTCGACCGCCTCGATGCGCCAGTTTGTGAACGCTGAAGCACTAGCGGGAGAAACTCCCATCTTGTTGATGCGCGTGCAGTCCGGCTCCTTCTTGTATATGCGCCTGTTGTCGGGGGCAAGGATGTTGAAGACCACAAGAGGAGCGACGGGAATGAGACGCTCGAAACAGTGCAAGTGGAGATAGCCTGCTGCGAAGTAAGGGTCGTTGTCATCTTTTTGGTCTTCCGCAAGGCGCCCGGTTACTTCGTCGATGGCAACTCGGTGGTCTCCGACTTTGAAGACCCTGTCCCAATCACATAGTTTGGACCTACACTTAATAAGCTCCGGTTCTCTATAACGGCACTGGAAGCTGTATGGGTGTTTCTCAATCCTCAAGTTGAGGCGCTCGCCGTTGGGATGATCTATCAAGTCATCAAGTCAGTCAGCCGGAGTTACGCTAGAAGGATGAGAAAAAAAAAAATACCTCGCACAAATCTCTGCATGCTCTCCTCGTCGAAAATAATATCTTCACGCAGATGGCCACGCGTTGTATACCTAAACTCGCCCCATGGCTGAAGAGGCTCATACACAGAGTAGACGATTAGAAGCTCTTCGGGTGAATCCTTCATTTTCTGCAGCACGGGAATCTGTCTAATGATCTCCAAGTGGGTTGTCGGGGCCAAGCTTTTGGTGATACCCGCTGTGATTTCTTGATTCTCAGGAAACTCCGTATAGTTGGATGGATCTCCATTATTACCGGGAACAAGTCCTTGTTCGTGAGAAGCATTCAAAGGAGAAGGAATCACCGTGGCAATGGGGAAGGTCTCGTTAGGGCGGAGAGGAGCTTCAGCGGGGAGTATTAAGCCGATACTCTCAAGACCAATAGGGATTTGGCTCTCTGGATCCCCTTCCTGTTCAGGAGAGGAAGCACCAAAAAGACTCGAAGAATCTTGGGGTGCTTCCTCGTGATCAGCGGCGGAAGCTTCAATTGGAGTGTACTGAGGCAATTGAATTTGGTCCAATGATGCAAGGTGTTCTTCCAGGTCAAATACGACAGGATACGAGAGCTCGCCTTGCTCCGGAAACGGGATTCCAGTGCAGACTGCTGCTGCGGGTGTCCCATGATCCGGAGTATTCAACAGCCCAAAGGTATCGTCACCAGTGTAGGGAGTATGATTTAAAGCTGGGGTGAGCGATTGAGGCGCGCCTCCCGCAATGATACTATCAAGATCTGACAGTTTGAAGGGCACACCGTAGGTACCGTGTTGCAAAAGGGCAGGATCAATGGAATCCGACTGAGGATCTACGTTTGCAGGGGGAGAATCACCAAACAGGCCGCTCATATCATCGCCGAGCAGATCACCGAAAAAGCCCGCAGGGAAATCGTCGAATTGTAGCTGGTTGGAGTCTTCTTGTGACATTGTGAGTGATTTTTGGAGATTTTTTTGGAGGGCTTATGCCAGTGATTGGGGTTTGCTTGCTTTGGGTGTAGCCAATTATTTGTGCAGTGGGTGGGGTGGAGGGTGGAGGAGAAAAATCAAACAGTCCAGCTGATGAAATATATAAAACCAAGAAATGTATGCAGATGAAAAGGGCGAAGATACCCGTGAAACACTAAAAACAGAGGAGAAAATTGAAAAGAGTGTAGATTCCCAAGTTGAAAAAATAAATGGAACCAGATGCCATATATCAAGATTAACTTAAAAAAAAGAGAGCAAAACGAATGTATATATTCAAGATGAAGAGAAACCCATGCAGATGCAGAATAAATGAAAACGGTCGTAAAAGAAACAGGAAAATACAAATTCAAGATAGAAAACGTGGGAATCAACGGTTTTATCTAAGCCCACCAAATTTTTATCAACTTGAGTACACCATGCTTGACCCTTAAGCTAGGAAGATTTTTTGACAAGCTAAGGTTTCGAAAATCAAGTTCTTTGTCGAGCTGATAACTGTTCGTGAGTAGAGTTGTATCAGTCAGGGGCGGTCACTCGTCTGACGGGTTGGGTTGGAACAGTGAAACAAAAATAGAATAGGAAGTATTCATGATCCCTGAGCCAAGAATACCTCTACAATACCCCCAATGCCTCAATCTCATAGGAAAGTAGGCCATCATGAAACAAGCTGGACACCGGTATGTAAATGTCTTGGAAGACCTCGGAACATACATCAAAAGTTGGAATGAATGGTCTTGAGACAAACAAGAAGCCCCAACTTGTATGTTGCAAACTGATGCTCAAAGGAAACGATGTGAACGTTTCTTCGCAACCTGATTTCGGCTCCATATAGTTGCCAGACAGGTTATAGGTAATCTGGGGATTATTAGTGTTTGACGAGTCAACTTGAGTCTGCTCTCAATTTGGCTCTTGCTCAGATTGGGCTTCGAGCCCATAGTAAAAACTGAGCACTTGTGGAAATAGGAAGAAAAAGTCTTCCTAGAACAGGTAACGCTGCAACAATACGTGCGATTATTGACAGCCAGCAGAAAGCATGAGCGGGATTATGTTTCATAAACGTCCTGGGATTGGTAGAACTGACTGGTGAATCCTCTGAATTAGACCCGGCTTAATCCGATTCGTTCTAGGTGCTGTGTAACACCAGTAGTTGAGCCTGGTTGGTGAGTGTATTGGAGATGGAGAGCGTGAAAAAAATTAAATAGTAACTGTCAGATACTAAGTTTGATTAATTAGGTTGGCTTAATGGCTGAAACCTTCTTCTGGGAGTAATGTAAAATCTCTTGAAATCCACTACCTCGGCTCTGCCCAAGTGCTAGCTTGGGAAGGAATAGCGGCTACTAAATGCGTTACCATGGGATCTGTCAAATCTCTGTGCTTAACCTCATAGGCTATACTGTACAAGGTTTAGTCACGGAGATTGGGAGTGGCCGGAGATAGTGGATTTCAAGAGATTTTACGGTATTACAATTGTTGAAAGTTTAAATGCAGCACCATAGGAACATCCGTGGCCTTGAGGTAGACGGTATGATCCTGTAGTTTCACACTAATAGTGGTATCTTGGCCCTGAGAGAGGTCAAAAATTAATAGAATATGTCCATCAGATCTTAGGATCTGCAAGAAAGGCTCTCACTGTGATGGTTGAGATCTCTTAGCCATGTGCGGATACATTCACAGATACTCCATACACCCAACAGTTCTGTCCGCCGACAAACCCAACCCACTAGGGATAGACATGAATAGTTAGGTCTTGTGCCAGTGTTGTGCTCATGCGTGACACTCACTGTAGCCCATGTTTTCGAATTGTGCTTGAAGCCATACAGCTTGGCTCGTGGTCGGACTAGAGTTTATGCCTGGAGCTCAAAGGTATTTGTTAGATAATTGACCCAACCCAGAGACCTGGTGATGTCTTTATTGTGTAGGCCTCCTTGATTTAGGGAAGAAAGTACTTTTATCTTTTCCTCCATATTTTTTTTCATCAAATTTTTTATATTGCGCCAATCACTACTGTCTGCCATTCTCAAACAGGCGGTGCCGACCCACAATATTTCCTCCCCCAATAGTAACGGGGGGATTGGAGTCGCTGGGCTCTTGCAGATTGCCCAGGAGTTAAGAAAGTTAAAATCATGACCACGCGCCAGGTAGGGTTTTCATGGAACGTCGCCATAGGAGTTATAATGATTGCGCTGCTTGTTGCACTTCTTGTGTCTAGATTGATTTATAGAAGAGAGATGACTGACCTGAAGAGCCGCCGCACTCCCATTTTGATGTAGAGTCACGCAAGCATTTAAGAAATTATCCAGAGTAGAAATGTTTGTAATTTAGGACGGGGTGACTGGTTGATGGAGTCGTGTTTGTGTGGTCTACTTCAGCGCGCCGTGACTTGGAGCCTCTCAACCAACCCCAAATTACTGAGACCAAATTACTCCCCTACGTCCTCCATATCCACCATCTCCTCTCTTCCACCTTTCCCTCCTCCTCTTTTCTTCTTCCTCTTTTGCCGCCCTTCCTTCTCCACTCCACGCCACTTTTCTAGCAAAGTTCTCTTTAGAAACGCATCTTCCTTCATCTTAAAGCCAACTGGTTATCAAAGGTTGTTATTTCCCCAGAGCAAATACAACTATTTGCTTGTATCATCGCTAACATAACCTTTACAGATTCAGGAAAACAATGGGTCCTAGAAAGCGTCAGCTACTCTTTCAGGAGGATGAGGAAGACGGCAACAGTCGGGAACCTAAAAAAAACTCTATCCTAGGGTTGTGTGACGGGCCTTCAACTAGGTTGAGGAGTCGAAGCAAAAAAGAGCATAGTATTCCGGCCGCAACGCCTTCTACCAACGGACAGGCCATAAAGCGTTCTGCTGGGCTACGGCCCGCGAAGCTTGGTGTCAGTCTGCCGCCCGCAAAACATTCTGCTAGACTTCTGCCCGCAAAGCCTAATGGAAGTCGGCCGTCAACAATACGGACAGCCAGACTCCCGCCTGTAAAAGCGGACACCAGTCTCAATACACCCCAAAACGCGCCCCCTCCGGTGCAAATTAGAAAGCAGAATTTCGAAGTCGTTGTTTGGAAGCGCACGCCGATGCAGGTCCCTGTTGAGATCAAGCCACCGAAGAAGAGAAATCCTTATGTCGAGACCATCATTGAGAGATGGCCTGTTGCAGAAGCCCGTGAAGAAATTGAGGATGAAATTGCGCTTCACATCCGCGGGTTGCATATTGGAGATAATGCTAGTGCTTTGGAGAAACTCATGGTTTCCAAGATGAAATGGGTCAATAAAGCTTTGAGACACGGATATTGGGCATTTGTTCAGAAAATCCCACCAGACTTTTCTCCTGTTTCATCTGTTGGCAATTCAAAATCCCCCCCTAAAGGTAAAGGAAAAGCTGTGAAGTCCACCCATGGCTGGACATGCAACTCCCCTACCTGCAGAAAGCCGTTTCAAGATGGCCAATACAGGATATCTTTTGAACTGCCTTCACGCCCCGGAGCCTTTCATATTTCAGAGGTTATCGACTTGACCCGCGACAACGACAACAACGGAGAAGGAATTAATTCTATTCCTAAGAACGACCAGGACTCCGCTTTCTTCTGTCCTGGTTGTTTCGAGGAGCTTTTGATGCCTGAGCCCAGGAGCAAAGTCGAAGCTAAACCTGCCGATCCGTTTTCCCAGGAATATATACCGCACAGTGATTTTCATCCGCCCGACGGGAAACATATCCGTCCAAGCCCCTCCTGCAGAATCTATGACAGATTCAAAGCAGAGACCAGATCCGATTCCCATGAGGCCTTCCTTCTGGGTCCAGCTGTTGAATCTGTTCTTCAGATGTGGAAGAACTATAACTATAACCAAGGGCTCTCGAAGCTCAGCAGCAGAAATGGTTTTATGTTTTCCATGGGACTTTCCTCCTATCAGAGAGAATGCCCCGAATCTGGGCTTGATGGAGTTGGGTTGGCCGAGGCTCTTGGTGCCACCTTCGACATGGATTAGCATACGATCTCAACCTACAAGATGAGAAAAGGTGCAATCATCCACCCCACGGGCCAGTCGGGCCACAATTGATCTGACCCAACAAGCCATTGTATGTACTTCCCAAGACCTGCCGTCTTTACTCAATTATCTGTTGCTAACTTATAACTATTGCGATTGGAGTGGACGTTGTATTTTTTCTTTCTTTTCTTCGCTTCGGTTCGGTTGGGGGAAGTTACGGAGCTACTATTTGCTTAGTCAACATTCAAATGAAAATTCTCGCAAATGGCATGCATTACAACCTTGTCCATCCCGTTTTGTGCTCGTAAACTTACCTGTACCCGTGCTTGTGCAGTCGCTACCAGCTTAGCCACAAATAGAGTGACGTCGTTTCGCTTTGGGCAACTGCCGCTAACTATCCAAGATTCTCACACTACCAATTTATTACTCCCCTTTCCGCTAACAGACCTAACTTGTCAGTATAATAGGCACCAATGGTTAATCCTTGTGTTGATAATATATTCATAGGTGATAATCGTTGTAGATACTCCTGATTTCTAAAATACCGTTGCCCATGGCGGCCAAAATCTAATCCGGTTCTATTTAGGACAGTCTACCGGTATCTCGCGATGGACAATCAGGGCTTCTGCCTCCCTTCATTATAACGACTCATACAAACTGTTCCAATACCGTTCCCTCTATGCTACCTAAAGAACCTACCGTTGATAACAACTTTAGTTACGGCCTTGTGAGGATGCTCATTGAGAATGCACCGACTGCCAAAAAGCACCACGAGTGAGAATCTGTGATTAATTCCACGATAATCGACGTAAAGTATTGCTTAGGTGAGGTGAGATAATGACCCACTGTTTCACCAGAAACTCTGGAATTATAGTATTGTAGTAATTCCTGGCTGTGCCAGGGGAGGTAGAGTATTACTTTAGTACTTAGATTGGTCAGTGTGTAGGTGTTTTTGGCGGGGGTATGGGTACCTTCTGGAATACACGACCCCTTTGAAGTTCCCCCAGCGTACTGTACTTAGCGAGGTGGGATAAAAATGGGGTAATTAATAAACCGAACTGACTCTTTTAATGATATAATTATATGAAATTGATTCTTAGTAAAGCTCACTAAAGGCAAATTCAAACCTCGTATTTCTCTTCCTCTCCTGCCCGCCAGGTGGTGATGAGTGAACTCTTGTTGTAAGGTAGTTGGGCGGCAGTATCCATCTTTAGTGCCTTTCCATTTGTTTATTTTAGGGGAGGTTTGGGACAGAGGACATTAAACAGTGGAATAGAAAAAAAAAGTGAATAGGAAGATTGATAAAACATCCTCCACAGCAGGGATAGTTTTTTTCACTGATTAAGAAACATTACATCGGACCGTCAGATACCGATATAAATATCAAGAAGGCACCTAAAAGGGTTTGTAGTGCTTGGTTTTTCTTTATAATACGGTCGGTATATCCCATCGCGAAAGAAAAAATAACCCACAGGTGGCAAAAAGGTTCGCAGGAACCTTTTTAAAGTTCCTTGCTACATCCTTCTCCAGGCTCAACATTCCCAGCGAGAGGGAGGCAGCGAGAGGGAGGCGGAAGAGCAGGAGTTGGCGAGCAACCCTTGTTGCTCTTGCTCGCCTACCCTCACCAGTCCGACCCTCCCGGGAAGTTGTAGTTCCTTTTTCCCAAGGAGAAAGGACTCTCCTCGGGGGGATTCGAACTGGGACACCTGGGAAGTCCAACCCTCCGGGACCACGCCGCTCGCTAATTAGGCCATGATCCCGGTAATGATTGTTATGCTTTTTTGCTGATTTTATACCCAATACGATTTCAAGAAAACATTTATGAATCATGGTTTGGGGGTGCTTACACCAGTCATACCGTATTATCTTGAATAAGAGAGAATTGTCTCAGGACGTCAAGGTTGCCTCTCTAAGTAACGCGTTGTTCTTTTTTGCTGTTGTTTTCTCCCGTCTCCACCTTAATAGAAAAGTTAGACGTCCTGAGACAATTCTCTCATATTCAAGATAATACGGTAATCCGTGCGAACCCCCATGGCCTATAAAACATATCTTTTTGACTATGATACACTGTAACTTATACAGATGTTCTCTATCAATTTCACCCTGACTTATGTTATGTTGTCCTACGCCCTAAAGTGAAGTTGGGTGACAAAAACTCGGGCCATCTTTCAGGACCGACAGCTGAACAACCCCCGGCAGAAAATTCCCAAAAGCTTTCAACATCATGAGAATCATTACTGCATTCTATGCTAGAAGTATCAAGTACCTAAATTGATAACTGGTTATATTTCATGCAACGGCGCAGTAAGGTCAGAAAGTGACCTCTGATTTTGTATGGGTGTGCCATACAAAAAGTATGATACTTGACAACCATTTTCTGCCCACATCATTAGTGGTTTCTCAATTCTCTTTTGCCTTTTACCCATTTTTTTTTTATTGCAAACTGTTCTCAGGCTGTCTTCTGGCTTAATTGTCAAAAAATGAACGGCTCCAAATTTATTGTGGTTGAGAAAATGATGGGCGATGATAGCCCATTTTTGGTGTAAAAAGGGCATTGGCTCGAGTTTTTTGTCCTAGTACAGTATTTTTCCGTTTTTTCTTCCACTACCACTCTCGGGGGGGTATCTACCAGTATAGAATTGTATGAGTGGTGAATATCTTGGAATGTTGGATGCGACAGTGTAACAGCGAGCTATGTTATGGGTATTACTGCAACGCCCGTACCAAGGACCAGACAAAGAAACTGTAAAGTGAAATACAGTACACAGTGACCACCCCCCTCGGCATTCCTAACAGTCGCGTATCAAAACCTCCTTATCCATGGGATACTTTCGCCCAACTTTTGCTGGGCCTGGCTAAAAATGAGATGTTAAAGGGAATATCCACTGCTACTTCACCATCCGAACAATCACCATTATCTCTATTCTATAGCTTTATTTTGCTACCCGCTAATACCCTCCACTTTCTCATCTGCCGCACCCTTCCTCCACGCTTCTACCTCCCCACAGACAACTTCCACAACCCCCTTTACCCCCTCTACCTCCTCCATACCCCCACCGCCCATCCCCGCGCTGGCAAAACTCATGGAATTTCCCACATAGACTGGCAAACCCGTGCGCTTCGCCAGAATCTTTGCTATACGAGTAGCAGTCTCGAGCGTGCTCTCGCGGACATAGATTGCGGTCGAGAGAGGGTCTTTGCGCGTGCCGGTCTATTAAACAACCAAATAAATTAGCCGAAGCCGAAGCCGAAGCTGGAGCCGGAGACTGGGAGGATACGCACGGGCGGGAGGGCATATACGAACGACCCGAGCGTGGCGGGTTGAGACGCTGTCTCGGGAGTTTTCGTGGTCAGGTGGAGGAGGATGTAACTTTTTGCCAGTGTCAGGTGTGCGTGGACGGTGGTGTTGTGTGTGCGCGGGAGGGGGAAGGCTAGTTCTGTTGTAGTGGTAATCATTGTTTTAGGAATTGTGAGGTGATGTGTGATAGTGGGGTTGATGGTGTGTGTATGTCTCGAAGGATGTGTGAGATGAGGTGAGGTTGAGTTGCAGGGATGGATGCTAAGACTGCACTAGACGCAGATCAAACGGTTGCCGATGTTACGGGTACTAGTAGTGTGAAACTTTAAGTCGACCCCTGTCTCCCCTACTACAGTATGGGATCCTGACACAAGTACGGTATCATGTCGCGGACTACACTCCACTACATACGGTACAGTACATTCCTCCCCTCGCTTCACGAAAGAGTGTTAAAGTGTAACAATGAATTGAATTGAATATACGAAGAAAAAAAATAACAGGAAATAATTTATTAAATTACATGATGCCAGCCTTCCAAGCAAGGAAAGATAATGAAAAAATGGAGTGAGAGACAAAAAAGAAAAAGATCAAAAATGGGGGGCATAATCGTTAGATAATGTTCGTTCGTCCTAGGTGAATTGGTAAAGTGCCAGTAGTATCATTGCTTGCTTGCCTGCTTATCCGTTAATCATAAGGTTTGATTTTAGAATCTAGCAGGGGCGTGAGCAGCCCCAGCAGGCGCGGTTTCCGCTGGAGGAGCAGGAGCAACAGATTTGGTTGCGGCAGCGGTCCCCGTGGCAGCAGGTGCTTCAGTGGGAGCAGCGGTTCCAGCTGCTGCGGCACCTTCTGCTGCGGCAGTCTCGGTAGCCCCAGCTCCCTCGGCAGCGGTTTCGGTTGCTGTCTCGGTGGCAGCAGCGTCGGTGGTCACTGTCGCGGTTGCAGCACCAGCGGCGGCAGACCCGGTTGCGTTCGCTGCAGCTTCGGTTTGAGTGACTGTGACGATCTCGGCTTCCGTGGCTATGGGAGGGCGATTGTTAGTAGGGATCTTTTGTCCAGAGTGGGAATAGTCAAGAGAGGCTTACCATATTGAGTTTCGGTAACGTTGGCACCTTGTTGCTTGTAAAGTATCTTGGCTACGGTGTGTTGCTGTGGGGAGGAGCAGTTTCCTCTGGAGTCCACGATAATGACGATCTGGACGACAATGACGAGGACGTCCTGAGTTTTGTTAGTGCTGGGTCAATAAAGTATCAGAAAGAGAGCGAGAACAAACCTTGTTGTTATACCTATCAAGGTTCTGCCTCCTCTGCTCCTCAGCCCTTCTAAGCTCGTCCTGTAACTTTCTCTGCTCATCGTCCTGCTTCTTTTGCGCTAACTGGAGTTGCACCAACAACCTCTGTAGTTCAGCCTCCTGCTGCCTGTTCTCCTCATCCTGCTGTCTCTTCCTCTCGTCGTACCTTCTCTTCTCTTCTTCCCTCCTGTCATCATCCTGCTCGATCTGGATTTGGATCAAGAGGACGTTCAACTCGTCGTCGCTATTCTTTCTACGGCTTTCATAATCTCTCCTCTTGTTGTCAAGCTCGATTTGGATGATGTTGATGTTAACATTGACATCATTCCCGCCACCGCTGCCACCGTCACGAGCAACGAGCTCGAAACTTCTTGGGTGGTGGGGGTGAACGTGGGCAAGAGGCGCTTTGGAAAAAGGGTTAGTTACATATAGATCAAAATATGGGTCACAAAGTAGACATACCAGCATGCACGGCAAGCGCGGCATTAAGGAACAAGACAGTTGAAATAGCGAAGAAGCGCATGTTATCGATAATAATAAGATTAGAGAATAATAAATTGAAACCTCCGGGGCTAGAGAACGTAAAGATGTAAAGAACGCTGTACCGGACTGCGCGGAAGAAACAATAAAATATAAAGAAGGAAGTTGAAAAAACAGATCGCCACAGGCGGAACAAAAATGTAAAGAGGAAAGAAGAGAAAGAGAAGAAGGAAGAAGAACAAGAATCTCCAAAGAAGGATAGTGAGGAAGGAGTGAAGAAGTGGAAAACAAATCGGGGGGAGAAGTGAATAGGTATTTATCAAAGAGAAAAAAGAACCCACAACAGCACGTTCCTCCTCCCTTCTTCTACTTCCTGTGATATCGATAGAGTAATCCATAACTCTAACCCCAATGCATGCATGCAAAATCTAGAAATCGAAAGTCAAAAAAATCCCCACGACCCAGATGCACCCTGGCCTCACTGCCCAAAAGAAGGATAAAAAGCGATAATAAAATCTACTAGCATCACCATCAAGCACTCATTCCAAACCATGCTAAAACGCCAAGCTTTGTCTTGTCGTCTTGACGATGGTTTGAGCCCCATGTTAGATCTTCCTTCTCCCCCATGCAAGTTTCCCAATGCACCTTGCACTTCCGATTCGGAAGACTAATCCCCTTTCTGCACTCGCATCTCGAACTTCACCAGTCTCGGAGCACTCCCTGAAGAAAAAAACCTTACCAGCCTTGCTAGGTACAATACTTGCAAGGTCCGTGAATAAGCATACTTACCTGCATTGCGCTCAGGCTTGGCAGGGGCGTTTAACCAGCTCTACTATCATAATTAGTTAGTGAGTTGGTTAAGAGTTCGCTCTATGGTGCTTCCGCGTTGACAAAGGGGCCGAAACCGGGGATTTTTCTTTTTTGATAGGCCGGAATGTTTTCGAGGGAGCTGGATCCAGTAAGTCACTGTCAACGCTATTGTCGTTCCAGGGTTTGATTGGGGCTGTTTCCTTGCAGACGCACATCAAGTGAGGTCAACCCCACGTCACTTGTGCTTCGGGTGTAGGGGTGAGTCTGGCGAATGTGGCTCACAGAATTTCTATGTACTCGAGTACAGTATTTAGCAGCCAAGACTTCGCCAGACTTTCGTCTACCCCCGAAGTACTATACAGTAATTGCACCTTATTGTGACACCTTCCAGGGATGGCAGAGGAGAAACTTTCTGGAAACAAATGTGAGCCTTGCGTGCTAGGCGTTTGTTGTCGTTGGGGCCAACTAGCCAGCCCTATTACAGCGGGTGGGCAAAAGTCTTGGTGATTGGGTACATTTACACCAAAATCCGTCATTTTGGGGGTTTTTTGACCGGGCTCCTACACTGAACCTAGGCACAAAACTTTCCGAAAACTATTCAAGTAGTTATATATGCATGTAAAGATTATCCTCCGACTGCTTACAGTGTCCTCTGACCCTTCCTCATCATGTTACAAGTTGTCAAAGATTGGACCATTGTTGTGAGGTGTTGCCAGGGCAACCACCTTAGTAAATGGATGATAATGGTGACTTTTAAGTGATGATAGAACTTTGCAAGCTTGTAGGACCTTCAGTTAGTAATATGTATGCTTCAAATTAATCATGAGATATTATGCACATAAAATGGCTTTAAATCAGAAGTTTGGGAAAAAGGAGATACAGTTTTCGATGAGCGACCAACAATTGAAAAGGGTGGTTTTTGACCATTATTGGTGTGAAACGGCCCAATCACCAAGACCTTTGCCCACCCGCTGTATATCACTCTCTGTCTATGATAACCATGGATCCGAATGTTTATGTATTACAGCTACGCATTCTACCAGTAGGACATGAGATAAGGAGTATGATATACCTGCAGTTCATCACTTCACCCACCTTAAATTTAAGTGCTTTGCAAACAATCAAGAACCCTACTACATCGTATTCCAGAAAAAAACGAGGAATTGTGGCGGAGATATTGGCTCCACGTCCATTAGCTATCATGCCTACTAAAACCTTCATCCAATTCCCCTTACCTACCTATTATACCTACCAGTACACCACTGGCACTGCACCTCTCAGCTCAACTACCAAAACCACAACCTCCCAAGCCTCCATTCCCCCAAGTCCCTTCTCACCGTGCTTGTACAAGTATTTGCACTACCTCCCAATAGCACAGACCACAACCCCCGATCAACAAATCCCGAAACTCCAAATCCCTACTTCAAGCAGTTACATCGATCAAACCACTCCTAACTATCAAATGTCACCAGGAAACCTCTTCCCCTTCCTTCCTTCCTTGCTTACATACATACCCAAAAGAGGACAGAACAACCCAGTTTCACCAAACCAACCAACTCAAGTCCAGAAACTTTAAAATCCCGCACGTGCACTTGTTTTGACCACCACCGCCACCACCCGTTCTGGCATTTATTTATTTATGCAAGGTTGTCTCCAGCATATCAAGGCCAAAAAGTAAATATTTGCATATGCTTTTTTTGCTCGGAAAGTAAAACGCCAAGTTACTTGGCGGGTGAGGGGAAGACGGTGTTGGGTCCGTATTTTTTTGCGCCGAGTCAAACGGGTAAGGTTGGTGCATATCGGTAATCAGGTTGGAAGAAGGGGATGAACGGAAAATCCTTTTTACCTCCTGGATGGGCTTGGAACGTTGGTTTTGGTTGTTGAGTGAATGACATACAGTACTGTAGGGACAAGACTGAGATTCGCATTGTATGATATAACGCTGGGATGATGTGAGTTGAGTTATTATATTTCTGGGCCAGTTTGGCAAAAGCCTACTTGGTAGGTCCTATGGAGGAGTTTCCCGTGCTGATGTTGGGATTTGCACCTCGTCCACTGAAGCACTTGTACTGCTCATCCCATCATCCTCCTACCGTACAGACTCACTAACCCAGTCCCGAATCCATACAGACTACCTACCCATACTCAGTACACCTACCAACCCTCCAAATCCTTACCCAACCAGAACCGGGAAATCCATTAAACCCAACTTGGCTCCACACGGGAAGGTTGGTAGCTTATGCTGTACCATGGTACGAGCTTAATTGCTTCGCGAACTGCTAGTTCTTGCATTCACGTATTAAATACAGTACCCTAAACGATCGGGAGTTTTAGTGGTTGTTTAAATCTATTGAGTATATGTATGATACCGAACATCGTGAAATAGAAATTTATGATGGAATGGAGGATGTGCGCCGTTTCCTTCTCCAATGCTACCATCGTATTCAAACACTACCTCATCAATCCACCTACCAAAAGGCACAGTATTGTACAAGTTAGAAAGAAGGAAAGAAAAAAAAAAACAGATACCATACTGGTTTTTAGAGAGAGTGGGGAAACAGATGGCTAGGCTCCACTACTACATTAAGTTATCATAGTAGACAAACCGTCACGATAAACTCCAATTTTTCAAAACACAAGAATTACTTATACTCACTCATGGTATCGGGTATCATATCAAAGTGGAGAACAAGTTTGACTCTGTTACTCGTACGGTAGGACGGTAGTGGCATCCACCTTCGGCATCGATCATGAATTTTTCCTCGGGGGACTTCTCGGCAGTCATGAATACTCTAGAAACGGAAGTTCTCGTATCCAGCTAGCTATCAGCGTCTTGAACACAACATACCGCAGAGCAGAGTCTCATTCAATCACTCTTGAACCATGATATGATACAGGCAGACTACAATATTCACTCACAGCATCTCACTCAAACCCACACAAGCAACCAAGCAACCGACAGCGCCGATTCAACTAAAACCAGGTTCAGAGGTAGTCCACACCCGCCAAGCCATCAGCACAACCCCACCAAAATCGCAACCACCAACCCCCCACCACCACCTGAACAACAATCCCGCCTCAACCCCCCAGCGCTGCCCAAATGACAACCCCACTCCCAATAACCCCACAAACTCTCACATCCACCATAACCACCAAACTCTCCGCAACCTTCGTCCATCTAAAAGACACATCCGGCGGCTGCGGACAGATGTTTGAAGCAATAATAGTGTTCATACCCCCACTCTTCCCCCTCCCTCCAGCTCGTTGCGCTCGCTGACGTGATCGTGGAGCAAGGTCGCCGGTCTTCAAGGGCAAGACTACCCTCATGCGACATCGCACCGCGAACGCGGCGTTGAAGGAGGAGATTGCGGGTGTGCATGCTTGGTCCCAAAAGTGCTTTACTGAAGAGGAGTGGGAGAGGAGGAAGGGGGAGTTTGTTCTTAAGGGTTTTTTTTTGTTTATTTTGGGAGAAGGAAAAAGAAAGAGGGGAGAAGAGATAATACAATACAACACAACACAAGACCCATTAATCAATTCCATCTACAAATATGATATGATCCGTGCCGTAAAGTTCCTGTTCAACTAGACTAATGAGATAATAGAAAAGAAAGAGAGAAAGGAAAGAACACCAAGTATATCCATATACAGTAGTCAAAGGAATAACAGAAAGGAAGAAAGGAAGGAAATAAGAATTTAGAAATCCTCAGCGTACCCTAGCAACACCTAATCCCACAACACTCCCAGGCAATCCCTTCCACAACCGCCTCCCGGCCAAAGTACCTCAAGCAGATATTCTTCACAAACGCAACATCAAGCTCACTGTACCGGTCCAAGCCCAATTTATCCAAGTCTTCAAGACTAATAAAGACACCTTCTCCATCGTCTTCTCCGTCCCCACCAACGCTCCCGTCGTCCTCCCCATCGTCGACAATCTCGGCCAGATAGGCCATTAATCGTCCTGTGAGTCTGTGGAAGTACGCGACGATATCCATTTCCATATTCCCTAGATCACCGCCGGCGACGCCAACACTGAAAGCACTGGACCTCCGTCGGTGATGCAATCTCGGTAGCGACGAGGAATTGCTCCGGCGCGGGGATGTGGGCAAGAGTGGGTGGACCTCCTCGTCATTGGCGACAGTGTCGTCCAAGACTTCACTCCTGGGCCACTTTCCGTCCTCGAAGAAGAGTTCGTCGGACATGGCGGTCTCGTTCTCGCGGCGCTTTTCGCCAGCGCTGGCCCACCACATGAATGATGAGTAGGCAATTTCGCGCCATGTGGGTTTTTCGCAGACTTCCTCTTCGCGCGAGTCACGGTCTTCTTCATCTTGCGTTGAAAGATCTGTGGATGGGGATGTGTTTTTATAGCGGGCGAGGGATCTCTTTAGTGCCCTGTACCTGGCTAGATCACGTTGTGTGGCTTTTATAGGAGTTCCAGCGGGGCACTCGATTGTGGGCCAGACTTTTTGTTTGGCGTTTTTGGAGTGCGCTGGGGGCATGGAGACTACTACATCGTAAAGTTCGCTCTTTAAGTATAGGACGCCGTCGGTTGTACAGGCTACCCAGCTACCTTGCTCGCCGCCGAGATGGTCGCGGTCGTGCGGTTGTTGGGATGTTGGGTGTACTCGTTTGGCTTCTTCCTCCAGGAATGGGATGTCGTGGACTCCTACGCTGAAGAGTGGACGAAGGCGGGAGGGTTCGGAGGAAAGGAGGTCAGCAACAGAGAGGGGGATATTGGAGAGGATTGATATATCATAGACTACCGTCTCATTAGCAAGACTCGCTCAAAAGACTCGGAGTGAAACCTACCAAAATTGCAAGCCAACTCAACCGGGGCACCAGTAATAAGCAATATCCGCTGCCGAGTCAATGCAGCTCTATAAAGCGGGAAAATCAACGGACCAAACGTATCCACAAACCCCGGCAGTGACAATGCAGGATGAAATGGACTCAGTGCCTGTCCAGGAGCCACAAGAGCTGTAGTATCCGATATGGACCTCGTCCGGGTATGGCGATTCAAGCTATCGAACGGAGGCTTATACCTCGATGAAGGCCGATACCTCAAACTTGACGGCGACTCGGCTAGCGACTCGGGAACTTCGGTTGATTCATGAATCCTATTCGATTCGTAGTATTCCTCTAACGGTGCATGGTCTTCTGTGTTTGCTGCGAATTTCCTGAATCACCATTAAAACATCCTGCGTTAGTGTTACCATCTCGATAACGAGAATTCGAGTGGGGAATATCGCACTTTGCCAATCCCTTCAAATTCTCCGCATGCTTCCAGCTCCTCCCTAACCGTCCGTAGCTAAGTGGAACAAGCACGCCGACAGAAAGCATACAGGCATTCCGTTCCGCCTCCGCTGCAGGAGTATTGATGAACGCACTGACACCGGCATATGGAGCTTGGACGAAATAGCTAATATTCACATCAGTTCAATCAGTACTCCCTCTCTCTCTCCCCCTGCTGACCACCTAGCTTCCGAAGGGAAGGGAAACAAACACTAGATCCTCTTCCAAATTATGCAGCCCACTCGGCAGCGATTTGAACTCCACCCCGTCAAGCGAGACTCCCTGTGCACATTTTTTCCAGACAATAGTATATCTACCGCACATCCCCATAATTAGCTTTCACTTTTATAGTCTTCTTTTGCTTTTTTCATCTCTCCTATTTTTTCCCTCCTTCGCAAAAAAATAAAAATAAAAATAAAAAAATAAAAAGCTCACTCACTCACCCAGCCTTAATGTCAAAATAAATCACAAACAACGCCGAAATAGGCGGTAAATCCCTCGCTGGAGTGCTACTAGCACTAGCCGACAAGTCCATCCCTTAAAGAATACCGTCCCTTCCTCTCGAAACGTTTATCCGTCGCGTTTTCGGTAACTTGCACTCGCGTGGAAGAAAAAAAATGAGATTTGGCGGTGATGGGATTATGACGATAAGATATGTGTATTCGTATAGGTGTTGCTCGGCATTTTACAGCTTTCTGTTGTGGAACGGGTGAAGTTGAGGTTTAACGGGGCAGTGAAGAGGGTTTGGTTGCTAGGTTGGGTTGGGTTAGGTTTTGGGGGGGAAGGGATTGACCCTAACCCTGTCGGCCTGGTGGATACGATAGGATATCACGCGATTCAATTGTGCTTCTGGAGGGGGGGAAAAACCGGGAAGGAATGAGACATGAAAATGGATGAATGCGGGCTTCTTTGCTGTTTGTTTTGGAAACAAAAGCTGCGGGCGCGCACCGTCGGTTGTAGTTTTGTAGTCTTGTAGAGGATGGAAGATGCCGTTTGTTTGCTTGGTACAGTTTGGCGGGTTTACCCGGGTAATTTGGACAGGACCTGCAGGTGGCTGTGCAATCGAGGAATATTGGCTTCTCAAAGGCCGGGTAACTATCTAATTCGCTCCGGTTTCTTCCTACCATACCGTACACTGTGATATGGTAGGATACCGCAGTAAGCAAGTTGATCACTATGGACCTCGTGAGACTTTCCTACAGAGATCAATTCAGATGCCGTAGAATATCATCACCCAGAAGATCTTCCGAACTACTCTTCACTCTTCAAATATCACAAACCTCCCCGCGTTTACTCAATCCTAGCCTCTCGCCTAATCCACACCAGATCATGATCAAAAGCGAGCTCACTAGGTGCAAATTACCCGAGTGCGAAGTCGTGACTGAAAGTCATGACCTACAACGCAATATTCTAAATTGATGCCAATGATCGCAGAACCATAATTGATGAACTAGAGCTCTAATCAGTGTTTAATTGAAACCACATCGTCGCCTTCTTCGATTTCGTGGCCTCATGCTATTTAGGGAGTAAGTTAAGTTAACTGGTGGAGGAAATCTCTACAAGGACTTTGCGAGATTTGGAGGTCACAATAATCCGCGTTCCTTATTCGGTGACAGTTTCCACATTTAATTAAAAGCTTTTAGATTCGGGAATAAACGAGCAGATGATTCTCCTTTTAAAAAAAAAAAAATCTGTTCTCAGTCGATCTGTGCAGATCATTTTGCGACTATCCTTTAACGTTAGTGAATCTAATTTACAGACACTAGTAAAAGCGGTCTAGTGAATCACTTTACCTCTAAAACTATAACCGCGTTATTCCTTCAGATACAGAAACTATTCTTGATACTATAGAACAATAATAATACCACCAACTAACCAAAATATCCTTTGTGATTTATGAATCAGGGACAAACCTCCGGACTTAGAAGGGAAGGAGAGGGAAAGGTAACCAAATTAAGCTAGCTATCTAAGATTGCGGAAGTCTAGCTCTTCACATCTCCGTCTCAAAAGAAGAGCATGATAAGAAAAACCAGAAGTAGTAGGGATAGCAAGATTCTGTGGTCTCGTAAATCCCTCGACACATCCGCACCCGAGCTTATATGGCACTCCAGGGAGCCATTGCACGACTTGCCATCGGTACCCCAACACGTGCCGTTCACACTACCCACCGGCCTGAAATTCTCAGGATACCCAATGAGGCCACCTTTGGCAAACCCCTCACTGGGGCTCACACTAGCCTCCTCTGGATCATCACCCGTTTCTTCTCTCGCACCATTACTCCCAGTGGTGCTCTTCCCATCCGGACATAAGACGATCGATCTCAAAGTCAGGCTTGCTTGGCAGCATGAACGTGGATAGAACGTCATCTTAAGCGAATCTGTATGCATCGGGACACACATTCTTGATACGCTGTGGTAAACAAAGGGGAAAGAGAAGAGGAGGTACTGGATTGAGATTGGGGTTTGATAGTCTCTGTGAAAGCTGTTGATGTGAGCATAAACAGAAGAAAGGAATGACGGGAGGAATGCATGATTATAGATATCTCAAGTATTCAATTTTCTTTATGATAATATTTGTAAGGCAAGGGTAGAGAGAAAAAAGCAGGGTAGAATGAAGGGGCATTGAAGAAAATATATATTTATATATATCACCTCTAACCTCTACAAATTGGGGAATGTCTAAGAGTAAGAGGAAAACTGCCCAAAAATAAGCACAAAGTAAAGAAAATTCTTATGTTCCTGGCGATCCAGCACTTTCGGTAATCACGCTACCCGCTATGGTAATGATGGATGTCATTGGTTACACCCTAGGAAGTACTATATAGTAACCATATGGTGGTCTGGTGAGAGAATCGATAAATAGGTAAGTCTGGGATCTTGGATGGTTGACAGGAGTTGCCCAATTTAAAGCCATGCGAAACGACGCTACTCTACTACGGTACCGTAGTAATTTTTAGTCAAAGCAAGCGGCTGGACAAGCACAGATACTCAAGTACAAAGCGGTTTTTTTTTGGCAATAATGTATGTAACATAATAGCATCTACTTGAATGTTGGATGAGCAAATAATAACAAGGACTACCGCAGAACGTCATGAATGGGCGAGGAAAATGCACTCCAGAGAAATATTTTACAATAGAATTGCAGTGTAACTTTGATTTTTGAAAAATGCGGAATAAATCCACACATGATGTGATTAATTGCTCGTGATGGTGGATTTCGCTTTTTTTTTTTTTTTTTGCCACCTTCTACTATTACCGTAACCCTAACCCACCAAACCTGGCTACAAGAAAGTAATCTGAAGAGGGAGGTAAACTATATGATTGGTCTTCGTCCGATTAACAGTTCGCTATCCAACTATCCTAAAGGGTAAAAAAAACACAAAGGTTTCGAACTTTAATAAGTTAGCCACAGGTAACGAGTGAAGGGAGTAGGTCTTGAGAAATACGTATAGTTAACAGTTAGGACGGCTAGCTGTGGGAGGAAACCGGGTTGTTTAGGCGATGAGCGGCCATGGCCTGAGCCAAGCCCCTGCCATCCACGCCTTCGACTGTGCAGTTTCTCCGAAGGTTTGCAGGCCCTTTGG
Organism: Choiromyces venosus 120613-1; assembly: GCA_003788595.2. NCBI lineage: Eukaryota > Fungi > Ascomycota > Pezizomycetes > Pezizales > Tuberaceae > Choiromyces > Choiromyces venosus. The sequence goes on from ML120351.1 coordinate 1,086,652, forward strand.
ATGATAAAGAACTACCCCCTATACTGAGCTTCGAGAGTCCTTGGTTGTAGTTATAGTTCTTCCACATCTGAACCACAGATTCCTCATTTGGACCCAGGAGGAAGGCCTCATGGGAATCAGATCTGGTCTCTGCTTTGAATCTGTCATAGATTCTGCAGGAGAGGCTAGGGCGAATAGGTTCCCCGTCGGGCAAATGAAAATAACCGTGCCCTATATATTCCCAGGATAACGGATTGGTAGATTTAGCTTCAACTTTGTTTTTAGGTTCAGGCATTAAAAGCTCCTCGAAACAACTAAGACAGAAGAAAGCACAGTCTTGCTCGTTATTAGGAATAGAACTTTTTTCTTCTTCCCCTTGGTTGTTGTTGTCGTGGTTCAAGTCAATAACATCTGAATTGGAAAAGGTTCCGGAGTGTACAGGCGGTTCAAAAGATATCCTATATTGGCCATCTTTAAAAGACTTTCTGCAAACGGGAGAGTCACATGCCCAACCATGGAAGTCGGACTTCGCAGATTTGCCTTTACCTTTAGGGGAAGATTTTGAATTGCCAACAGATGAAACAGGAGAAAAGTCTGGTGGGATTTTCTGAACAAATGCCCAATATCCGTCTCTCAGACGGAATAGAACCCACGCCATCAGATTATAAATCTGGTCCTCCAAAGCACAAACTTCTTTAGCAGAATCCGCCCAGCTTACGAGATCAGAGATCTTCTTGTCAATTGCTTCATGGCGCTCTGGGTGACTCGATCTGTCAAAAGACCATCTTTCTATCATTCTATCGGCATTGCGAATTCTCAGCTTTAGAGCGTGAATCAAAACGGCATCTCTAAAACCCTCCCTGATAGCCTGCGTCAGATTTGGAGCACTTCGGAGTGCATCGAGAGCTGCGGCGGCCTCCGCAGGCGGGAGTCTGGTAGTTGGCTTTGCGGTCGTAATCATAGCAAGACGTTTTGCGGGCGGCCCACTGGCAGAAGGGTGTCCGAGCGAAATACTCTCCTCGTTTTTGCTCTCACTCAATCTAGTTGTGGACCCATCATGCGGCTCGGGCTTAGAGCTCCTCCCGGAGTCCCGGCTGTTGTTGTCTTCCTTCTCCTCCAAGAATTGCCGACGCTTTCTAGGATGCATTACCCCCCTAAATTTGCAAAGACTATGTTAACGATTATACAACTTCACATAGGTAAATAGTGTGAACTGAGAAACTTTCAAGTTTCTTTTAGCATTTTGTATCTCTTCTGGGGAATAAAAACCTTTGATAGACTGTCGACTTCAAGATGAGGAAAATGAATGTCTAAGAAGCAACTTTGTTAAAAAGTTGCCGTGAAAAGGAGGAAGAGCGACGAGGAAGGGAGAAGAGGTGGGGGGAAGATGCGCCGGAGGTAGAGGATGTGGAGGGTCGTTTGGTATCAGCGAGTCACAGCGATTTGGGTTGGTCGAGAGGCCCTAAGTTGGCAGTTCAGTGAAGTGGACTAGGCAAACACGGCCCCATCAACCAGTCACTCCCAGCCCTTGATTACAGAAATGGTTCTATGATACTCTAGATATTTCCATAAACTCTGGTGAGCCTCTGGTTACTCATTTTTTCTTATCAAAACCAAGCCAAAGACAAGACGTGCACCCGATGCCACAACAGTTACCATTTTTTCCTTGGTTGGTGATCTGTCAAACCCCTAGCTGGTGCAGTTATCATAGCTTTTCCTTTCGTAACTCCTGCGCAAACATGCGAGGGCCCAGCGGCTCTGATCGCCCCATTATGGCTTATCGAATTGAGGGGAAAATACTGTGGACCAGAACCACTTGTTCCAGAATGACAGATAGAGCAGTATCGTCGACACAATTCAAAAACATCTAGTGATGAAAAAATACGAATTAATTAGGGTCCTGAATGCAAGTGGCTCGCAAAATCGAAATATCACCGGGTTTTTGCAATGGGTCAATGATCGAACTGACGCTTTTGGATGACACGCGGTACATAAAGTCTAGTGTGGATCAGCAGTCAGGTGGTATGGCCATAACTTGTGCATTCAAGATTGATACCTGAGTACAATTATTGGAATATTACCTCCCTAGGCAAGTATGGAAGTGTGTTACCAGAGTGAAAAGTCAAGAGTTTCCCAGCTAGCACAGACAGTGGAGTTGGAAAGTAACATCTTATGGAAAAGGCCTCAAATATCTATCAACAGTGAGTTTTTCTTGCTAAGACTGCAGTTGCCGGGCGGTAGTCTGGGCAAGCAAAAATAGATCTTATCGTTGATCATCCATAGGGGGTGTGCATCAACTGCGATTTAAGGTCTTCGTCAGTCCTCAAGAGAGCAACCCTCTTGAACTTTTATGGATGATAGGGAGAAATTAATAGCCAAGCATACAAAACTCACAAATGCTCACTTACGATCTTCGATTTTTTCTAGCAATGCGCAATAGCTCGAAAGAGAAATCATATTGAACGAAGTAATTTTTTCTGGTAAATACATCCTCGAGGGGGGCTAATTGGAAAACAGAACTTAAAGGTAAAAAACATATTGACGACAAGAATGATCAGAGCCCAGATATTTATTAAGGTAGTCCGGCCTTGCCATCACTGGCATTCTCAGACACCCTCCAAGACGAAACAACAAACAAAGATCCCTGAAGAAAACATATATGAAGAACGAGAGTAGCAGCGTGTTTCTTTTATTCTAGTCCTAGCTAACGGCATCTTCTAGGTTTGCAGTACGTTATCATACATATGCTATCTGAGCATTCCGTTCAAGCACTATGATTGTTCAAGTGAGGATCTTGTTGGAAGATTGGAAGTTGCTCGACGGATGTTGAAGGATATCGGGCATGGTAGTTGGTTGTCGAGGTCCGGAGCTGGGAGGTTTCGGGAGAATGTTCTCCAGTTGTATTTTGTCTTTGTCACTACGGGAATGTGCGGGAGTATACAGAGAAAGTTGGAACTGCGTGGTGATCCATGGAAGGATCAGGATTTCCTTATTACTAGGGTATATAACCCTATCCTTTCCACCATTAGTTAGCTCACCAGATATTACGAGATAACGAAGTTTATGATTATACCCTTACTATCTTTCCCAAAGTCCCACGTGGATTCGCTCACTCTACATTATCCGTTGCACCATCGAATAGTCCCACCAATAGATCTAAGCATCCAGCCTCGCAGAAATGAGATCCAAATAGGGAGCATCCTTAATCCCGGATCAGCGTCTGTTTACTATCTCACTGTGTAGATCTTCTAGGTTATATATCATTTACGCTTCGAGGCTCCGAGGCAGGATTCTCGCGAAATGGGAGCTTCAAAACTTATCATACTTAGAGAGAATAACTTTATTGGTATCCCCAGGTGAGTAGATTCTAATTCCGTATAAGTATATTATTTTAGGAATATTAATCGTTCCGAGTCTCAGTATTTCGATGTATACTTTTGTAGCAGTATCGAATGAACATTGGCTCCATGTCACTGGGGGGTTGAAAAAGGTAAAAACTATCCAGGAGTGAATAAAAGAAATGTGTTGATATCAACTCTGTCCAGAATGTGGTAGGCTTCAAAAGAGATACTAGATACAAAGTTATTTATAGTAAAGCCCTCCTCTTCCTCATTGGGCATCGGCTCTTTTCCAGCAAGAATTCTGGGAACCAGTATCGAGAAAACACCAAATGATATAAACTTAGGGCTCAGGACACACCTCAGAGGAGGCCGCCAAATTATCACTTGCACATATCAACCTCAATGGCACCTATCAATCAATGGCAAGCGCAGAAACTATAGACCTCAAGTCCAATGACAAGCTGGATTATGAAATGTTCCGAAGGAAGGACAATAGAAATACCCAATCATCATAGAAACAACCATTGGAAGGCCAACAAATTGCAGAATTCCACTTTCAAGCACACGCGCTCTATCCACCATTCATACTCCAATACCCCGAAGTCCTATTGGCTTTGTCCTCTACATCCAAAATCCCTGTGATCTAAATTCTTACCCTCCTCCTCTTCCATCCCTCATCTTTACAGACAGACATCCACGACTTTCACCAAACCACTCATATCCCTTACTACTTAAGCTATATCAATCCCTCAATATCAACTATCAGCCACCTCTTATGGATAGCAATTTCATTACCCCCCACCCCACTGTCGCCCCATACAGCGCCAGATGGGATATCAAGAAAATTGCAGAACAAGCCGACTACCTAGAAGAGTGTGCAAATTCCGGCACCGACTCGGAACCCCCCAAATTCTCCTTCACACCTCAGAGCTGGAGGATGTATGACCCGATTATCGATGAGGAAGCACCAGAGAAGAAGGGTCACAATATTTCTATAATTATTACCCCTCCGACGCCGGCTAGGAGTCCAATATTAGTGCAATCAGTCACTCAGAACATACTTCCAGAGCCCATTGTAAAGGCCATTTTCTTGCCCGAGGTGCCTGAAGAGCCTAGTACTATCGCCATCATCACCACCGAGGATACAGTCCTAAAAGCGCTGTGGAAAAGGGCACCTCGGGCGGTTTCGCAAAGTCCCCAGCACCGGAGCACATGAATCCTTGAGCTGGCAGGGAAGTCCGAGCAGGGTGGACTCTCTGGATCTGCCTCAGTTATCAATAATTCTGAGACTGGAGAATGCAGCAGTGAAAATAGGGCAAAAGCCCCCACTACTGGGGATAAGTCCCCAGTGCTTAAGCCAAGAGCTGGAGCCAGAATTGTTAAGAAAACTTACAAAAAGAACCTGAAGGGCGCCGGGCAAAGGTTGAAGTAGAGCTGGAGGATGGAAATACTACCACTACTCCTACACTGACTCCGACTCCAAATCCCAATGGGACTCCGACTGGGGCCCAAATTCTGACCCCGGCACCAACCCACTCCACATCCTCTGATAACAAAAGAATTGGGACAGACACCTCTCCTATGCCCAATGTGCCTGCGCCAACCACTTCCACAGATGACCAAGTCCCGAAGTCCCTACGCAAAAGGGCATCCTGTCCACTTCCTTCAAGTCCTCCGCGCAGAAATGCATGTGTAATACAGTTGTTACAGAGATCCAAGCAAGATGGGTAGTCTATGGCCCCTCTAGTTATAATTAAGACTTTTGTTGGGACTAAGTCCCCAATTCTTAAACCAAGGGCTGGAGCGGGGGTTTCTAAGAAGACCCTCTAGAGAAATGTGAATGGCCGATTTGCTCCGAAGGCCAAGGTTGAAGTTGAGGTAGAGGATATCGAGGCACCGGAGGATGGAAATGCTACCACTACCCCTACTGCAATGCGAAGTGCAATTGGGACTCCAACTAAAACTCAAACCCCGGTCCCAGTAACAGCACACTCCCCACACTCTGGAGACGAGGTCATTGCGGCAATCACCAGTCCTGCACCCAACATACTCGAGTCACCCACTGCCACCGATGACCAAGTCTTGAAAAACCCAGGCAAACGAGGTCCCCGCCCAATTCCCTCAAGTCCCCAGTGCAGAAGTGCGAGAATTGGCAGTCGCTGCAGAGATTCGAGGAGGGCGGGCCTACTATGGCTCCTCCAATCATAAAAGGTACTACAACCAGGGCTGGGTCCCCAATTATAAAGCCAAGAGTCGGCGCTGGCATTGTCAAGAGTTCTCCGGAAAGAAACTCAAAACGTCAATTCACGCACAAGACTAAGGTGCAAGCAGAGCCAGAAAATATGGAGGACATGGAGGAGAATAAAAACACCACCACTACTCCTGCTAAGACTCCTACTAGGACCCAAATTCCGGCCCCACCAGCTCACTCCCCATCCTCTGGAAACAGGAGCATTAAGCCAACTATCATCCCTGCGCCCACCATGTCCGAGTCATCCACTGCCACTGATAACCAGGTCCCGAAAACTCCACTCAAAAGAGCACACCGTCCAATCCTTTCAACCGGCGAGCGAATCATCAATCCTATGCAAAGATTTGAGCATAGTGAATCACCCATGTCCCCTCCATTCATAAAAAATACCACCACCAGTGTAAACTTCCTAATTACATCTCCAAGAGTCGGTACAAGCATTGTTCAAGTCCTTCGAGAGAAATTCAAAGGGCCAATTTACACCCAGGACTAAGATTGGAGCGGAAGAAGAAGTGAATACCACCATCACTCCTCCGCCACCCGCAACTCCGAGCGAGGGCGAAATCCCGTCTCTGCCCGCATCTCTGGAAGACTTGGACATAGCCATGAGCTCCATGTTCTTGTCCGACGTCTCGGAGGAAGAACTCACCCCCCACCCCCATCCGCAGACCCCGTCGCAGAATAACACCGTACCAAAGGCCACAGCCCCCCCTGCGCAAAAGTGCGCGCATCAACGCCCCGGCTGAAAGTTCTAGGGAAGAGAATGAGGGGCTTTCTGTTGCTGCGCCGGGTGTTCCTGAGGAGATTGTTGCGATTAGGGGTGGTGTGGAGGTTGATAAGGGAAGAGGGGAGCCGAGGAGGTGGTCACCGAACCCAGACTATCAGTTTTGAGTCCCAGGGCTGGAGCTGAGGTTCCAAAGAGAGGGGCAGAGGTAGTATAAACTGTAGAGGTGGGAGAGGCCGCGGATCTAGAGGGGGAAGAAGGGGGAAGTTATCAGTAGTCTAGGGAGGAATAGAAACCAATCTGAGAGCTATGTATTTTAAACCTTCTACCATGACTTAAATACTAGAGTATTATTGAAGTTTTTCAAAAACTCAGTGTATTGATAGGAACAGCAGATTTGACACAGTACTGACACATTTTTCTCCCGGACCTCTACGTTAGAAGAAAGGTACAATGCTATAAAAAAAGCCTTTTCTCTTGCATTATAGCATAGGATATACAGTGTTGTAAGTATTTGTCGTTGAATGTAAGCTCGTTCAAGGGATTGTGTTTGATTTTCTAGTTGGCCGGTAGGGGGGTTCGAGTGAGATTCTGTGGATTAGATTTTTTTCGAGGTTGGGTTGTTTAGTGTTGAGCGAGTAAGTAGCAGCACTGGTAACTAAGGATGGATACGATACTGGATTGTGGATGAGAATGGCTTGGTGAAATTAATAGAGTAATGTAAACTTGGTTTAATTTTTGTGGTATCAGAGTGCATTGCTAAGCTAGCTTATATATATGTCTAAGTAATACAAGAAGGTAAGAATATTACTACTATAAATGGTAGCTTTAATCCTCCATTCAACCCGTAGGAACGCAATATGAATAATAAAAATAACACCCTCACTCATCCAGTTAAAAAAACGGAGGTGGGTAAAAAACAGAAACTTTTTATCAACTCCTTCTTGCTGCCTATATCTATCAAGTCAACATAGCCTGCAACTCCCCTTCACCCAAATGCTTCTCAATCCCAACAACTAGCAAATGCGCCGCAGTCTCAACCGCCTCCTCCTCATCTTCCATAAGCTCCGCAATGACCGGCACACTCTCAGGCAAAAAGTTCAACCACTCCTCTCCAGCCTGCGCGTAAATATCCTTCAACGCTTCCGCAGCCGCAGTCCTGACCATTGCATCCTCGTCTTTCATCTGCTCTAGTACTTTGCCATTTACCATCTTCGCGTGCTCTTCAGAGCCCTGTATCGCGCCGACTAGTTCTGTTAGAGCAGAGTATACATATTCACGTACAGCGGGTGCAGAAGTGGCAGCGCGTGCTAGCTGCCTGACGAGGACGGGAGCGATCTTGTCGAAGGTTGCGGGAGATTGCCAGAAGTCGTGGTCGTCGGACTTGAAAGCTACGCGCAGGGCTTTTAGGGTGGATTGCCAAAGCGGACGGTGGATGGTGAAGATGGTGTCGTTGGTGAGGATGTAGACGGCGTTATCAAGGGCAAACCCGAAGTAGTTGGTGAAGATTGACTGTGATTGTGATTAGTTATTGGGCGGTATAATTGGGGGGGTATAGTTTACCTCTAGGTCGCTTCCAAGTAAGTATAAGAAGTTCCAGAGTGCGACGCATCGGTTGATGCTAGTGGTCGGCCCATCGTCCTCTGTAGTGGTCAATTCCGTGCTAAGGTCCTCCGTTGCCCACTCGACGATTCGTAGGAACATGGGTTTAAAGTTCGTGTGATTGAGACGGTATACGAACTTGAGGATGACCTTGAGAGCGTGGTCCTCTAGCTCCCGGATTTTCTCTTCTTCGATATCCATGGTCTCGCTGAGATCGAGAAGTCTTCCACGAAGATCGAGGAGCAGTAGTACTAGGTTGAGAAGAGGCTTCAAGCTTTCTGTTGTCCGGAATAGTCTCTTCGTTGCCTTCGAGCGCTTCTCGTCCCCTTTTGATGAGCTCTCCATCTCTTCCAGAGTTTCCAATGCCTCTCCAATTGCCTATATAAAGAGCGTTAGTAAAATATTATACAATAGGAGATAAAGATAAACATACCACTTCGCCCCCCTCAAGAACTTGATCCCATGTCGCAGTATAAACACGGAGTATAGCATCCAATTGCATCTTTTGACTGATGGTCTTCAAAAACTCAACTCTTACACTCACTTCATCATCCTCCTCCATGACAGCTGCAGATGTATACATTAATTTCATAACCTTCTCCAGCCAACTCGTCATAAAGCCAGGAAGATTTTTAACCAACTCATCCAAGAACGCAATTACATAGTCATGCATGGCATCTTGATCAGTCCCAACATCCAAACTCTTTTTCAAGAGTTCCAAGCCGCGAGGAACCGCCTTTGGTAGCATCGGGATAAGGTGAACTTTGAATTTGGCCACCATGTTGGTGAGGCACACCAAGGATACGGCCTGCGTTGAGTCATCGGAGCTGTGCAGTCCTCCGTGACCGACAACCGCACCAGCAATGTTTGCGACTATGGGGGACATTTCGGACTGACAATGTTTGATGATACTAGTGATGCATACAATAGCATCAATTCTCAGTTTGTCAGGATCGTCGGCGGATATCAGAGTGCTTATTTTAGGTGTGAAGTCGACAATAGCCTTTGTAGAAGCGCTATCAATTCTGTGTATATTCGTAAGGCGATCTCTGAATGTCTTCAATGTGCCACTGCGGAATTTGGATTCAGGGTTGAAGATAAGATGCTCAACGATGGAGATAAATCGGGGTATGTGTAGGCCGTAAAGTAGACCGCTAAGGACGCGGGACGCTGCCTTATACACACCGCTTTTAGTATCCCACTCTAGCGGACCAAGGACTCTCTCCAGTGCCTCGGAGAATTTCTTGCTGCGCATGTCACCGCCGTCGTCCGCCTTGGCCATATAATCCTGGAGCTTCTTGTTTCCGATAACAATGAAAAGCAAGTTAAGTAACCTCTCTGCAAGTTCGCATTTATCATACTTGCCGTTCTCAAATAGGTGTTTTGACAGCCCATTCTTCTTTTGCGAAAGAACTTGCATAACTAGCTCCAAATAACGTTTGATAGTCTCGAGCTGAACATCAATGTCAAAGTTTTCGACAATTATCTTACATGCTGAGGTAACAACCGTGGCTTCCCCGGTCGGATTTCCAGCACCTGTAGATACATACTTTTCACCCAACTTTGCAATAACAGCAAAGAGAAACTCCTCTGCCCCCAATGTTTTTGTCAATGCAACAAACAGGCGCACTCTGCGATGGGAGGGAATATGGGAGTAGCTCGCCACAAAAGTGTTTACCAACTCTGCTGTCCCAACGGCTTGGTTGCCTTCTTGTGATTGAAGGGACTTTACTAGAGGTGGTATGATCCGTTTTATAGTTTGCTCGATAACGAAAGCCGAGTATTCGTCGTCTCTTCTGAGGGTATTCGCCCCCATAAAGGTGAAGATAGGCATGACACTATGCTGAACCCTCTCCGGGACTACGTCTGCCAAGTTTGCTAATAGGAGGATCGCCCTATTCTGGACTTGAGGGGCCGTCGCTGCGCGGATGCATTCAACAAGGACATCTGGTCTCACGCTGTCGTCGATACCAGTGCCTCCGGAACGCTAAATAAAATAAAAAGGATGTATTAGCTTCAAAATGTAATATTAAAAGACTTAATTGGAAATAATACCTGAATATTTGTCACAATCGAGCTCATGCAATCAAGCAAAACCTGACTCAAATATGCCATTCCCGAGAATTGGAAACCCGCCAGATCCGCCAGAATACCAAAGAGAGACTTTAGGAGACTCTTATGCCTCTCGGCTCCTTGCGTATGCAAAAGATCTGTTACAATTGTAGCCCTTCTGCGCGCGGCTTCCAGTTCCTCAGCTTTCGCATCGTTGCTCAATCCATCAGATTCTCTCTTTCTTCTTTTATTGGACCCAACAGACACATGGGATGAAAATAATTGGAGCTGAGTCCGGACTTTATCGAAAAATTGTTGAAAAGCAGTCGTAGGAATCCTCAACTTTTCCAGAACATCAACGCCAGAGAAATTCTGTGTCACATCCAACTCGATTTCAAGCAATTCCGTAGCAAGCTCAGTTTGGACATCTGGCCCAATTGCATTCCATATGTCTTTGATGCGGCCAGCCGCAGCATCAAGGAGGGAAGAACTGACATCCTTTGTCAAGACAGCAACCAGGATCTTGGGTTCGTCAGCATTCACCACTTGAACTATTTGTTTCTCGATAGCCATGATATCCAAGCGATCTGCCTGACATTGCTTAACTCGATCGTTGTAGTCCTCGACGGATAACCAGTCGGTTAGTGCAGGAAGCAAATTCTGGGTTCGAATATCTCCATTAAGGTTGATTTTGTTGATTTGTGAAAGAAGCCGATATCTGATCTCCAGTTCTGGAGCGTTAACCGCATGACTGCTGAGAAAGACAAAAATGCTTCTTTTGAGCGAGCCCTTGAGGCTGGAACTAGTGCCTTCACCAGTGCCCACAACCATTGCCAGCATATTGCCAACATATTCTGGGTCTTCAATGCACCCAAAAAGATCATTGGCCGTAATCTGCTCCATCAACTTGATTACTTGATCCAACTCTAGCCATTTTACTTCATCGCTGCTTTTCCCATTACCATAAATAGTATCAAGACCCCAGTAATGCGTAGCCCCCGAGGAACGCTTCCTCTTTTTTTTTGACGCCTTATCTCCAGACACGGATTGTTGCAGCTTCTTGTAATGCTCGAAAAGCACCTTGGTCAATTCAACAGCATTGCTGCGAACTCTTCGATTTGGATCTGCAAGTGCAATAAGGATATGTGGAAGAACTGCTTGGTAGTCGATGCTTATCGACATGTGCTTCTGTATGATCTTTGCGCATACTCTCAGGGCGGCGGATCGCATAACCACAGGATACTTGTGTGAAGTCCAGCATTCAATTAGAAATGAAATCTGGAGGGGATTGCTGGCCAGCAAGTCCTTAAATAACGGTAATTTGATAAATTCTTCTTGCTTGTTGGACAAGACTGCTGCTACGAAGAAACTAAGGAGGTCTTGGAAGAGAATCTTGGCCTTGGGAGTTAGGATTGTTTTTTCATCGGTCTTGTTCGGTAAAGTAGAAAGAATATCTTCAAGCGTTTGAGCCTGGGCAGATGCTTCTTTGATGGCCTTCTTTGCTGGGCCCGGGACAACAGCAGGTAGCGGACGAATCACGGTTTGCAGTCGCATCTCGAGATCATCGATATTGGTCGCATCATCAGCCATAACTTGGGTGAGAATCTTTCCAACCTTTCCTTCGCGTGCTGCGCCAGCCCAATTTACCAAAGTCTCAGCAAGTAATTCTCTGATTTCTTCGCTACTTTTTCCACTCATCGCTGAGCTACCCACTTTCTGAGCAGCCTCGACAAGCTTCTTGGTCACAAATAATCGTTGGAGTGATTCCATCTTTGCTCGCTCCAAAAGTGTGATAACGGTTCTAAGTGCCTTCACGCCGTATGTTTCTCCTAGTCTTTTGAGGATACCCAAACAAAGCGCCACCGCCAACCTATCCACCCTATACCTCTCTTGCATAGACAGAAACGCTTCGTCCAATTTCTTATTCCCAAACTCCGGCATATCGAGCCCCAAGAGGGCACTAATAACCTCATCTGGTAACTCTACGTCATCCCTAAACCGCGATTGCGCTATATAAGCCACGCAGGTCAATCCAGTCTTGTAGGATCCAATGGTCCAATGGTTTACGATAGATTTTATGATCGCAGTCAAGACCGTATCCGTCAGGCTCAATTTCGTAACGAGAACGATAGTGAGCATATGGCAGCCTGTTTCCAGCTCGGGGGAAGATCTGGCCGAAAATGCCTGGTCTAGAAGAGGGAGTGTACAAGTGAGAATATTCTCCGCCGTTGGCACATTCTTCGCCTTGCCAGATTTATTGGAGGAAATTGAATCGCACATCAACGAAACCGACGCCGTAATCGCCACTGAGAAAAACGATACTAATTGATGGCTATCCCGTTTTTTAGACACCGTGCTGATCGTATGGTCACACAGGAGTGTGAGCAAGTCCCGGTGGTGGGAAAGTGCATGGGTGATAACATGCTTTGGAACCGGCGATGGTTTTTTAAGATAGGGTGTGAGGAAAATAAATTCCCTAGGGAGGTCTTTCTGGTGGAGGATAGAAAGCATAGTCTTGAATAAAGTCGGGTGGTCATGGTACGGCAAGAAGCACAAAATTAGCGTTGCGGTATTCTGGTCTTGAACTCTGTAGATTCCCTCGTGAGCATAACTCTCATTAATAAAAAAGTTGCAATTCGGGGTGAATAGCTACCTAAACTGTCTGACCAACCATTCGAGAGCTCTCAGCGCAGGCTGTAAGAGCATTCGCCCACAAAGTAACTGCAGAAAACCATCGATGCTCTTGCTAAGAGATTCCGCCGATGCTTGCGGCAAAACAAACCTATCAACACTCTTGGAATGCTCGCTAAACAGGCCCTTCTCGTAATGTAGAAATCTCTTATCTAGTTGACATAACTCTCGGAATCCTTCAATCGCAATGGAGAAAATGGTATCCGTGTCTTGAGTAGCAGCGACAGATGGCGGAAAAAGCAGAGAAATAGAATGAATTGATCTAAGCTTTTGGGTATTAAGTGTATTCGTTGAAGTCGCCGCAATCGCCGACAACTGGGCTGCCAAATTGGAAGCCATAGTTGTGGTGGCGGAAATTTTTAAGTGGAGTAAGAAGGCGAGATTATGAGAGGAAGAGATGGAGCTTTTTCGATTTTTTTTTTTTTCTTGGAAAGAAAGGTTTGCCAAGATTTCATTTCTTGAGGCTCAAATGCAAAATGCACACACCAGAGGATCCTTAGGACCCTATCGGGTACTTAGGTTACCCGGCCCAAGCCAAAAACCCACAAAGTCGATCATTCACTCATAGGTAGACTACAGTAGGGTGTTGTATAATTTGTATTCCCGCTACTCGTACCGTCCACAAAGTCAATGATCTAGACTGCCATTTTTTCAAAACTTGACCTTAATGGAATAAATTATCAAACTTCCACCTCGAACACATACAATAATAAAACTTTAGGTTATCTTCTGATACAAAAAAAACCACCCGCTACTACCCGTTATTGATAAAATATATAAAGGCCTCGAAGCCATCTTGGTTCTTCGGTAAATATCGTAAGAATCCGGCGATGGTATAATACTTGATACTTTTAGAAATGAAAAATTGCAAAGAAAAAAAAATAAAGAAAAAACCAACCACCTTTCCATGCAAAGCGCCGCGAAAAGGGAGTATCATGCAATTAAGAAAAAAATATAAGCCAATCCAACGAGAGATAAAGGAGGGAATGAGAAAAAACTCCAAGAGATGATTGAAAAGAGTCATAATAGAGAAAACCCGCCACATCCTTTCCTCTTTTCCTCCGTACAAGTATCATGTCTTATTGACAGAAACAAACAAAGGCACTCAACAAGCCCTAAAAACAATTACACAGACCACACTTCCCCTCAATCTGCCAATCTCGATCACTCAGACAATTTAATGTCATCTACGTGCTCCCCTGGACAATCCCATCTGACTTCTAGTTGCCCCTGCAGCTCCGGTAGTAGCACGCATCGGACCTTTGACAGGCGGTGCTCCCATTCCTGTCCCAGCAGTCGGCTTCTTCAATCCACTGTTTACAGCACCGCTACCCAGCATCACATTTGCTGCAGCGGGCCCAGCACCAGTCAACACTCTCTTCTCCTGACGAGGAATCGGTGGCTTTTTGGCAGCATTTTGTGGCTGCGGTCCCTCCTCTCTTCCCCTCTTCCTACTCATGGCAGTAGTTGTTGCAATCTTAGAACTATAGCCACCAAGCCTATTGCTTGGCCTGTCATATTGCATTCTGCTACCAGGCCTGCTCTCGTATCGGTCGCGACCATCGAATGTTGAGTGAGAGGCAACACTGTTCGTGGGGCTGGAGGGTAGAGGTACGTGTGCAGCGGCCTCTGGCTCGGTTTTTCCGGATCCGGCGGCAAATTGGCAGCAAACACCGAATTTCTTCTCAATTTCCAGAAAACGCCATGTCTCTTCAGCGGCAATCCTTGCACGGCGTTCGCCTTCTAGATTGACCACTGACTTTTGAAGCTGGACTGAAGTGACCTCTAACTCCTCTTGGAGCTGAGCTACCTGAGCTTGGAGAGCCGCTATTGTTGATGACATCTCAGCAATTTCAGGATCTGGCGTAGTCGATTCCTGAACAACCAATTTGACTGGCCCGGGGGGAGGGGGGGCAGAGTTTGAGCGGCGTATGCGGAATCGGCGCACTGGAGAAGACTGGATATCCAATTGAGCTTTTGGAGGCTCAAGGGTAACATTGGTTTGATCCTTTGGTTCGACATCTTGCATCTGGTCGCGTTCGTCTTTCTGAGTGGAGCTCACATTCTGATGCTTATCCTCGGGTTTTTGTTCAACCTTGACATCTTCCTCGGCAACTTCTTCGACAACAAGAGGAGGTAAATAAGATTTCAATGACTCTAAGTCGATAGCACTGAACTCCCTAAACTCAATAGTCTCCCTTCGTCTCCGTTCTAGTTTTCTCTCTTCCGCAGTTACCTTTGGAATCTTTGTGGGAGTACCATTAGCTATCTCCTCGAAAAGCCCAGCAAATGACCTGACTGGCGATCTTGAGCTACCACGCGTGGCATTTCGTGTTTTTCTGATCGTTGAGGGGGGCAGTTTAGTGGGCGAGCGACGCTTTTTAACAGTAAGTTGAAGATCGTCAGAAGTCGCCATAGTAGACTTCATTTTCTTCTCTGGCGAGAAATCGACGAATTCGCTGATATCCTGTGTTTGAGAAAACAACATTTCTTCAAGCTGTCGAATTTTCGCCTCCTTCTCTCGCAATTGAGTGCTCAAAAGACTATTATCAACTGAGAGTTGATAGGGGTTGATTCCTGGAGTGCCATGGATACTATTCAACTTCTGGGGTGAAGCAGCCGAGAGACAAGGGAAAGGAGGCGTGTTTTCTTCTGCAAACATTGAGGAAAGAGTGTTGGGATTCATGAACGAAGTTGCATTAGCCTCAAAAGAGCTAATAGTCTCTTCGTATACACTCTTCCCACGGGGAGTCTTTCCCACTGTTCGGCTAGGGGAGACACGTCCTGCTGTGCGACGAGAGCGAGTCGAATAGGGCTGAGAGCGAAGTCGTGGCTGAATTGGGGTGGTAAGGTTAAGCGCTATCGTCTGGTCAAAATTATCGTAATCGTCGTTATCGAATTCGTCTCCTTCGGAGGTAAATTCGTCCAAACCGGAGGTTGATTCCGTTCCAGAGATATCGGAAGTGTTGTAAACCATCTCGTCTCGATTTCTCCGCCTGGCCTCCGTCTTCGGTGCCGCGCCGGGATGATATTTTCCACCTCTTCGACTCGGTCTTCCCATAGGGGTTGCCATATCCTTAGGTGTCAAAACGTGGAAGGGGAGCAATCCTGGTGTAGGCGTGCTCAAACTTTGGAAGAGGTTGCTCGGGTTGTGGTGAGATAGATTCGGTTGAGTGAAAGGAGCCTTTGCTTGGATTGTTTGAGGGGTAGATTCATCATCTGTTCTCGAAGAACGATTGTTTGGTGTAGCAGCATAAGCTGAAGGTGAATTGAAGTGGTTTGTATTATCCTCTGCAGGGAGAGGAACAGATTGAGGGGAAGTCATGATAAGTAATAACGCGTTGGAGGAAAATCTACAGAACCTTTCAGAAAGAGACTGTAAGAAGGAAGCGTTTTATGAAAGGCGGTGGGAAGAATTATTCAAGATGATAAGGATGGAGAATGGAAGTGGGGAGAGAGTTTGTAGGGTAGGTGTGTACGGTAAGAGGAGGGAGGCAGAGGGATAAAAACAGACGCCCGTTGTTTTGTGTGTGTTGACCCAACGCTCCTTTGTGAGGCGAGGGTTCAGGATGTTGGCTAGGATGGTCACTATGGCAACGGCGGGATTTTGTTTACAGCATACTCTCCAACGACAAGGACCACTTATACGGTAGACGTGCGTTTAAGTTGTAAACTCGTTTTCTCTTCAGTGCTAATTGCTGCAATGAATATTATATTCTCTACTAACTGCTGATAGAACATAGTGTACTGTACCCAGTGACCTTATATTCTCTCCACTTACAAAGGAAAGAGTTGGCACTCTATCCTCCAATAGCCAGACCCAGGCTTTACTTATTTAAAGAGAGAAAGACTGTCGAACAACATTTCCTGTCTATTCCCCGTGTCTAGTCCTTGCTTTGCCCTCCTTTCCTCATAACTCTGGAATTTAAAGACCTACACATAGACAAATGTCGGTATACGTCTATTCCATCACAGTAAAACAGGCAAGATAGAGGTTTATTTCCCCTCATATCCTTCTTACCATTCCCTCCTCCTTACTCCTCGCCATTCAAGCGCCTGTCTCCCCCGAATCTTGACCCTGGCTTCTCCTTGTCACACATCCAACCTCCCTACCTCACTTCCTCTCTCTGTCTCCCCTCCTCCCCCCTTTGCTCTTACAATCCCTTCACCTCCTCTTATCCCTCCATTCCTGGAGCCTTTCCTCTTCTTCAATTTCAATTTTCATCCGAACACGAATTCAACACGTGCCAAGACTTTCACTCTCTCTTTCCTCACTTTGGATTAACGTCCCTTTTCTCTCGCTCCCTTCCTTCTTGTCAGCGTAAATTTCACTATTCATCCCCATCCCCTTCCTTCTTTTCATTTAATCGTTGTCCTGGAGTATATTTGGAGGCTTATTCTTTGGCACGCGTCAGTCTCTTCAATTCATTTTACACGGTCTTTTTAGACGAAGGAAGGAGTCCAGCAAAGTCCTACTTTCGACGTGACTTGCAGGTTATGTACAAGAACATCTAACACGCTTCCGCCCTCTTCCTCTCTTTTTTTGTTCAACAACCCACCTGCTCGTCAACGTTCCCAGGGGGACGATACCAAGTACCACTCTCACCTAACAACCTGCCTCGACATTTTTAACGGAGGCCGGTCCAGCATAACTCCCAACCTTTGTACACCACATTAATTATCGTCCCAAAAAAATATTCAGCCTTGTTATATCATATACACTCACTCGCTGTGGGAGACGGGCACCGACAGAGCCTAGTCTTACCACTTTATCTTTAAACTTACAAGTTTAAAGAAATGTCACCAACTAAATCTCGTCCTACTCTTCCTAGACGTGCCGTTCCTACTAATGCTAGTTCGTCCGCTTCGTCTATCCCGAGGCGTGTCAAACAGACCACTGGTCCAACAAAGTCACGGAAGCCAACTACCAACCTCGCCTCGAAGACCTCTTCTAAAAAAGTTTCTTCTCTACTCCGGGATGAATCTGTGACCGTCTCTCCGCCAAAGCCACTCTCGTATACCTCTGGTGCCAATAAGGAAAACGTCCCCGTGACTATCTCGCAGGGAAGGATCACCTATGTTGGAACTTCACCTTCGAGACAACCAAGTAAGTTATATTTGTTTCGATCGATGCCCTCGCCATTATTCATTTTTGATGCTTCAAATGCCAAAGAACCTATCCAAATGTTATCTTGTCAATATGTTGGACCAAAAAAATTTTCTGCCTATTTTCACTCTGTATAATGATTTTTTTTCCATGTCGTGAAACAAAGTTGACGCACTTCATTCCAGCCGGCGTATCTAAGCTTCCTAAATCATCTCTTGTTGCCCTTAAAAAGAAGGCCAAAGGACGCATCCCTCTCCGCGAGCTAAGTGAACAAGAAGTGTTCGAACGCGATGAGGCAGTCCTTGGTGACCTTCGTCGTAGACGATCTGGGGAACACGGGGCCTTTGAAGTCGACTCGGTTCTCGCGAATACTCAAGCATCTGTCAATGAAAATGGTCGTGAAACTTCCGTCTCGTCATCTACTACACATGGCTCCACCTCCTCTCAGTCTACCGCAGCAACCGAAGTGGGTGATAATGATAATGGGAGAATCCGTGTTCTTAAGAGGAGCGACTCCGAGGAAGAGTTGCGTGCAAAGATCAACGAGATCCTCGAGAACACCGCGTCCGCAAAGCCAAGCACTAATAAGCCCATCAGACGTAAAGGTCTACTAACAAAGGCTACACGTCTATCCCCCATGAAGGAAGCACACCCCGCTGTCCGTCAGTCCTCTCCGTCTCCGAAGAAGGCATATCACTCCGAAGCAGCCTCCTCCTCCCCTGGCGGCGCTGTCTACTCCTGTGGTTCACCCTTCTCTTCACCTCTCAAGACCTTCAACCTTCCTGAGTCTCCCCTCCGCATCTTGCGTTCCCCGTCGCCAATCGTCAAACTCGCCCCCGTTAGAACGGGCTTGGGAAACAAGGCAATCAACACGATTTTCCAGGACAAGTCCGGTACAGATAAGGGAAAGAAGGTCATCATCGCAAGCAGCAACACCAACTCACTCTCGAAGAAGACCATCGCGAAGAAGGCAGGAAGTGGCAGTCTCCGTAGGGCCGCAGGCCCCATTCGTTCCGCTGCCGCCTCCACCATCTCTTCTACCAACTCTTCGAGACTGGACGAAATGCGCAAGATGCGATAACGCGCAAACCAGAATCGAAGCGAAGGGAAAAAAATAAAAATGGAATAGGAGTAGTTGATGCTTATCATAGGGGGGGTCTATATAATGTTCACGTTTTTTATATAACGACTTTGTCTTTTTTATTTCTTCCTTCCTACTTCCTTCTTCTTTCTTTATTCCCTTGTAACGGCGGATTCAACGGAGTTTGACTTTAACCTGCATGTTTTGAGTTGTTTTTTTCCCCTTGCCTTTTTTCTTCTTATATATCCCCCCCCTCCCCCCTAACATTCTTCCACTTTCCCCATGCCTCCCTTGTTTTTTTTTTGATTCCTACATCGCGTGCGAGTTGTTTTTTTGTTTAAAAAAAAGCAATTTTTTATGATTGATTGATTGATTGTAGCCTTTGTTTCGAGTCTAGTATACAGTAGGTTGGTTGCGTTGGTTGCGTTGGTTGCGTTGGTTGGGGGGGAGGTTTTCTTGCTTGCTTGGTTGTATAGTGTGGATGTGAAATGGGAGTGCTTGTGTGGTGTTTATTTTAGTGAATTGAGTTCTTTTTATGATAAATTACTTGGTTTTTTTTTTTTTTTTTTTTCATGATATTTTTCATAGTTTGCTTTAATCCGTCGGGTCTGGTTTTTCGGTGATGGTGATGGCGGGTGTGTGATGTCCTGGTTGAGGATGGGATGGGGGAGTGTTTGAAGTATCGAGTGATGTTTTGTGAATGGTCATGGCGTATCACTCGGGTTTGAAAACTGGAGGGTGTGTTGCTTAGGGGTGGAGGGGTTGGGATAACGATGGCATGAGAATGATGCGTGTTTTTACGAAAAGTGGGATGTGAATAAGGGTTTGTACCATAAGTTGTGTGTCATTTCTACCGTCTGTCTCGGAGTCTCAAAGTTAATTCACGATTTTCGATTCTGGAGAGAATGTTTAAACATCAAAATTTGATGGTATTCTGTCGATTCAACTTTTTGGTGTAAAGGAAGTGATACGCTCGACGTCAACTGCCGGCACTAAGTACGTAATCATAACCCTCTGTCGAATTACCAAAACTAGGAAATGTCAATTTTGCTTTTTCATAAATGATATCCCCTCGCCCCAACCAACTTGTCAACTAAGTCAGACCTTACACCCAATCTTATGCTCCTTCCAATCCGCCTTCTGGCATGCACCGGAGCAGTACTCCACCTTCTTACACCTCCCACACCTCATTAGATTCTCCGTCTTCTCACAAACCCTACACTTCCCGGCCATTTCCTTCTCCATCCTCGCCTTGTCTTCCTCCTCAATCTTTGCCCTCCGCGCCTTCTCTGCTTCCTCCTCCCGCGTGATATCAGCGTACATGCCCTTGAGCGTTTTAATCCTCTCGTACCCCACAGACTCCAAATACGACACAGGCTGGATCGGCGAGATCGCGGCGCGGGTAACGTAAGGCGCTAGACTCCTCCACTCGCGATTTCCCAGGAAGTCCATGGAGGGATTACCAGCCGCGCAGGAGCACAGCGGCGAGCGGTGAAAGTCCCTTGTGAGCGGGATTCCGCCCCGCTTGAAGGTGCAGTTATCGTGGTGCTCCCAGTTCCTGCAGCGCTCTACGAAGGCGGGGAGGAGATCGCACCAGGCTGCTACTTCCTCTGGGGAGGTTGCCATGGCGGAGATGCCAGAGTGGGTCATTGTCCTGAAGGCGATCTCGACGGCTAGTTCGCTGGCGGGTGTGATCGGGAGGATGCATGCGTCCATGACGAGAGTGTGGGAGCCAAGGTCTAGGCGGAGGTCCGTCGGGAAGATCAGTAGGAGGACTTTTCCTTCGGGAGATTTCAATCCGAGGATCATTTGTCGGGAGGTGCCGTAGACACCGGCGTACTGGCCGAGGAGGTGCTCTATGGATTGTTTAATGTCTACAACCCAGTCCTCGCCCTCGTGGTCCGGTTTTTGGCGGATTATGGACTCCCGGTCCGAGAACATCATGCTTAGGTGGTTTGTGATCCAGAAGAGGGCCGGGGGACTTCGGAGATCGAGTTGTGGGAGGATGTCGAGGTTTAGGTAATGGATGTTCCAGTTTGCCGGGCGGCCGTTCATAAGACTTACTGGGAATTTCTTGTGGGAGAAGCCGCCGGGGGTGAGGGGGTAGCAGGCGGGGACTGAGACCTATATTTTTTAAAAAAGATAGAGTTAGAATGGGATGCTTTGTTGTATACGATAGTAACCGTGACTTACTTCGATATAGGATGATGTCCTAGCGATTTTTGTCTTTGCTTGAGCAACATCCACGGGGAATGGGAATGCCATTATTTGTCTGAGCCCACCAAACTGAACCTGGAGTGTGCAAGGCGATGACTGAACTACTGTGACTTCTGCACCACTAGACAGTTTGTCCTTTGCAATCTTCACCAAGAGATCTCCTCGGATCGTAAGGCTGACGATTTTCTCGCAGGCTTCGTCAAGCTTCACCTGGATGGGACTTATCTCGACGGATCTGAGCGGCGACGGAACAAATGTTTCCCTATGGAAAGATAAGGTTCGAGCTTCCTCCATTTCAGAAGAGAGATATGGCCGTGTCTTCGTCACTATCACATTTTTCGATATAAGATTCGTCTCGCTGAGACGCATCTTTCCTCCGAGTCTCAGCAGGAGTGCTAAAGCTCCGGCGGTTCTGGGTGCCATAGTCACAGTTCCTAAGGCGACGATTGTGTCGTTGGGGTGTGTTATCAGTGTCCACGACGGGACCCAGAAAGATACAACAAGTGAAGAAGTTCCGTGCCATCCGCCGGGTGCCTGATCAATGATGACTTTGTCTCCGTCTCTCCTAGCTTTTCCAAACACTGGATGGAAGCAGCTATAGAAGTTCTGGCCACCCCTATTCCATGTTTCGCAGTGCAAGAAAGGATTACCGGCGCCCATTCCGGTCTCGATGAGTGGCTTGAGAGCACCTCGAGAAACAGTTAGGACAATACAGACGACTGGGGGAACGTCCTTCCAATCCTTAAATACTCCCACATGCTGTTGGACATCGGGGTTTATCTGTCTGTAATTATTAAGGAAATCAAAAGTGTGGAGACCCATAATATGCAGGTGAGCAGCCAGCTCCTGGTAGTTACTTTTCCCCATTAATAGGTTCGTATCATTCACAACCATCTCATTAAACTTCTTCATAAAATCTTCCCAATCCGTCTCAACACGGTCCCTCACGAGCTTTAGTAGAAGAGCCACTGTCCCACGGGTGTAATGTATCAAGTTGACATCCAGCTTATGCTCGTCCGGCTTGAACATTTTTTGATAAATTCCGAAAACGAAACGAGCCAGCTGCATCGAGTCGTATTTCAAAATCTTAGTTTGTATCCCATCGACCTTGACCGCTAGCGGATCACTAAGGGAGGGCAGCTTCCAGGTTATTCTCTCCTGGAAAGTGCCGTCACCACCGTCCTTGGGGTCTCCCACGAGGGTCAGAAGAACAGCGTGGGTACTCGAGCGACTGTTGACATGCATCAGATACGATATCGGGGCTAAATCGAAGAGTAGCGAAACCGCGGGTATATCACCACATATCCGGTCGGATAATGCATTAATTGGAGTCTTCCCTGGGAGGAATTTTGTTTCACTGTATACGCATGACATTGGCGATCTTATGAGAAGTGGTGTGGCCATGAGGAGAAGATTGATGAGCCCGAGATGGTCAGTGAGATTCGAGGTGTCGATAGCATTAAACATCACTGGGGCCTTGTTCTCCGAGTCCTCATTATAGTCTCCACCGTCAAGACACAGAGGGGAAGTCGTCCATGGCGCTGCGTAATACACCGTATCTATTGATTTTTGAACTCGACAGTAGTTTAAGGCCTTGCAAAAGGCCATGGCGTCCCCATTGAAAAATCGTATTTTCAACTTATTTTTCTCATCTGTAAGTGCATCTTTAAAGGATTTCACCCATTCAAAGAACTCTTGTCTCGCTACCTTCACAACATGACTAGGTTCGACCTTCTTCCTATACACTTTGGGCAAGCTCTTGAGGCCGCAAAAAGCCGGGCCGATATGCATACCCAGAAGTGGGTCGGAACCATAATGCAATGCCAAAACCTTTCCCGAGAGAGAATGAGAAAGGGTGGGGTTCGGAATTGTGGTGGCAGCAATAACGTTTGGATCCATCGAGTAAGTCCCCTTTGTCCAATAATGGCGCAGGAGAGATTGGGTACTCTCCACAGCCTCCATCGTGAGTGGCCCAGAAGCGAGAGTGGATGATATGTCGTGCTTAGGAACTTTAGGTAGAGTGCCATTCAACGCTTTGGTGAATTTCTCGTCGTACTCCTTCTTCTCTCGACCCGATAGCTTTGCATTTTTTATGTAGGTCTGCCACTGTTCACGGAGCTTGGAGAGGGTCCGTTTGTCGCACATTCGCATAAATGATCCGTAGCGGCTGTTATTCCAGCTGTTGACATTCGCCGAAACATTAACCAGTTTTTCGCACTGATCCGTGAGAGCAGAAAGCGCTTCCCGATCTAACTTGATGTGATAAAATATATTCCATATCTTCTCGCTCCTCGCCTCGGATCTATTCCCCTCGAAAATCAATGCCAATAGTATAACATTTCGTGCTAAACATCACCAATCAAAACCAATTTCCATCAGCCTTTGTGGAACCCCTCACCTAGAATTCCCGACTCAATATCACAACAAGTAAAATCGTAATCAAAATCCACTACCCATCATCATCCTCGCTGTAAGCCTTCAAACTCCATGATGGAAAAGATAGGTAGAAGGCGATGAATAACCCCACTTTTAGCACACTGAACCGAAAATAAAATGCTCCTCGGATCCCCACATCCCAATGCTAAAACCTTTGCCGGCTCCTCTGGCGGAAGATCTTGTGTCAAACATGATGCAACGGTATTCCCAATGGCGTAGAAGAATGGCTCTGGCCAATAGATAGTTTTATGCGACATGATAGATTCCTCTCCCGTTGCTTGTAGTAGAAAATCTGATGATGTTTCCGTCGGTGATGATAAAGACAGAGGGATAGTGAGGGAAAGGCGGGGTGGGTGATAAGTGGGATGAATGAAGTGATAAAACGGCCTGGATACGGAAGAAACAAATTGCGGGGAGTAAAACAGCTCAAGCAAGCACTTTATCACAATCCGGGTTGGAAAGAGTAAGGCAAATCCCTGAGGCGGATTTACAGCAAATTAGGCCGCCAATAAAAGTATTGTATAACATTGTATCGGTACCTCCGGTGCCTGCATGAGACGGTTATTGATGCGGGTATTGGAGGTTTAGGAGAAAAGAAAAAAAACATATCTGTGGTAATCTCTTGGCTTGGTTTGCTGGCTGGCTAGTTGCACATTCGTTTGTCCAGTAGAATTGTTGCCAGTTTTGGATGTTACAGTTAGGCTGCCATAGGCTCTCTGCATAACATCTGTTAATAGTGACTGGATCTTGATAAGTGAAGGTTTCCAAGGCACATTTCGAGGCTGATTATCTTCAATAGGATACGATATAGGCAATTCGCTTTATTCAAACATTCTATCATAGGAGGAAAGCTTAATACAGATACCTGTGATACATCAATTATCACTCGCTGTAGCTTTGGTTTGAGTGCGGCTCAAATTCTGCTCACTTACCGTACTGTACTGAGTAGATTGATTTGTGATGTCTAGTATGATAGCACTGACCCAATAATCGCTCCATAGCTTTTATACATGTAGATCTCCTATGATCTACTATACCGTATATCCTCGTCCTGTAGCACCTAAGCCATCACATCACAGCCGCAAGTCCTCAACCCAAGCAAACCCTGCTTGGACAAGCTTGGTCCCCATCACGCCGTGGGTAGCCGCATCACGCACCGGTCACAATTCAATATTGTCACCCAAAAACCTCGGCACTATGATATTATAGTCTCAACCGTACTCGAGCACAGTACAAAGGCAGCCCGTCATCAGTAAAGGTAGGGGGCCGCCCTCTGGACCAACATTATAACGAAAATCGAGTGATATATAATGATCCTTTGCCGAGCTCTCCATTGAATGAGCAATTTCTGCATGTAAGGAAGCGAGGGCTGAAGTTTGAGGATGGTTAAGGATGCCAAAAGCGGCGCCCCTAGTGCTTGTATGTGCTTTTGGAATATAGCACCAGGGTATCGGTAGAGTCTCTGAGATTGTATATACTAGCGGATGGAAGGAAATACTGAATCCTGTGCACTCCGGCTCTCCATTTTCACCACAAGCCCGTAAAAATTACACGTTCCTACCAACAATACGATACTGGTAGCATAACCCAAAACACATATCTATGTCACTTCTGCGCTCACAAGGAGATGGAATTCAAAGAGGAAGAAAGAAAAGAGGAAGCCCCAATCCCAAGTATCCCATACTTGCACTGATATGAATAAACATAAACATACACCCGGTCCACCCTTCATAAAAATCATCACGATATATTGCTTCAGCCAAAGCAAGAGGTATAAAACAGAAAGAAAAAGTAAAAATATAGAGGTTAAGAAACAAAATCTCCAAGCTAAAGGAATAAAAACCTCAACACGCTCACAGCACATTAAGTTAAAAATCCTCCCTTTCTCCCATAAATAAAAAATACACCATAGAGCAAATCAAAGCCAGACTGGTGCTTTGACAAGGATAAGCTTCCCACGAACTTCACAGGCCATGAAACCAGCCACTCGGACTCGATCACCGTCTTTGGGTGCAGTGGGGTCTTGGGCGGGTTGTGGTTGCTGCTGTTGGGCGAGCGATGCCTGGCTTCCAGAATTGCCGTTCTGTTGTTGAGCCTGCTGACCTTGTTGGCCGGTCGAGGACGAAGGAAGATTCGGGCTCGTAGGCTGGTGGGTAGATCCTTGAAGTGCTTTCTTGACTCTGCTGAAGCCCGCAATTTTCTTTCCAGCACCTTCTTTATTCTGCATTGCTCCTGATGGAGGCGGCAATGCACCAATGCCAGCTTTTCCTGCAGGTAAAGGCTTGTCGTCTTTGGCTGGTGCCGGAGGTGGTAGCGGTGAAGTCTCACCACCCTCCATGATGTGACTTTGCTGGTTTGTATCCAATTGCAATTTTTCTCCATCTGCCTCCGGTCCTCTGGTGGGGGTTACAAGAGGCGGCAATCCAACCTCACCCCTCATAAATTTACTGTCAAACCGTTCGCCCGGAAGAGGATACCACACTCGCACATCTCTGGATTCCAGAGGAAGATTGGCACCAAGACCCACGGCGATGTCAACAATCATCTGGATGCCCCCTAGTAACCCAGGAGGAGAAGGGTCGTGAAGATGCATCTGTAAGCTATCAACTAGCTGCTTCACAAGATGTTCCGACAGACGTTGTCGGAACTCCATCGCGTGAGGGCCATGTATACTATCTCGTAGCCCGTCAAGTGTCGTAAGTCTCCAATTGCACATTTTAGCGCTTAGGGCATCGTCATCCTCAATTGACTGCGGCGGTGGTGCATTCTTTCTAATACCATGCTCAATCACCTTAAGATGAGCACTTAGATTAACATCCAACGCAGGATGAAAGAATTTCTCCAGGATTTCGTCAACAACCCATCTAGAGATACAAGCTCTACCGACAACCGTCATTTCCCGGCCCCCCTTAACTTCTGCACCGGAATTTATGACACTTCCAAGCCAGGGGGGGATTGTCTTCCAAGACTGCCGAATCTCGAAGGCCACATTCTTGATTGCACCATCAAGACGATCAAACCGATTGGCGTATTCGTTATCATCAAGGGAGGTACGAGATTGGGAAATGCGTTGATGTGCAAGAGTATTCTGCAAACGCTCGATCTCAGACTTGCTATCGAAATATAGATTTTTAACCTTGCGGTATTTTGCCGCTATAATCAATTTGCCCTATTAGCATCTTTTCTTTATCGGACCCCCCAGAAATTCCCATTTTCACCAATTGATTTTATATGACAGGATTAATTTGTTGGAGTACAGATACAGATGTGAATTTTGGTGAAGTGCAACGAAGCTTCCCAGTTGCATGTGATGGAGGTGAACCTACCCAAAGTCTCATGATCCTGCATTAACTGCGGGACATTGATAGCTTCTGGAGCTGATCCGGCCCGGGACTCGGCTCTGTTTTCAGGTGTCATCCTCCCCATCGGTTGTCCCTCGTACTTAGCTGGATCATAAACTGGGGGTTGGTTCCCCCCAGCGTTGCCTCCAGTTTGAATTTGATATTCTTGCTGGTTGGGATTACCCCTCCCGCTCGAAGCGTAAACATTCATTTGCGATAATGTAGATCCTTCACGAGATGGGCCAACTTGATTAGACTGTTCCATAGATCGACGGGGTTGGTTATGAGCCTGATTGGTCATTGTAAGATTACCTTGTGGTTGCTGTTGCTGCTGTTGGATTTGAAGATTAGCAGAATTCTGGAAGCTATCCTGACGCTGTGGGTGAGGATGCTGAGAGTATTGCTGTTGAGCAGGATCGGTATCTGCACGCTTAACGGAATAATGTTCTGCTTCGTTCTCCTGTGGGGGAGCTAGCATAGACTGGGGTCTGCCCGGAGAATGAGGGGGCGGGCCGGGGGAATGTGGTGATTGTTGCAAATAGGGGTCTAGGTGATCAGATTCAGTTTGTAGTTGCTGTGGAAAAGATGGTGAAGTAGACTGGTGCTTGTGACGGGATAGTCGTCGGGAGAGACCTGCGTTGTTGCTGTAAGCGTCTGGTTGCGGGGAGAGAGGTGGGGCAGGGGGTTGGATTTGACGGTCTCGGTCGTAGTAAGACGCAGAACCACCGGAAGGAAAGGAATTGGTACCGGCGGGTAAGCGACTTCCGTGGTTAGAACTTCCGGAATTATTATTGTTGTTACCACCGGTGTTGTTATTTTCAAGAGGTTTTCGAGAGGAAGGATTATAGGAGGATAACGAAGAAGAGGAGGAGAGGTTGTTGTTGGCTTCTTGTTGTTCAGCCGCAGATCTACTATCTGAAGGGACAAGTTGAATGGTGGCGCCCCCGTGGCTTGAGAGTCGGCTCGAAGAAGAATAGTTCTGTGGGAGAGGCCCAGAGATGATAGGGCGAGGAGAAGTAGAGGAAGGAGGAGGAGTGGGAGTAGCAGAAGTGCGCTTAGAGAGGAAAGATGGAAAGGTGGGCATAATGGCGGGAGGGAGGCCAGCAAAGTGATTCGGAGGGCGAAGGGAGGCGCGAAGGGGCAAGAAGCGGCGAGGAATAAGGAAAAACACTCAGACAGAGTGTGGTGGGATTCCTCTAGGCAGATCCGGTAGAAGGGCAGTAGTAAACGGGTCGCTGAGCAGGCAGCGCACAGGGAGCGATCAAGCAATAAAGCAAGCAGACAACGGATCAAGCCAAAGAATTAACAGTACCCGCGCCGTACTGTATGCTACTGTAGGATTATCCGCCGTATAGCACCGAACACAACTGAACTCGGCGAGAGGAAGGAAGGGGGTGGGGAATAATGTGTAAGGAGTGGAATAGAACAAAAAGATGCACAAGCGGTACGTGCTGGGTATCTCCCAGGAGTCTATGCACTCGGTACGTGTCAGAAAGAGACTGGGTCTCGATCAAACTACACGAGATGCTTTCGATGGGAGGTTTAGGTTCGGGGTGGGATAAAATAGGTGAATGGGTGAAGGTGTGTATATGAATTGACAGAAGCGTGGTAGGGAGAGAAGAAAGATGGTTTAAGGAACCTTCACTTCTACAAAAAAGGGAGAAGTGCACATCAGCTTTACTTTCTTCCTTCCTTCCTTCCTTCCTTCCTTTCTACATCTTACCGTTCTGAGGGCTGTGGCTCTGGCTTGCGGACTGGGTCGGCCTACTGTGTTTTGCTTGTCCCCGATGGCTGGGTTCAGTCACTGGCTCATTCCTTCCTACCATATGTAGGCTGTTGTGTTCAACCCAACAAGCTTCTCTGGAGTGCATCCAAAATAATATAGCATCTACAACAGTTCTCTAATGATCCTAATCTTTCTTCCCACCCATCCATCTACTGAATCCTCAATTAATTTCCACTGCTCTTGAGTATGCTATGTTACTCCAACACAATTCGGCACAGTAACTTTTACTCTTTGTGAAGAGCTTTTTTTTACCCATGTCACCACTCACCTTATCAGAGATGATCCTCGTTCCATCGGGCAACACAGCTTACCACCACTAACCTTAAAAACAAAGCCAATTCTTTGCAGTCCCCCTTTCCCCTTTCACTTCTTCTTTCAACTGTTCACCGTGGTATCTCAAGTAAAAGTAATCTCCATATCACCTCCGGCTGAAGATGCCCCTCTTCTTGGGTTTCAGCCTTAGCCTTGGCTTTCGACTAGACTCCTGTACGATATTCTAAATATAGCCAATCGGGGCGGTGTCAGCGTGCAACCCCGCTATTCTTACTCCACTGCATCGGTAAGGTCTTTTCGAACGAGCTGATCGGTTTCAGATGTGCAGTCCTGCGAATATTCCAGCCTAAAACCACTTTTTTAGCAAAATCGTAGGAAAAGAATGGAGGCTCAAAACTTCTCTAAAGTAGTGTCTCCATCACCCGTCACTCGCTAACACCAGGCTAAGAAACTTTATTGAGAAAGAAACTCGAGAGAGACTTGCCTGATTTGGAGGTGCCGAGTCGAAATTACACCTGGACAGAATTCCGGGTGCCCTTGCAGATTCCCAGGGACTTTTCCCTTGTTGGGAAAAATGTCGAGAGGGATCAACCCGATTGATGAAGGGTTCTGAGAGAGAAGGCTTAAATCTAGCGCACAATTTTACTGCATGAGAAGGTTCTATGGTACGGTAAAATCCCGCGAATAGCTTTGTGGCAAAAAAAAATAATGGTTATTAGATCGTGATTAACTCACGCTGTATCGAGGCTAAGCACCAGCGTGCGTTCTTAAATGAACCATTTGGTTAAGAAGAATTACCATTGGCCATAAGCAACTTAAGCCCAAAATAACAAAAACACACCTTGTTCTGGAAATTGAAATGGCCCCAACACAACTTAAGCACCGCACAGAGAGATTATGTGCTTATTATGCAACAAGTTTGCTCTGTGCCTTCTTAAGTTGCTTCAAAGTGATTTCGTTTGATTGTTACCATAGTGACAGAGACAGTAATATTGCAAATTTTTATGTCTGCGTGATGGCTACCCTGCTGGTAAGATTTTCAAAATGGTTGTTCAGCTTAAGCACTGTCTCAGTTAAGAGTGCACGCTGGTGCTTAATCTCGATTGTGATACGGGATTCAACGTTGCATACGAGTTGCTTTTAATGCACATAATAACCTTGCGTTGATATACTGTAGCCGGCCCAGCTAGGAATAAATTACATATCATATGCGGTCGGTAAACTCTTCAGCTTATCATATTACGAGTATTCATACTGCTTTAATACGGTACAAGCTTCATTAAAATCTTGGTAAGAAAAGTTAAATGAGTGTTACTAAGAATTACCTTCATACCCTATTTAATCATTCTACCATACTCCACGCGCTTTAGTGGAGTAAGCTTTGCAGAAGGTGAAGCTCAAGTCAGGCGGGATTGGCATGGGTTTTAAAAAAAAAAACCCACCAGCCGCTGGGTTCGCTGCCGTGTCATTGTTCCACGGGGACCTGTCAGCGAATTCCCGGTCCCGAGCACAGTGCTCCAGTAGAAAGTCGGGTTTTCGAGTGACATACAGTGATAAGGGTACGGTGCTTATACTGTGCATGCACATCAGTGGTGATGAGCGTATCTAATCCGGGGCAAGATACAACACAATCATGCTGTTAGAGGAGGCGAAAATTATATCATAGTTTCTGCAATGATGATATAAATATGGATATCGGCCCTTTTTTTTTGAGATCAAACGGTGAGCAGATACTGATATCCACCTCGGAACGCGGCTTCAAACAACAATCCCCTGACAGTTGCCCTGGCCACGCAGGCGCTCTATTAAAACCCACTTATGAATATCTAGATGAAGAGAAAAATAAAAATAAAAAAAATACACTGCGCAGAAAATTTCGGCTCTTAAAGAGATCTTTCCTGACTCCAAACACCGTATCCCACATTATTCACAGCGCCCGTAGTCGACGAGAGAGCACATGAAATTTACAAAATATCACAATAGTGGTGCTCCAATGAGCCGCACTTCTATAGCCCATAGTGCTCTGGACAGTAGTCGCCACCGATTTCTTCGTCATGGCCTAGTGTAGCCTTCATAACAATACCTGATCTTCTGAATTCTTGTTCCAACCTCAGAGATGCTGGTAAACCTAGACCACCCCCATTACCCACCACACTTTCCCTCCTGACGCCCATGTCATGACTCAATCTAGGTGCGGGTGTGAGTCGGATCTCATAGTTTGGGTTGCTAACATGATCTCTGCTATGATCTCTGCTATGATCTCTGCTATGATCTCTGCTATGATCTCTGCTATGATCTCTGCTATGATCTCTGCTATGATCTCTGCCATGATCTCTGCCATGGTCTCTGCCATGATCTCTGCTATGGTCTCTGCCATAGTCTCCGCCGTAATCTCTACTGGGTCCCCGACTCCGATCCACGCTTGCACTCCGGCTGCTTTCGACACTCGAGTCAAACGCGGTATTTGGAACTGAAAGCTTTCCGGGGTTCTGAGATGGGGTCATAAGCAGGGTCAACAATTGACGCCTCATGTGCTCTTCCTCGGGGATCAGATCAGGGTTCTCCAATTCCTCTCGAAGGACGCAGACATTTAAATCTCGTTGGCGAATCATGTCAACTCTTCTCTGCCCCGTTAATGCGGCAGCTCCGTAGAATCTTCAGATTTGTCAGAAGGTAATTTTCAACACGAAATTTGGTAGGTACTTACAGGATGAACACTCCGCTTAAGGTGACTGCTAATATAGCTGTTCTACTCCATTTCTCGTCCCCGGGCTTGTATTTCTTGCCATAAACATTGAATAGCGTACTAAGCATTCCCAAGGCTGATCCAGTAAACCCTGGTCTTTTGAAAAAATAATTAGTGATCCATAAATTGTAGTTCGAGGGGTGACGTACACAAATATGGCCTCTATTTGGAACAATATGTTCTTGAAGAAATAGCACAATATTCCAGTAATTATGTATCCGGTTAATAGCAATCCCACTGCAGATGCCCTCAATATACCGGAATCAATCCTGAACTTCGAACTGTCATCATCAAATGCTGACGGAAGCACAACAAATCTTTACAAAAATCAGTCTAAATAACAACTCGTGATTGACCAGGGGAGAACAAACCCAGCAAGCATCATCCAATTCGCGCACGAGGAAGCAAGCTTCCATCCCCAGTGTATAGAATCCAATTCCCTGTATAATTCATCGAGATATTGATGCCGAATCGGCTTCTCGAACGTAGTGGTTGAGGTTTTCAGCTTCATGATATCTATCCACGTCGTGCAACGATTTCTTCACGTCCGTTCCGTTTCCCGGTTCCCACGCGATCTTATAGACGTATCGATATCCAACCAGTGGCGAAGCTTGCTGAGCCTGGATGTCTGCGCCTGATTGGGCAGTGGGCCTGTAACAGACAAATTTTATGCTTAAAAGAGTGAACGAAGCCCCGCTTCTTGGAATTAAGGAGAGTAACTGGAATGCACCGGTGTGCTCGCGGAAGGTCCCTGAGGATGGGGAAGCAAAAGCTTAAGAGCATTTGCATAGGAAGGGTGGGGGGACAGACGAGGCTTATTAGTAGGCGCCGCATTGAATTTCTTTAATTCCATGAAACGGTATTTATCCTGGTTGGTCCCCAAGCTTACGGATGTCGCGCTTGTACGGGCAGAAGCCTGTATAATAAACGGATTACTGAGTATTTTGGTGGTACAGTGTCATGACACTTGTAGAAACTCCTTGCTTTAGGGCTGTGTTACTTTAATGTTGGGGTTAAGCGCTCTGCTTGTGGAGCCGTGGGCGCCATATGTGGGCTCTCGAGTGAGGTGCTGTGATAAAAAGGTGCATATTACCGTATCTTGTGCGCATTTCTGGTAAAGAATGGAATTTGCCCATGTATTTTGGAAACAAAAACTGCGGAACTTAGAGGCCTTATTGCGCGACATATTTTTACAAGGATACTTTGAGCAGTTCGCTAATGTCCATGATTCCATTTTACGCTACGATACTTAAGTTGTGGTTCAAGGTTAAGGTTAGTCTATTGAGCCATCTTACCCGACAAGCAGTAAACTTGATTACTAACCTGACCGGAGAGGGCTTCAGATCTGATAAGAAAGCAGGGCACAACCCTTATCATTTACCCCAGCAGTCCCAGCCCGAATCTCAACACGACACCCACACACCATCCGTATCGCGAAACTGGCGCTGTTTGGTAGCAAACTACGACAATCAATAACGACAACAACAACCATCCACCAAATTCCCACCAGCGGTGACCGACACTTATCGATCCCAGGGAACCCTCATACCAACCACCCACCATGTAAGTTCGCCCCGACGGAAATACGATTTTTCGCCTCTGAGTTTTGAACGGGGGAGGAATCCTTGTGGGGGGCAAGATCCTGTATACAATTTTGGATACTGGATTTTGACTCTCTACTGCTGGAATTCGTGGATGCGATTACGGTTACGATATGGAGTAGGGTGCTGATTAGGGGTTTTCTGGTTTTAGGTCGCTCGTCAGTGGTGAGAAATCGAACTTCCAGTTCATCGTAGGTTGCCTCTTCACTTGATTTTTTTTGGAAGCTGGATGGTCATTCTCTCTCTGCCGGTTGCTATTTGGACCACTTTGCGGTGGTAGCATGGTTGAAAGGCAAGATCCGAGGAATTATGAAGATCGAGAATAGCAACTGGCAGGAGATATCGGATGGAACTACAGCCAGGTGGCTGATAAATATATTGCGTTCATGGTACTGATGAATTGCTGTTTCCAGTTGCGTCTCCTTAACACCAATGTCGACGGTAAGCAGAAGGTCATGTACGCCTTGACCAAGATCAAGGGTGTTGGAAGGCGTTATTCCAACTTGGTCTGCAAGAAGGCTGATGTCGACTTGAACAAGCGGTATGTTGCACTTCAAGATCTGCTACCACAATTCTGCATTCGGCGTTACTAATATATATTTCATAGTGCTGGTGAACTTACCACCGAAGAGCTTGAGCGTATCGTTACTATCATCCAAAACCCCACCCAATACAAGATCCCCACCTGGTTTCTCAATCGCCAACGTGATATTGTCGACGGAAAGGACTCGCAGATTCTTGCCAACTCCCTTGACAACAAGCTCCGTGAGGACTTGGAGAGACTCAAGAAGATCCGTGCTCACAGAGGTCTCAGACATTACTGGGGTCTCCGTGTCAGAGGACAGCATTCCAAGACTACTGGTAAGATTTCTATTACAAATATTGAGCTACCCACCATTTTTGATATGTACTGACATATTATTTAGGTCGTCGTGGAAGAACTGTCGGTGTGTCGAAGAAGAAGGGTTAAACTATTTTCTTTCTTTGGGGATCCTTTTTGTTTGGGATGGGACGCAGTATTACTACTTTTCATCAACTTTTTATATCGGTGACAGTGGTAATGTGCGGGGAATCAAAAAAAATAAAATGGTTTTCGTAGGCTTCTCAACATCTCATATTTGGGAATGAAATTTCAAACGACTGGGGTTTAGGGGTCTTTTTTTTTTTTTTTAGCTGTACAAAGTTCATTTTTTTCTTGTTCTGACTGCTCCTAACATGCTCTGGTTCTGTGAAATGCCGTGTTGATTATGAAACAATCGCCCACACTGTGATGTAGTAAAAAAATCAGCCACTTGGGCCACCTTTAACAATCCATCCAGTTAATTAGTGAAGTATTGTTAGGCTTCTAATAGTCACTCGCAGGGTGTAGCACAACAGTATCAGAAACATGCTTCTCGAAGATCAAGGAACTCCGATGCCTACTCGAGTACTGTAGGCCTGACTTCTATTGCAGCTCTGAGGTAAGTCTTGGCATTCTGACGCAGACAGTGTCTTCACCCCACGCTACCCCGCCGTTTTTTTTGTTTCTCTCTAACATACCGTACACCAACACCAACACCATTACTGTATCCACTCCAGAACTTGTTCATCATGCCTATTAACCAGGTATGTGTCGAAAGGCCCTATTTTGTGGACTGCAGGAGCTAACAAACTCGCAAAGCCCTCAAACCAGATTAAACTTACCAACGTCGCGATCGTTAGGTTGAAGAAAGGTACATTTCCCTGTTGTTATAGAAACGAACGAGCACGCATGTTTACAAAGAATGTGGCAGGCAAGAAGCGTTATGAGCTAGCATGTTACAAGAACAAAGTCCTAGAATACCGTTCCGGAGTGTATTATCACCTTTTCCTCTCGCCGGATTCTTCAACTAACGAGTCCTAGTGAGACCGACCTAGACGGAGTTCTCCAAATCCAGCAAGTCTTCACAAACGTCTCCAAAGGCGCCTTAGCACCTCATGCCGACCTCCAAAATTCCTTTGGTGCAAAAGCCACTACCGAGTCCATAATCCTAGAAATCCTCCAAAAGGGCGAGCTTCAGGTCGGTGAAAAAGAGCGCAACGCAAAACTCGAACAAACACACACCGAAGTGATCTCAATTGTTGCGTCTAAATGCGTTGACCCAGAGTCGAAGCGGGTCTACACGCCCACCATGATTGAGAAAGCTCTTGCGGAGCTGTCTGCTAAAAAGAGGAAGGAAGGCGAGGAGGATGTACCGAGGTGGAGTGGTGTTACGGATAAAAAGAGCTCTAAGGCCCAGGCTTTGGAGGCTATTAAGGCCTTGGTATACCATCAGCCTATTGCCATCGCACGTGCAAGGATGAGGTTGAGAGTTGTTGCGCCAAAGAGGGTCAAGGAGAGAGTCATGGAGTTTATTGAGCAAGTCGAAGCCGAAGGGTATGAAGGTGGTGATTGGGAATGCACCGCGTTTGTTGAGCCTGGAAAGTACAAGAGCATCACGGACCTGGTTGCGTCAGAGACAAAGGGGAAAGGGAGGGTGGAGATCCTAGACACAGCGGTGAGTTCTCCCCTTATCCGATAAGCTATTCCAGACTCAGAAGCTAACGTGTTTTGCAGGTTGTGTCTGAGGGTGACAATAGTTAGAAGATTTAAGGGGAAGGGGGGGGGAATAGGAAGGGCGATAAAAAAAAATTGAGCTTTATATCATACAATTGGGATACCGGTATGGTGGCCATGGAGTTGGAGATCTATCTTCTTTTATTCGGTGGTGTATACCAGAGCGATGAGTGCTGTGGGAGCTCCTGCGTGTTGCACCTTGGTTAAAGTCATTCCATAAACGTTAGGTTTATGCGGAATAAAGGTTTAATTCCCAACATTGTGCCGAACTGGTCGTTTTGCCCGTGGTCTGCATGGTAGTACTGTGGGGTTAGTATGGGCGTTATCTCTCGATGTCTATGGGGGCATACCGTAGGGTAGCATTGTCCCTTATCGCCTAGATTCGAGGTCGATAGTATCCACAAAGGTACCACACGGTACTTTTACAGCTGTAAGGTAGCTACGGTACATCAGGCAAAGCTACTGTACAATCTTCAGCGCGTACCGTACGGTACTGTAAGCAGAATCAAAGCCGTAGGCACCCGTATCCCTTCCATCCCCTAACTTCCATCGATCCCCTTTTCGAGTGACAGCACCCAAGACCTTTCAGCCCGAGCCTCCTCCGATCTGTAAGGAGGATCAACCAAGCAAACAATCTGATTGTACCCTCCGCTTACCACCGGTAATGAGCGGAACAGAAAGCAAGTTACCCCGTGACCTCGTGCTGTCCGAACACGTATTGTTATCAAAAATAATTGAACACTTTCCTGGTAGCAACGGGAAAAACTTCTACCACAGTGCCCGACATATGATGAAGGTATTTCCCGTTGCTACCTGGAAGTGTTTGGTTATTTTTGATAACTCACGATAGCAAGGCTGGGAACTAAACGAGATTCGGGCCCCCCCAGAGAACTAGGCGTTGAGCTGCACTTTCGTTCGTATCATATCGTAAGGGTAACTTAGCAGGGTGGTTACAGCCGGTGTATGATAACCACAGGAGTGAAGAAAATAGTGGAACACGACCGGTTAGACTGTGTGAGCCCTCAGCGAGGCGCGGCATGTCTTGGCGTGAATTTCTTAGTGTCAACCTCTTGGCATCAACCTCTTGGCATCAACCAGACCATCAAAAGTCAACGTAATTTTTGTTTTCCCTTTTACTAATACAAATATCTCTAATACCAACCACCTACAACATAATTATCTCTGGAGAGTTGATTTACTTTGGAGGTTTTAACTACAAACTGAGTGATAGTTCCACAGATTCCCCCCTGGGAGCAGGGGCCCTATTGGCTCCTGCTCCCTCCTCATTACTTTCTTCAATTTCTTGCTCAACAAATTGACCCACTACTTCGCCCCCCTGACTGCCTACCAATACCTCAGTCTCTTCATCATCTGGTCCCATTTCTTCAAGGTGCTTTTCAAATTTCTTCACCTCTTGTTCTACTTCCACAATCTGTTCTCCAAGTCAGTGTTCCTCCTGGAGTAGTACAGTACCTCTCTTCTGACACTTAGGTAATTTCCCCTCCTCTTCCAATCTTTCTGCATCCTTTCTTTTCTAAGTATACTCTGCTAACCTTTGTATTCTTATCACAACTAGATTTGTTGCATTACAATATTTCGCTGGATGGTTTCATGCTCCTTGATCAATTGAGTTTCAAAAAACTTTGCAATATCTTCTCAATCAATCCAAGCCTTTCCTGTTGTCAGTATTCTTATTCAATTTGCTACTTGTTTGTTTTGAATTTTGGCTAACTGTTTTTTTAGGTTATGAATCTGACAATCCTTCTCTTCAATTTCGGTAAGTGCTCTATTTGCACTAATTGCTATATTGCTAACAATTTTCTTTAGTCCCTACTCAATTGGATTATTATATCACAATATTGCCAGTACAATCAATTCCTGGCATCCAATTTCAGGTTTGACTTAAGGTACTTTAAGACTATTAATCTGCTGAGCTGAGAAGGCACTTAATGGTTGAGGAGCAGGAACTGTAGTCTGACTTGTGGAAATGCTAGAATTTATCGAGCTTGAGTGATTGACTGGAGATTTGGATCTAGCCAATTGAATTTTTGCAACTACAATATCTCTGTTAACTAGAACCAACTCAGTATTTTGAAATCTACTTTGAATGTTTTCTAGGGTGAAGGATGCTTGGCATAAAATGATGAGAATCTTATAAAAGTTCTCTTTTGAGACACCATATGAATGTCTCTCGAAATGGCAGGTAAGTTCTTTTTGATACTAATGTTTGTATGTGCTAAAAATAGAAATATTGAGTGGCTGTAATCAATGGGTAGTATGAGGTGGCAAGCAGTAGGGAATAATCTTCTGAGATAAATAAAATTCTAAAAATCTAATATTGACATGACTGCTGTGTCCATCAAAAAGTAAAAGTCAAAATTCATCTAGTGCCTTTTGTGCTGAGAAACTCTTAGAGCCAAAGTTTCATTCAAGATACTCCTTTACCATCTTTTTGTCAGTCAATCTATTATGTGAATGACCAAACAGAATATCTTCTAGAATGCCTTTAAGGTTTTTAAACCATTGAGCAATGAATTCTTCTTGTTATGGGGTAGTCCAACCATAGCTAGGGCCGGTAGGTCTAAGCCATAAGCTTCTTGAAATAAGGTAAGGTAAAGATAAAGTGAAGATCGTTAAGGTAGGCTCGTATTTTCCAATGGCTCAGAAAGAATAAGTGTAATAAGGTTTTCTCAAGAGTAAGATAATAAATATATTAATAAGATCTCTTCTCCGTTGCTTGATGTTTCTAAATAGCTGGGAGTACCTTGATATTTATATTCTGCATCTGGGTTATCGTAGGCTACAATCAACTCCCATACTATCTAAGTACCTCCATCGAAAACCTCTTAAATTCTCTAAGTGTGAATGCCTTTGACCCTGAGAATATTTGCCTTACTTAGCTTTGATCTCTTCAAACTCCCATTGTTTCTGGGGGGTGTGAACGCTCCTCCAGTAGGTAGTCTTCGATCTTTCCACTATATGAACTTAATTTGAGTATGCCACCCTAATGGCAACTATACCAATTGTTCTGCCTCAAAACATAAAGTGATCAGCTTTAATGAATCAGTGCAGCCATTGTGTTGCATATTGATGTATCACAAGGCCCATGGGATATATAGGGTTTTTTGCTCTGGATCGAGCCAATAGCTTATTTCAGTGAAAACCTCTCATACCGATTCTCGAGTAGGCCCTCTTGGGACACTACTTCTTTCAAAGCAAGAGGCTCAGCTCTATGGCTACCCATCAGTGCCATAGGCTCATGATATTCAGTCCCTAAGGTTTCTTCCCAAATCATCCCATTACTTATCAGCCATAATATTTAACTGCTAATGTACAAAGTAATAGCTTGCTCAAAACCTAACCAAATTCCTCCCAGTCACCTCCCATGAGTCGCCAAAGGTGCCCTCTCATATATCCTATGGACAGCATCTGGTCAGACAGACGGTGACGACGTATATAGTGTTATGCTGAAGGTGACATTTATTGTGGCTAAGGTGTCAGGACGCAACTCGGCTGTAATACCATGATGACGCCCAGTCCCTTTATGGGGGCTGCAGGGGTATGGTAGAAATAATCCTGTGTAAAGGCGGGGTAACTTTGGCCCTTTTTTCCATATGCCTAATAGTAGCTCCCCCTCCCAAGACTTCATCTCGAACGTCTCTTTTTTCAAAAAATATAAAAAATAAAAATAAAAATAAAACCTTTTCCATGGGAACTCAACATGGTAGGGTAAAAAACTTTTGTGCATGTACTTGACCACACAAAGAAAACCTTGCTAAATTATTCCAATCCTGTCCATCCTGACATTTCGGGGTTCAATCTATGAAATTCCGCCACTAATTCCTCAGCATGCTCTAGGTGCTCCGGCAGTTCCCAGGTGTTCTCATCTTTGGAACAACCTTTCCATTTCACGAAATATCAGAGCTCTCGGAGGACTTTATTTCATCCTCTAACTTGTCTCGTGTAGGAGATTATTTCACTCCTCACAATTCCCTCCACTTCCTATTCTAAGTCACCTTCAACTTCCTCTGGGTCACGGGGTGGTTGTACCCATCTGGGCCGAGTAGAAACTCAGTAGGGTTTGAGCAGCGCTACATGAAACACTGGATAGATTTTCCACCAGTCAGGTATTTCGAGTTTGTAGGCTCGTTCGCCTTTCCTTTCCAATACTTTAAAAGGCCCATAGAGCTTTGAGCTCGGCTTTTTTGAGGGCCTTTTTGATTGCATATTTTTGCCGTTGAGCATGACTTGGTCTCCAACTTTTATATCCTGTTGCCCCCTGGCCTTTTAATCATAATAACTTGACATAGGTTCTCATGTAGATTCCAGTGTCTCCTTGACTTGTTCATGTATATTTTTCATCCAGTGCACATAGAGGGCCGCACCTGGATTTTGAGTCTCATGTTCTCTCATCCATTCTATTTGTGGATGGAAACCATAGTTCGCAAAGAAAGGGGTCAATTTGTGCACATTGGTAGTAGAGTTGTTGTAGTCATATTCTGCCACTGGCAGAAGTTGATACCAATCATCCTGATCATAGTTGATAAAGCTTCGTAAGTAACCTTCCGGCACTTGGCTGGTTCTTTCGGTTTGTCCATCAGTCTGAGGGTGGTAGGCTGTTGACATTCTACTTTTAATTCCCGGAGCCTGGCACAATGACTCTCAAAATTCACCTTGAAACTTTGCATTCATGTCAGAAATAATTTCCGTGGGTAGCCCATGCAGTTTCCATACTTCTCGGAGGAAGACATTGGTGACATCCTTTGTGGTCGCATTTTCTTTTAGGCCGACAAAATGTGCCATCTTAGTGAACTGATCCACTATGACCATGATCTGGGTGTTTCCCTGTGATTCTGGTAGTTGAACAATAAAATCTATCGAGATAGATGTCCAGGCCATGTATGGTACTTGTAAGGGTTGAAGTAACCCATACCTTGCATGTCAAGGAGATTTATTGTGTTGACATTCATCACAGGATCTGACATAGTCATTAACCCAGCCTGTTAACCCCTTCCAGTAGAAGTCTCATGTGACTATTTCTAGGGTTTTTTCCTGGCCGAAGTGTCCAGCAATTTTTGAGTCATGGCATCCATTCAGTATGAGGGTTTGGATACCTTTATCTGCTGGGATAAAAAACTGGTCCTTGTAGTATACCAACCCATCTTTCAAGTTCCAGAATTTGGGAAGGTCTATGCCATCATTCCTCAGTCTTTCTAACTCCTGCCTTCTTGTAACCCACTCTTCATCTTGTCCGGCTGCTTCTTTGACTTTGGCCACAAAGTTTACATCGAACTTCCTTATTTCCGCTCTTGCGATGATGGCATTAGACAATATTACCACTTCTTGTGATAGTTTAGGATTGTGTTCCTCATCGTAATGGTCAAAATGTTCATTGTTTCCAGAGCTTGCTTGTAGAAAGCATACAATTGGCTTTTTTCCAAGCAGGTCACTGCTTCTGAAGCCTATGTTGGCTCATTCTGTTATTGCCAAGTCCACCACTTCCTGGAGCTCAGTGTTGTCGATTTTCTCGACAATAATTTGAGCTATCTGATCCTCCTTGGAGATTTTGTAATCCGCATCTATCAGGTTAACCATTAAGACCTTTATTTCGCTAGTATAGTCGGCATCTATCACCCTGGCGCCTATGTGTATGCCATGTTTAAGCGCCAATCCATTTCAGGGTGCAATTCGCCTATAGGTTCCTTTAGGAAGTTCTATAGCTATTCCTGTCGTAATCAGGGCTTGTCTTGCTGGATTGGAGGGGGTGGCTGCTGAGCGAGCTACTTCAGTTAACTGCAGCTGCATAAGTTCCATCATTTCTCGCATTCTTTATTCGGCAGCTCTCTGTTGTTCTTGGTCGATCTCGACTTGGGCTTAGACTTATTGGATCAACTGTTCTAATTGTTGATCTCTCATGAGGGATGCTTGTCCTGTCTGGTGAATACTCTGATGCAGCTGAGTACTTACCTCCTGTTGTTGCTCATGTTGAGCATTATGTTACGATTCGCTATATGATCTCTCCTTTCTTATATCTCGCAACAGGTAACGACACTATTGTTAGCTTTCTTATAGGGATAGTACTTACCTATCTCCTATTGTATTCTCCTTCCTTCGAGAATTCTAATATTAGTTCTCTTACGCTATGTCTTAGATATTCACCGTTGCCAATACTAAGTCCTTATAGCGTTAATTAGTATTCGTTCTGTCTCTTCTTCGTGTTAGTTGGTCTTTGTTTGTAAAGAGCGTAAAGGTGTTTTATTGATAACTTATAAGATAGGAAATAACTTAGGTGGTTGCATGAAGAACTAACTCTCAGGTCCTACTGACCTCCTTATATAGTTTTTCCAGCAACCCGCTTACAAATCAAATGAGTCACAGCTGTGACTCATGCACTCGCATAACATATAACCTCATGACCATACTTGGTCATGCGCGAAAGTCCCATGACCTTAAAGGGGTCATGTGCGAAACCTCATGACTCGTATAAACGAAGTCATGCCTCTTAATCCTCATGACTCATAGGCACACTTATGAGTCAACGCTCAACATACCAATCAAATTCAAACATAAATAACTATGACTCACAATTGTGAGTCATATGAAATCCTATGACTCGTACCTGAGTCATAGTGTGAAAACATATCATCGTATGACTCAACTGAGTCATGTGAAAAACCTTTAACAAATAAAATCATT
Source organism: Choiromyces venosus 120613-1 (assembly GCA_003788595.2). Lineage (NCBI taxonomy): Eukaryota > Fungi > Ascomycota > Pezizomycetes > Pezizales > Tuberaceae > Choiromyces > Choiromyces venosus. The sequence goes on from ML120351.1 coordinate 1,129,151, forward strand.
ACAAACCATGCCGGGTTTGTAATACATTATGTCTTCATAGCTCTGCTGCTACTTGATCTTAGAAGTGCCTTCGAGATGTCTCTACCTCTTCTGCGAATGCGCTCATTTTTATGTTTATACTGTTTAACTCATTTTCCACTATATGTTCTCCCTGATCAAACCTAGTGCAGTAACCTTCGAGCTCGTTGGCATATTAGCGTCCTCCTGTGGACAGCTCATCATAGGCTATATGTTGCTCATTTATGGCTCTTGAAGCATTCCAGTCAACTTGGCTTAGGGATTCCATAATGTGTCTGAAGATAGCCAGAACCTCCGGCTGTCTCAGGGGGCCACGTGATCCTTCTCTTGGGGTAGCGGTTCTTTTCTCGATCCTTCTCCATGATCTCCTTCCTCTTAAGGAGCCTGCTAGAGAAGTTCCACTTGAGAGGTAAGGGGGGTTTTACGTTGCAGTGGTGGCGAGTATAGACGTCACATTGCTGGCTGGTGAAGGGGCTCCTTCTTCCGTTAGTACATCACGCCCTGGCCCTTGAATCGCCAAGGGCATAGGTGAGTCTTGTCTAGAGCGATCCATAATAGGTATAGGTAGTAGATAGAGGTAATTGTATAGGTAGTGAGCCTAGGTAATATAGAGAGTATTAATATACTGTTATGGGGTAGTCCAACCATAGCTAGGGCCGGTAGGTCTAAGCCGTAAGCTTCTTGAAATAAGGTAAGGTAAAGATAAAGCAAAGATCGTTAAGCTAGGCTTGTATTTTCCAATGGCTCAGAAAGAATAAGTCTAATAAGGTTTTCTCAAGAGGAAGATAATAATAAATATATTAATAAGATCTCTTCTCCGTTGCTTGATGTTTCTAAATAGCTGGGAGTACCTCGATATTTATATTCCATGTCTGGGTTATCATGGGCTACAATCAACTCCCATACTATCTAAGTACCTCTGTCGAAAACCTCTTAAATTCTCTAAGTGTGAACGCCTTTGACCCTGAGAATATTTGCCTTGCTTAGCTTTGATCTCTTCAGACTCCTATTGTTTCTGGGGGGTATGAACACCCCTCCAGTAGGTAGCCTTCGATCTCTCCACTATATGAACTTAATTTGAGTATGCCACCCTAATGGCAACTATACCAATTGTTCTGCCTCAAAACATAAAGTGATCAGCTTTAATGAATGAGTGTGGCCATTGTGTTGCATATTGATGTGTCACAAGGCCCATTGGATATATAGGGTTTTTTGCTCTGGATCAAGCCAATAGCTTATTCCAGAGAAAATCTCTCATACCGATTCTCGAGTAGGCCCTCTTGGGGCACTACTTCTTTCAAAGCAAGAGGCTTGGCTTCATGGCTACCTGTCGGTGCCATAGGCTCATGATATTCAGTCCCTAAGGTTTCTTCCCAAATTGTCCCATTACTTATCAGCCATAATCTTTAACTGCTAATGTACAAAGTAATAGCTTGCTCAAAACATAACCAAATTCCTCCGAGTTACTTCCCATGAGTCGCCAAAGGTGCCCTCTCATATATCCTATGGACAGCATCTGGTCGGACGGATGGCAATGACATATATGGTGTTATGCTGAAGGTGCCATTTATTGTGGCTAATGTATCAGGACGCAACTCGGCCGTAATACCATGATGACGCCCGGTCCCTTCATGGGGGCTGCAGGGGTATGGTAGAAATAATCCTGTGTAAAGGCTGGGTAACTTTGGCCCTTTTTTCCATATGCCTGACACTTCTGCCTTAAGGATAATAGTTGGGTTGAGGGTAGTTCCATCTGCACATATACCTTCAATAACTATAGAAAATTCATGTATACCATCTTCTTAATTGTTAGTAGTAATTTATAAAATCAAATGATTAGATAGGCTATGAAACTTGGAAACTCACTTTGTGTACTATGATATCTTAATTCTCCATTCTTCCTTGGGTTTTATATCACTTCTAAAACATACTTGGACTTGCCAAGGCCAAGTATAAATACAACCTCATTGATATTGTACGTATTTTGGGGTTTTATCCCATACTCATGTACAATAATTTCTAGCTAGATATATAGACATAATTAATACTTGTTTAAAATTAAAACTAGTAAATACAAGTACATAAATTCAGATAACAAGGCTGGAAGAGAGATATTGGATTGATAATAATAAAAAAATAAGGGAGAGAAAAAGGGAAAGAAAAACTCAAACAGTACCTCTTCAAAGAAATGATTCATCAATTGAGTATCATTCCCATGTAGGTTCCAAATAAAGTCCAACTGCTTGCTAAACTGAGTTTTTACCTCCAGATGTCTTCTTTTAAAAGCCTCTTCCTATCTTTTTCCAAGGGTCTCTTGTGGGTTTCTCTTTTGTATGATAGAGGTGGCAATTTCACATAACTGCTATATTGTTGGAGGAAATCTAAGATGACAGTGAAAGTAACAATGTTCTAATACTACTTACTCCTCCTCTGGGCTAAGCATTTGCCTTTGTTGCCCCTCTTCATCTTGGTTTTTTCTTCCCTGTCACTGATGCATAACTGTGGTCAGGGCTGCTCCTACCATTGCTGCAGCAATTGTAAGGCTTGAAGCTGTTCCAGTAGCTGCCATCTCAATGGCCATTTGTTCTCGCACTTGCATAGGAATTGTGCTGTCTTCTGAAGGTTTTGAAGGCATGATTTGGTATGAAAGAGATAGAATGGTACAGGATGTTTTTTTTTTTTCTTTTCAGTTTTGCTTGGAATTCAATGACGAAATTCATTTGCTAACCATATTGGATTTTCTAACCATATTAGACTGCCAAGTTTTGCTGCGCCTCGCTGAGGGCTCACACGGTCTACTCACCAAAATAGCGAATTTTCACACATTGATATCAACCGCGATTTTGGCGTTGGGATGAAAATAATTTCATAGACTGGCCTTTGTGCTTCTCCACTTCATCTCTCAGGTTTTTTTGGGAATATAAATATCATTTCCGCTTGACCAGTTATTCCAAATAGAGTCAGAACTGGAAAAATCCTCTGATTGCCATATAAAAAATGCCAGTTAGGCGGCGCTGTTGGAAGGAAATTTCGATTCCTACAGTTATAGATATGGACTCATTTGACAAGAAATGTCCAAGCTTCTTTCCCGCAATTTTCCTCACTTTTGATTTTTGCACTTTTCTAAACACCATAAAACCGCACTTTTGGATCCCCCTCACTGTCTCTAGGACGTAGCTTACCCTAGTTGGCAGACCTCGCCATGACGGACGCCATGGATACCTCAGAACCGAGACCCTCCCGCCCAAAAACCCCGGAGACTCCTACTCCAGGAACCTCGAAAGGAAAAGGCACTGAGGACCTACACCCAGAACACGCCCAACTCATGAACTTCATGGACAACTACCTCGGAAAGTTTGGACCTGGGAAGAATACCCCGTTGGCCCAGACCTTGACGAACTTAGAAGAGGACGACTTCACTCCTGGTGAATTGGCCTCGACAACGATCCTGCTCTCCTTGGCAACCCAGGTGTCAAACCTTACGATCCTAGTACAAAACCTCGATCGCACGGTACAGGACTTGAGGGGCGAAGCACGACCACCGAAGAAGCAACAGGCCCAAACGGGACAACCAACCAAGGAGCAGACAACACAGCAAAAGCAATCCTACGCGAGTGCGGCAGCACAGCCAGCTCCGGAGGACACCGCGACTCCCAAGAAGGGCAAGAATAAGCGCAAAGCCGACGCCCTGACACCACACCAACCCCCAAAGCCCAAACAGGCTAAAGGGGATGAAACACCCGATGCGCCCACCCCAGAAAAGAAAGGGAAGAATAACAGGGCCAACAACACTCATACCCAAAGTCCGGCGAAAAGAAGGCTCTTCGCTGCGAGGCTTGAAGTTCAACCGCTGGCCGACGCATTGAAGGAGGAAGCTAGGATCTCTGTGGCGATAGCCGACATGCTCACCAAATGCGAATGGCCTGCCCCTACGAATCTACAGGTCACCTCGAATAAGGTCAACGGGACAGTTACCGTGACGACCCCACTCGGGACAGACTCTTCACAATACTCGAAATACCTAGAGAAGATGTCGGAAGCGCTTAATGCCGTCATTGGATCAGAGCAACCGAAATACTCACCCTTCAGGAGGGCCTCTACGGACGTAGACGTCATTATACATGGCGTGTCCCTACAGGCCATCCCGGAAGATGCTGCTGAAATGGAGAAGTCAGTTAAGGACACCTTCAAGGCGACCCACAAGATTGACGTAACGATGGCTAAGTACCTTAAACCCGATGCGGCTAAGAGGTCAAAGAAAAGAGCTACGTCGATAATCGTTCGCATCCCCGAGGCTGAGGTGCAGAGGTGTACACCTTCGGTCTTGTTCATGGGGAAATACAAAGACTCAGCGGTCATGTGGCAAGTGTCAGCCACCACCCAGTGCCACCGGTGCTGGAAGTTCAGACACCCGGAGGCCGGCTGTAAGAGCACGACACAAGTGTGCCCCATCTGCTCGAAGAATCACACTCACAAAGAACACCGTTGCCAGCAAACTACTTGCCGTGGCTACCGGAAGATAATCCCCAACTGCTGCCTTATGACACCGGCCAAATGCCCAGCGTGCGATGGCGAACACTCGGCGATGGACCCGGCGTGCCCAAAGAAAATGGCGGTCAAGGCGGCGGCGAAAGAGAGGTATGACCTGAGGATGGCAACCCTAGCCACCCGGGCCGGAGAGAGATCAGACCCCCAATAGATATCATCATGTCGGACACCCGAATACATGATGACAACGAGGGATGGAAAAAAAAAATAATACAACATAATTGCAGAGGGAGCAATAGTGTTTTTCTTTCGTTATTTCATATAGTTAGGAGCTTTAAGGTTTCTTTCGTTTGTGTTCAAGACCCGCCACTGTACAATGGGAACCCGCTTAGGGCCCCAGGCTACGAGTGTATTTCTTATAGTCATGCTCGGATTCGCGTTTGTATTTACGTTAGTTTGAGGATTTTGCTTGATGTTTCCTTTTTGTGGTTCCGCGAGAGGAGGATATTTTATATTTGAGAGTTTTTTCGAAGGGAGGCCCCATTTTGGGCCCCCATCGTTCTTTTGGTTTAATCAACGTTTATAACAGACCGGTGGAAGGACGGAATTCTGTCCCTCCTGAAGCTGTCTTTGTTGAAACGAATGAGCCTACCCTTGTGGTGGGTGATTTGAATGTGCATACTGTTTTTACTGATCCTTTGCGTTCTTTTACTTCGGATGAGAGGAGGAAAGGGGAAAATTATATGAGACTGGCTGCGCTGAGTGGCTACAGTATACTAAACACACCGGGAGTTCACACTAGGTTCCCGGACAACCCGACTTTACACAGATCCTCCGTAATCGACTACTCTCTGGCGAACGCTTCAATGATGGCCAGGTTTTCAAAATGGAAGGATATTTACCAACAAACGGGATCGGACCACATAGCTATCCTGACGGAGATTGCCTCGGAAACACTGGAACTGGCGAGACCGGCTCCGGACTGGGACAAGATCAACTGGCGGACCGAGGAGGGAATCCCAAACCCGATAATCGAAGAAGCCCTGGAAAGCTATTGGAGTGGGGGTGAAGCGTTTGAACCGATATTATGGGCGGAGGAAGCACAGGAGGTCTTTGAGAACAACTTGCGAAAACTCATTGGCATGGTGCGGAGCTGGGCCCCGATGAAGAGACCTATGAAGTGGTCAAAAGCGTGGTGGACGCATGAGATCACGGAGTTGAGAAGGATATACACGACATCTGCCCGGCGCGTGAGGCGTGACGGGAGTGCAGTGGAAGAAAAGAAGAAGACCAGGAAGGCGTACAGGGCGGCAATTATGAAGGAGAAGAGGCGGCACTTTGACGAATTCTTGGCAAACGCGAAAAAGAATGATGTTTGGACAGCACACCAGTTCACCAAACAAAGAACACCGACGAGAATACCAGGCGGTAATAACGACCACCCGGACGTCACGAATAACATAATAATGCACCACTTCTTCCCACCAAACCCTGATCCGGTAGATTCGCTACGGCCGGTGAAGCATGAGCTTAACGAGGAAGAACTAGTCTCCGGCCCGGACGTGTCTGAAGCGCTGGAGAAGTGCAGTAACGGTTCTGCCCCTGGCCCTGACCAGGTACCATACTCGATCTGGAAGAACATACACCGAACCAACCCGAAAATTCTGCCGGCGTTGGTAGAAGACATGCTGAGGTGGAGCCTTCACCCACCTATGCTAAAGGAGTCGATCGGAGTCATACTTCCAAAACCAAATAAAACGGACTACACCGATTGTAGCAGCTTCCGAGTAATTGCCTTAATGCAAACTTTCTCGAAGGTAGCCGAGAGGATAGTGAACAACAGGCTGATGAGAACCGCTTTCGAGTCAGGCATGTACGCGATCAACCAGACGGGATCCCTTCCACAGCGGTCGACAGTCGATGCAGTACTAGCCCTGAAAAATTGGACGAGCGAGGCGCAGTTCGCGGGGAAGAAGGTCAGCACGATCTTCCTCGATGTGAAAGGCGGCTTCGACAATGTGAATCACCGCAAGCTCCTGGAAAAGTTGGGGCAGGGAAACCGGGTTCCGGAATACCTGCGTGACTGGATCAGGAACTTTGTTAGCAACCGGCAGATAGCACTCGCTTACCCAGGGAGCCCGAGGACCCCGGCAATGGTCAATAAAGGGATACCGCAAGGCTCACCACTATCACCCCTCCTCTTCGTGATCTATGTTAGCATGCTACACGAGGATATGGATGACCAGTTTACACACTCCTCCTCATACGTTGATGACTTCCAGATAACGGTGGCCGGCAACTCATGGTACAGGAATGCGAGGAAGCTAGAAGAGAAAGCCCACCGGATAGCGGAGAAAGCGAGCGGGTTGGGGCTTACCTTCAGCATCAACAAAACCGAGCTCATGCACTGGCACACGCCCAGGGAGAGGGGTGAAAGGCCTGCGGAAAACGTAATGATACAATCCCACGCAGTGAAACCGGTGGTCAAAACGCTCAAATGGCTGGGCTACTGGCTTTCGGACAATACGGAAACGACGACCCACTTCACGAAAAGGCTGGTCCTTGCTCAGGCAGCATTTTTTAGAATAAAAAGACTCTCGACACCAGGCAAGGGGCTCACACCGTATGGGGCCCGCAGGCTGGCAAAGGGGATCATCTTACCAATATTGCTGTATGGGGCCGAGATTCTCACCCCGACAGTGACAATGAAGAAGAAGATGCAGACGTTTTGGAACCGGGTGGCAAGATGGATTACCAACACATTTTTTGCAACCAAACTAACGGTACTCTCGGCAGAGGCTTGCTTGGCCCCTATTGAACTGTACATCAAACAAGTCTCACTCATGACTGCGGTAAGGATCGCCACAGCCCTACCTGAGAACAACATAGCAACGGCGATGCTCCCGGGGGGTTACCCCACGGTCCGGCCATTTAGGTTGGGCTCAAACAGGAGACTGGCGTTTTCGAAGAAGGGAAGTGCGCGTCCAAAGACTTGGAACTCGTCATCCAGGTCCAAGATTCAGAGACACCTCCCGATAGATGAAATAGCGGCAAGGGCGGCTACGGTTTTCGTGGCAAGACCCTTCCCCGAGAAACCCAATAAACTTTTCCCTGTCACTCAAGAAGGCACTAAGGGCTGGGCGGAGGCAAAGGAGAAAGTTAGGAAGGATATACATAGGGAGTGGACGGAATCCGCCTACCCCCAATACTACTCATACAGGCCGCCCTATAGAAGCTGCTGGAACTTTATGCTCCTACCGAAGTTTCAGGCCGGCCGGATACATCAGATGAGAGCGAACAAAAGCTACCTAAACGCCCAAGCGGATTGGTCTAGTCAGGACCGTGACCCCACCTGTGACCGGTGTGGACTAGCTGACCAGACATTCCGGCATATCATCACGGACTGCCCCGCCCTAGCGGCTAAGAGGGAGGGGATGGATCCGGAGGTTTTTGACATAGGGCCAGATTCGGCTCTATGGAAGGATGGTAAAATAGCGGGGAAGCTGATGAAGAGTTTTTCTACGTTTATTTCTAAGAACATGGTGAATTTTCCGGTAAAGCTCGGAGGATTTCCTTTTACTAGGGGTTCCAATTTGGGTTCCTGAAGAGAATAGTTTACAGCCCTTGTGGTTAGCGATGGACGACATTGATTTTTATCGGATATTTGTTTTTTTTATTGGGGGTTGAAGTTTCTTTTGTTTAATTAGGTTTTCTAGGCCATACTTTAGGGTACATGCCGGGTGTTTTCCTGTATTTACGAATAAAACCAAGGATTTAACAAAAAAAAAAACAAAAAAAATTGACAAGAAATGTCTAGAAGTTATACAGATGATCTTCAAAGATAATTGAAGCTATCTACGCAATGTTTTGGATTTTAAATATTTTTTTCGGGGTTGGTAATTTTTCCGAATCACCAGTTCTTTTTTTTTTGGTGGAGAATGGCATTGTTCCACTATTTTCTTCTTCACTCCCGTGATAACAGGCAGCCTTCCGTGTCCCGGATCACAAGGGTCTTTCTTCCATTCCGGGGGGGGTTTCTCTTGAGGTGGAAAGTGCTTGTGATCAGGTTTGGATAATAATAATAATTGTGATATAAAAAGATTTCTGCATTTTTTTTTCTTCTTTTCGTTTTATGGTTGGACTAGATGTTATTTTGTTTATTACATTTTGTATTGTTTATGCGATGGTTTTGTTTCTACAAGTGCGGCCGATAGATATACCAGTATCCGTCAGGTGAAATCTGCGAAGTAAAAGCAGCACGTTGCAACGGAGGATGTATTAGTAGAGTAAAACGCATCCGGGCATATTTCCAACCCAGCTCTGATGGTTGCAACATGCTGCTTTTGCTTATCTGATTTCACGTGACGGATATATCTATCGGCCGCGCTAGTATTGGTATTGATGGGGGAGATTGACAGCAGGAGATCTGCCGTGTTCGGGGGTGGCCAGTAAATTTCTTCGGGTCGGGGAATAATATGGTCCAGCTCCATCAAGTTTGTCTGGGACCTGAGTTCACTTGTCTGCTGTATCTGAACATGGCCAAGACTTTCTATGGTCGAGAGTACCGTAGCTTGTTTGGGCATGGTTCGACCTATCATAGTTATTATCATGGATTGGGAAGGTTCCCCCAATTGACTGGTTAGAAAGCCTGCGTCCAGCCAAGACATAAGTGGCTGGCAACGATCGAACGAACGCGCGCTCCGTATCCTCCGCCCCCAGTATAATAGCTTTGGTATAGTATTGTCAAACTCAGTCATCCCTCCCACCCCCAGAATAACAAAACCCGTTTGTCATCGCTTCTCTTCACTCTCCTTCTTCTTTCCGGATCCATCCCTCTTCTCATTCTTCTTCTCCCATCCATCCATTCATCACATTTATCCCCATTTACAGCGAAATCACTCAGTAAATCCTTCGTTGATTCCGCAATCATGAAGCTTTCAGTAGCTTCTGCCATCTCCTTAGCCCTGGGGGCTTCGGCTTATATGCCTAACCATGAGCAACACCCTATTGACTCAAAACTTCCTGCTTTCCTCTCCTCTGCTCTTGACCAGTTTAAAGTTGGCCATCTCTCTACCGAGTCTATCTCTGCCTGGGCCGAGGTTGCAAAGCTCTACCCCGACGATACCGTCTCTGCCATTCAAGCCATCCAGAGCAAGTCCAAGCCCAAGGCTGGAATCAAGAAGCGACCGGATAGTCACTGGGACTACATTGTCGATGGTTCCGAGACCGTCTCCGCCTTGGGGAGCAAGGTCGATGGCCACGATAAAATTAAGGGCAACAGGTTGAGAATCAAGAAGCCCAGTCATTTGGGAGTTGATTCTAAGACCAAGCAATACTCTGGTTACTTGGATGTAGATGATGATGATAAGCATTTCTTCTTCTGTAAGACCCTCTTTTAACGCGGCATCATTGTTTGTCTCTCGCGATACTAATATTTCTTATCAGGGTTCTTTGAGTCGCGAAATGACCCCAAGAACGACCCTGTGGTCCTTTGGCTCAACGGCGGTCCAGGATGCTCTTCTTTGACTGGCCTCTTCATGGAGCTTGGTCCTGCTTCCATTAATGCTAGGATCCACACTGTTGATAACCCATACTCATGGAACTCCAACGCTTCGGTCATCTTCCTTGACCAGCCCATCAATGTTGGCTACTCGTACTCTTCAAACTCTGTTTCAAGCACCCACGCTGCCGGAAAGGACGTTTACGCGTTCTTGACCATGTTCTTCGATAAATTCCCCGAATACGCTAAACAGGACTTCCACATTGCTGGTGAATCTTATGCTGGGTGAGTTGTCGAGCTTTCTACTTATTATTATTATTAAATTTCGCGCTAACTTTTTACAAGACACTACATCCCTCAGTTCGCCGCTGAGATTCTCTCTCACAAGAAGCGCAACATCAACCTTCAGTCTGTTCTCATTGGAAACGGTCTTACCGATGGTCTCACCCAATACAAGTACTATCGCCCCATGGCTTGCGGTGAAGGTGGATACCCATCTGCCTTGAGCGAGTCTGAGTGCAAGGCCATGGACAATGCCTATCCTCGCTGTGCTAGCATGATCCAAAACTGCTACAACTCCAAGTCTATGTGGTCTTGTGTCCCTGCCTCCATCTACTGCAACAATGCTATGATTGGGCCTTATCAACGCACCGGATTGAACGTCTATGACATTCGTGGAAAGTGTGAAGATTCGGACAACCTTTGCTACTCTGAAATGGGCTGGATCTCCAAGTAAGTTCACCTGATGTTTGATACTCTAAGGGTTTTTGCTAACAAATTAAATCAGGTATCTTAACAAGGAGGAGGTTATGTCATCTCTTGGAGCTGAGGTCTCTTCTTACGAGTCTTGCAACTTTGACATCAATCGCAACTTCCTCCTCAATGGAGACTGGATGTTGCCATTCCACGAATTTGTCGTCGAGCTCCTTAAGGAGATCCCTGTCTTGATCTATGCCGGTGACGCCGATTACATTTGCAACTGGCTCGGAAACCGTGCCTGGACTGAGGCTCTTGAGTGGGCCGGCAAGAAGGGCTTCAATGGAGCCAAGGTTAAGGACTTTGAGGTCAATGGCAAGGAGGCTGGAAAGTTCAAAACTTCTGGAAACTTCACCTTCCTGCAGATCTACCAGGCCGGTCACATGGTTCCATACAACCAGCCCGACCCAAGCTTGCAGATGTTGAACAGATGGTTGAACGGTACCTACTGGACTTGAGCGGTGTCTCTCTCGCCGTCTTGTCTAGTATAGAGTAGCCAGTCAATTCGTTGGGCATGGTTTTTTTTTTTTGCTTGTTTTTTGTAATGGTTCTGCAGTTTTCTCGGACCGGGCGAATCGGCATGGCTGTGATACATATATGGAGGTTTTCGCTTTTTTTTTTTTTTTTTTGTTTTGATTCTTTTCTTTGTCGTGGTGTTTTTAACGTATTAACATTTGTAACTGAAAGATGTTTTATTCTTCAATGCATGAGAATGTAAAGTGATGAGTGCCTGTTTGTGGAGTCTACTGATGGACCATTTTCACTTTTTTGTCACCTTGTGGCATCGGAGAGGAAGTAATTGAGTGAAAATGGAATATTGAATTTCAGCCATGTGTAGTGCAAACCATCTATCTCAAGTACTAGCTAGTATTTGCCAGAATCCAGTATGAGTAGAGTATATTTATGCCATGAATCCATCAATCATCCAGCAACCAGCAACTATGATATAAACCGCCATCAACGCCTTTATCTACCATATAACAAACTTTTTTTTTGGAAAAAAAAAAACAATAGAAAATAAAAAGAAAAAAAGCTAAAAACCTCCGAGACATATCATAATGAGAAGACGTGAATAAACTGCAGGGGGAATGATAGTCGAAATACCTTGATAAAAACAAAACAAATCGAATATAGAAAATCTGGTATAAGAGGTAAAAAGCAATAATAATAATAATAATAATAAAAGTCCCACCAACCAAACCAACAATCTCCCCGACAGATAATGCTCAAACCTTGACAGCGACCCAGAAGGCCCCCTCATACTCGTGCCTAAGCATACTCTTCTCATCCCCAACATACCCCGTCTTGGCACCGGTGACCACCTTCTCGAGCTTAAACCCGCACATTTGTACCAAGGCGAGGACTTCATCCAGGCAGAGCTCGAACTTGCCGTCTGCCGACGCATCTTCCCCATTCTTCGGGTTCTTGGCGTCCGCCCCGTGCCCTTCGAAGTGCCACAGCAACGGTCCAAAATTGATCCATACGCCGTTGTCCACGAGCAGGTTGTGTATAGTCTCGAGGTAGGAGATGAGGTTCGGCGCGGTGTCAATGAAGAAGACGGTAGCGCAGACGTTGAATTTCTGCTGGGGCGTAAGGTTGCGGTAGGATTGGCGAAAGTCGCCTGCCGTCATTGAGAATTGTTCTGGGAGGTCGGGGGCTGGGGCGGCGGCGGTGGTGTGCTGGGTTAGGAGGGTGGTAGGGTGCACGTCTGGGATTTGGATGGAGCGTAGGTGCGAGGCGCGGGTTGTGTGGTTGCTGAAGGTTGAGATGAAGGGGTGGATTGTGTGTTGGTTTGCGGAGGCGGTGTGGTTTAGGATGTAGTTGCTTGCCATGAGTTGGTGGTAGGAGAATTCGTTGCCCTGCGAGGTATACCCTGCCACCGCGATGTCGAAGGCGAGTCTGCCCAGGCCGGCTCCCGGGACTAGGACTCTGATGGTGGTTCTGTGAGATTGGGTAAATCGTTAGGTATCAATTCCTCCTCCCCCAGCAACAGAGAGAGAGAGAGTGTGTGTGTGTGTGAGATAATCATACTTGTCCTCCACCCCCCCAAACCTTTCCTCCAGCTCCTTCATAATCCCCCCATAACAAGCCTCCCTCTCCGCCTTCCCTTCAACGCTCCAGTCGCGGTAAAACTGCTTAATTGTGCTGCGCACCTTGTCCAAATCCGAGTCGCTCGCACTGTCATCCCACTCCTGGATGCCCCCGCCGGTAGTCTCGAGGTCGATGCCGAACCCATCCACGGCAGAGCGGAATATGGCCTCGCTGAGGACGGCATTGTCTTCGATTGCGCGGTCGACATCGTCCAGCGTGCGGAGGTAATTGATCGGCGACTGCTTGAGGAGTTCCTGGTGGGGACGTGACAGGGCGAAGAAGGAGGTGCGGCGGCGGTGTGTTAGGTTTTGGTGGGCGGCTCGGCGGTATAAACTGTTTTTTTGCGGATAATTGATTAGTTGGGAATTATTAGAAGGAGGAGGGGGGAGCATACTGGAACGAAGAAAGTGTAGAAGTGATTGCCTTGAGTTCCTCCGGATCGCTGAATGGATCGAATTCCTCCTCATCTGGATTAACGCCGTTTGTGGACATTGTTGAGGTTTTATTAATTATTAGAGGGATAAATGATTGATCTCTTGAGATGTTTTTGTTTTCTTTTTCTTTTTATTTCTTCCCGGGCTTTGCGGTTTGGTTGATTGGCTTAGGGTTGTTATTTAAAGAAAAAAGATGAGAGGAAAGGATGGGAAATAGAGAGAAAGAAAAAAGATGAGTGAGTGAGGGAGTGAGGCCTGCTTCACGTTTGGTGGGGCAGAAATGGTGGGGTTGAAACTACTGGTATGATACCTAGCGCAAAGCCTCCCGCACGTCTTGGCAGGGCTCAAGCAACGAAGCGTGTGGCAAGTTAGACTAACAAATGGTCTTTGGAACGTTTGGTGGATAGCTAATGTACTAGTACGGTAAACTTTCAATTTGAGGCTCGAAGTGAGGAGTGACTGTATTGTAGCTGCTCTGATGTAGTTAACGTTTACCTTGCCGTAGACATCGGGTGCTTGCTTGCTTGCAGATACCGCGGGTCCGCAGGTGTTGAATATGCTGCTGTGAAATTCGGCGTAGGGTATACTCGAGTATAGTAGAGAGTTTAGTTTCTACAGCCACTCCTTCGGACTTGTTTTGCCAATTGGATCGGAGAGACTTCACTGTATCCTCTACTTCTGGAGGGCCCCTGGTCAAAGAGCAACTTGGCAGCGATAGTTGTGTAGCTGGCTGAGTGGTTGTGTTCTAAATGCTTATCTCCAAATCATTGCACCAATGGTTTAAGAAGAAAATGTCACATCCTATAACCTATCCATCATTGTATCTGATCCGAGCAGGATTGGCCAACATTATTATCATAGTGCACAGTTGCTAAAAGGAAAAACTACTCTCTTCCCTAAATATATTGTAATTATATGTAATTGAGTGAAGCCTTAGATCCCACCGTATTTCAATAGCTAATTCATCTTGAGTATCAAACATACATCCAAAGAATCAACCTCGGAAAAACTTCCAATGCTTCGTTCCCTATTCCCTGCCGCAGTATCATAATAACATAACCCCCAAAACAACAACCCCAGAAATCCGATTTCTCACACCTCCACTCCATCCCCAGCATTGTCTTACTATATTCATACCACCCACGAGAACCTTCACGTACCCACTACAATACACTACACCAAAACCCTCTGACATACCGTAGCGAGCATCTAACCCGCGACATCAATTCTTTGAATTGAAAAGCTATCCATCCACTGGATGAGTGGTTTAAAAACACGCATGGAACGGGAGTAAACCCGCCCACCGCCTTTTTTTTTGAGGAAGTGTACTTACTGTAGCTTTGCTGTAAGTCTCAAGGCACGACCACAGACATGCACTAATTCTAGAGGGAGAGGGAGAGAGGAAAAAAAAAGGTAAATGATGGGTGGGTAAGTAGTTTTGTAGTGGGCTGGGGTGGGTGATGTAATTTGTGTATGATGGGGGTGAGTGGGTTATAAAGAATACAGTAGGAAGCTGAGATTTGTGAGGGGAAGGTATACTAGTAATACTAGTCTGCGGGAGTAATTATCTTTGCACTAAATGTCTATTGTAAAGCCTAATGCAGGATTAGAACCAGACTACGTAGTTCAGAAAACTCACAATAAATCACTCGCGCGCCAAATTGATTACAGTAAGCCAAAATCGTATCTCCAGTATTCGAGATCCAGACACCCAGGAGGTTATCAGATATTCAATTAATATATCATATAGGCACAGTAGCTGCTGTACTAGTCATGGCATTGAAGCGGGGGACTTTAAAGAAGGGTATACTCAACCACTCTAGCCAAGGCATTCCATAGAGCGCTTTGGGCTGGTAGAGTTAGCTCAAATATCAAGCCACGAACTCCACGAACCCCACGAACTCCCCCAGAATTCCCTCATCATGGGCCCGGCCAGCAAACATGCTTTCCACGAGGCCCACAAATAATTCCCACCTGAGTATTGTTTGCCCACCATACGCTCCCACATTCGTATAAATCAACCCATATCAAATACTCACCCAACGCCGCTGCTCCTCAAACCCCTTCCTTTCCCTTCCCCTCCCTTTATCCGGGAGTTCCTCTCCCAACCCAAGCAAGCAAGCAAAAATGTGTTTCTGCGACATCTACACCCTAACCGCCTGTCCCAAACTCCACAAGATAAAATGCTACTACCGTCTCTGCCACATCCACATGCGCATGCTACCACCCTACTCCCCACCGCCCTCACCATCCTCCCTTCCGCGCAAACTCCGCGCCACACCGTCTTACGAAAGCCTGGTCGAAGCGCTAAACCCCGTTGGCACATCGCCCAGACTGCCCGGGTTTCCCCAGCCAGAGCATAAAGCGCCGTACCTGCAGTGCATCCAGAACATCATCCCGTACCCGTCCCCGCCGCAGGAAGTCCAGCTGGCGAAAGCCGGCTGCGGCCTGAGCGGGTGCAAGGAGCCGGACACGGTGGGGGTGGAGCGTGTGTGGAGCGGCAGGACGGAAGAGGGGGAGGTGAGGTTTGGATGTCCGGTTTGTAAAGCCGAGGAGGTAAAGGCGGAGGGTGAGTTCTGGGTTGAGATCGCGGCGGGAATGAGCTTGCCGGGCGATGATTATGTGGAGAAGGAGAAGGGGAAGGGGAGATCGAAAAAGTTTCGCTGGGATAGGTCTGTCGGGGGTGGGGAGGAGGTTTCGGAAGGGAGTAGGACGCGGGCTCCGGAACCACAGCTTGTGTACACTCCGCCACCCGCGGACATTGCTAGGAAGAGTAGGCCTCGTCCGGCTTCGCTACCGACTTTGGTGATACCGCAGGTATCCACTCCCGTGCCTGCGCCCGCGCCTGTGCTTCAACCGGAGAGTACGAGCTTTAGGTCCACCATGAGAAGAAGTAGGTCCACGGCTCTTGCTTCACCCACTCCATCTCCACCTCCAACAGTGGACTCTGATTGAGTACCACAATTCACATAAGAAAGATAGAACTGGGGTGTTAAACAAAAGAGAAAACAGTAATAAAAAAATCTATAAAAAAACCAAATATTGAATACCACGCACTGGTATTTCCCGATTTGATTCGAGAGCCTGGATGCCTAAAGCCCTCAGGCAAACCCGATACGAGTTTCGCCTCAGTCGGTCCATTTAGAAATCTGGTTGCTTTTTTTTCCCTTCCTTTCTTTTTCCTGCACCTATATTTTGTCACTTATGGTACGGTAGTCAATTGAACTGAACTTATTCTCCGCGCAAAAGCCATTTGAAAAAAAGCATTTGAGGTGTCCGAGCACAAGTCGAGTACATACACCGGGGGGAAAAAAATACGTTCACATTTTTGCCTCCCACTGTACTTTGAGTTTCTTGGGGTTTGCGGTTGCTACTGGATGTACACTAGTAGAGCGGGGGCAAAAATGTGAACGTATTTTTTTTTCCCCCGGTGTACAGTACCAGTAAGATGAATCGGAAAATGATCTTTGAGGCGAAAACTGGTTTTTTGGAGGCGAACTCTGCTCGAGGGGGCAAAGTAACCAAAAACTTTAGATCTGGATGGTAAAAAGATATCCAGAATTAGTATAAATTGTCCTTGAAGAGGTATCGTCCATGGCTTACAAACCCCTGTTTCCGATGCATCTTACCAGTATGTGTAAATGATTTTTTCCACCTCCATTCCCGTCCTCAACATATCACAATTGCCACGATGGGGATTGCATCGCTATTAAATTAAAACCGATTCAGTACCGGTATATGCCGGCTTGAGGTGCGGGTGGCGTGCGGGGGAAAGGAGAGAAGGTGCTGGTGAAACTGTGGAGTAACGGTAGTTAATAAGTTTGCAGGCTGGTTCCACGGTAAATTGATATCGCAAAGCTTTCACCGGATGATCCCGACGATCGAATGGAAGGCAGAGTGTTTAGATGCATTCTCTGGGTTTTATGAAAGCCCTTGTCCTTTTACTCGTAGAGGCTGCCATGCGGGGTAGACTAAAATCCAGCGAGCTGGCCATGCCAGAGAGTGGGTTCCTTATCAATATCAAGTGATACTTAGCCGGTTGAGGTTGTGCAATTTTTATACCCCTGTCTCCAGGGTTCAGCACCGCCCGTGCCCGAGATGTCATGAGGGGTTGGCTGCTTCAACTCCCCTAGTGCTCCTGCTTCTACCATGTGCTATTAGTGATAGTGAAGGAGGGGTGACTTTTAGTTTTTTGGTGTTTCGATTGAGATACCAGTACACTAAGGATCAACTACTCAAAGTTATCCTCCAAAGAAACGCTCAAAAGAGAAAATGCTCCCAGAATAAAATAAAGTGCAAGTAAAGATATCGAACGTGAAGGATAGATGCAAGCCCGGAAAAAGAGAAAGAAAAAAAAAAAGAGTAACGAGAACAAAGCCTAGCACTTTTCAGGAAAGAAAGAAAAAAAAAAAAAGGAAGTCAGAAATATTGGCACAGAAAGTAATAAAATTCGTAGATCAGAGGAAATCGAACAAAGTGGCCCTCTCCCGGGAGGGCTGGCCATCTGCTTTGAAGGAAGGACTTCAAACATAGTCCACCTGGCGGCCGATCTCAATCCAGAACAATCTAGAGTTCTGGGGTCTCCACACTCTCCTCAGACCACTCATCGTCACTATGGTTGATCTCGTTATCTTGTGGTTTGGGGTTTCTATTAATAAATTGTTAGTCCTCCCGCCGACTTTTAAATAATACCCAATAGCACAAGAAAGACTCACGATCTGTGAAGGGGTGAATTCTTGCAGGATTGTCTTCCACACACTCTGGGGACCGAAACCTCCTCTGATTCAGTATCGGTCATACACTGGGCCAAGTCGTCATTGATATATCCGCATACAAGAGTGTTTTCTTCAGTGTGGCAGCCGCAAGAAAATGTAGTGTTC
Organism: Choiromyces venosus 120613-1; assembly: GCA_003788595.2. Taxonomy (NCBI): domain Eukaryota; kingdom Fungi; phylum Ascomycota; class Pezizomycetes; order Pezizales; family Tuberaceae; genus Choiromyces; species Choiromyces venosus. The sequence goes on from ML120351.1 coordinate 1,147,318, forward strand.
TTGTAGTGGCACATTTTGGATTTGTTTGTAGTTTTGTGGTAACAGGTAAAGTGGTATGAGTGGCTCCCGAGATGCGGACGCAAAATTATGCCAAAAACGTTTCGTCTTGATGCAGGTATTTCAAACGTAAAAAAACCGTTAGACTGATGGCGTCTGTACTGACAATCCACGGAGGGAGATTGAAGCAGTTCTTATAGTGAAGAGATACTTTCGCATTTGCTTTCGTACCTATGCAAAATTATATCTTGTGTTAGGTAGGACGTGTATGCAGCACATCTCCTCGACCGCAACGCTTTTAATCTCCACCTGCCCTCCAAGTTCCGGCTACCCCACTTTGTGCTTGCAGGATGGAGCCGTCTCTGTAAATCGATCGGCAACGAGACATTTCTGTCCACAGCTTCTAAACTCGGGTACCGCGGATTATTGCTCTTCTGGCAAACCTCAGGGATGGACTGGGCCCTCAAATGTTAAGTGCATGCCGCACAATGTCGTCAAGGAGCCCACGGGCATAGGGGTTAGCCCGCCGGTCCAAACTAATTGAATCTGCCTGCTTGCCCACCCTTGAGGCTCTGACGGTTAATTCAACCTGGAGGGTTGCGAAGGGATTTTCGGATCTTACCATTTGCCTACGTACCAGTCTCTCCACCTTCTTTCCTTCTTTTTCGTTTGTTTTCGGAGTAGTCTTCACCAAGCTGCCTTCCCTGGGGGGATCGCCAGGGCCTTCTTAACAAGCGAGCATTTTGGTGTTTTGCGATAAAATTCAAGAGCCCCTTCGGTCTCCGGGTGGTTTCGAGATCGTCGGTTGGTCTTGTTGGGCTTTTGGTATGCAGTGTGACGCTATAGTGCTTAAAGGATGGCACACTTCGCTTCTAAGGGACTTCCTCTTATTAAAGTTAAGAATCTAGGGTAGGTTGGTCTAAGTTAACAAAAGTTGCTCCTGTCTTTCCAGAGTGGGTCTTTTTTATTCCAGAAAAAAATTGAAGTGTGGGCGTATGAAGCGGGCTTGGAGCCTTTATGGCATAATATTCAGGCTGGCCACCGCTGTTCAACACTTGTTTTATGTAATTGCTGTAGTCAAGTATCAGTAGAATACCTGACTCAATAGAAGCCGTTTCTCGGCTTCATCAGAGCCCGATTCCTAGCTCTAGATCGCCGCTGTGGTGATCGTTAAAATTGTTCCTCTATAACTATCAGGCTTTTTTTTCTTTTTTTTTCTTTTTCCTGTTGAATGCCATTCTTGAAAACGGATGTGTGATGAGCCCTGGTACGCTAGATGCGGCCTCTAGACAACCTTGAAATGCCGATCAGTTTTGTACTCGGGTGTGTCTGTAAAATCGGAAAACAATGTCTGTCGATCCCCTACAAATCTCTGTGGAGACAAGGGTTATGTTTTCCGATTTTTACAGACACACCCGAGTAGGTTTGTCGAATTTTTTCTTCCTCTCACTTTCTCCCTGCTTCCCCGGATAAGGATGCCCTGATGTATCCATCGTTCTTGGCATAAGGCCACCGGGCAGAAAAGAAAATCCTGTTTCATGAATCATACCGTACTGTAGTTTGTGATTTTGTCCTGGTCCAGCATACAATATCAGGAGGTTATCCTCACGCCAATGAATCGGATAACAATTCACAGCTGCCTGACATAATCATATTATTTAGCAGATTTCCTTTCTGATGAGAGATATTCATGTCTTGATCTGTGAGGTGCTGTTAGGGGTTAAGGAGAGAATGAAAGAAAAGGCGTTTGTTCCTTTAGTCGAGCGTGGTACAACATGGCGAGTGTTGGCTTTGCAACGCCATTTAATGGCACTTGTTCCCTATTCTACACAAAGACTGGCGGTCCCCGTACCGAGAGTTAATTCGGGTAAGTTGGTCTTATGAGGCATCATGAAATATCAATCGCTCACTAATTATGCAGTGTGTTGGAAATACGAAGGTATTGTAGCAGCGGAAGATCAATTGATTGACTTAACATGTCTAATGCAGGGGAACCGAAGCACAATATATATATCCCACATAAGTGGCGTCGGGTGCTCGACAGAGGATCCAACTCCAACCATGTACAAGTACTCCGGCCAAACTATGGTTTTCCCAACACAGTGTATGATACGGTAGCACTTGATTTGAAGGAGAGAAAGTGTATTAACTTATAGGATTTCTTGCATACTCTACTCATAGACATCAACTGTTGATCATTTCCAGTCAATCCTGTCTGGGGTGAACCCTGTGTTTTCAAGGGGTTAGGCCAATTTTCATTTGAGAAATCTTTAGTTTAGAGCGGTGGAGCAGAAGTTGAGGGGTTCATGCATAGTCTGAGGCCTTTGAACCACTACATCAACAGGTGGTTCTACTGACAGATAACGAAGAACTGATATCGGTCATGAAGCGATATTACGAGAGGGCTGTTATGTGTGTGATAAAGGCCTGGTGACCGTGCAACAAGCTCTGTTCATGGTTGTAAGCTATTATCTAGAGGCTACTTACGTGCCTACGGGTACGATGCTTGGGTCCCCGATATTAAGTGAAGAGGATGTTTAGTATGTTTTCAGGAAACCTCCTTGTCTCTCCAATACCTCTAAAATTGCTTTACAAAATTGCTTCCGGGAGGAGAATCTACGGCCAGCAGTTAGCAGGGCTATAATCTTTCAGTGAGTTCTCTCCTAAAAAGCTCTAAAGGGGTTAAAATATCACCCACCCCCGGCAGATAATAAACCCGGGAACCTCCTCACTTCCTTGATTTAAGTGAAAATAGTTTGCTTATTACCACCTGCCACTGGTACGGTATCTGTCTTGTGGTTGCCGAGAAGATCAAATAAATAATGGTAGGAAGCTCAGAAAAGAAGAGCTCCCCAAGGGGATTTTTACTCCATCCGTCGTTTTAAACCCGGAGAAGGTAGTATCAGTGCTCTGGCTGTGAGTTGGGGTGTCAACAGAATTACTGTAAGGGCACCCGTGCGGCATCCTATGTCTCGTATTCGTTTGTCCTACACATCTCAATGTCAGAGGTATGTGTTGAATTCTCGTCCCTTACCTTTTCTTGCTCTGAGGGTTGACAGGAATCCACTGCCAGTACACTGGTAGTGATAGTTTAGCCTCGCAGTCAGGGAGCAAGTTAGATGCCCATTCTTAGATTTGGTATGCAGCAATTATTATTCCCTCGGGGCACAAAGACTATCTCATCTACGGTATCTGCACGAGATATATGTTTTCGAGTGGAGTTAACTCCTCCAGCTTATTGGCAGAGTTAATGCACACACATCAATATTGCCGTCGCGTATCCTATTCACAATAGGGCAGGTCCATCAATCTCTTCAATTGCGGGTATAAATCAGTCTTTAACGAGACCCTACCATACCCCGTACAGTATGCAAACACTCATCCCCTCGCGGTGATAAATTTAGTACCGCACTGTACCCGTATTACTTCTGACCCCAAAGCAGGCACAACAACGACGGATGGTAGTCCGCTCATGATAAATACTCGCCAGCTCATTCTTGAGGCAGCTCAACGAAGAATTACAACCGAAACAAGAGACTAAAGCAAGCCTTTAATTTCACGATATATCCCGCAGACAGTATGTATCATACCTCCTTTGCTCCCAAGCCAGAAAGTCGCCGGTGTTCTAAGAAGTTTTGTGGCAGTGCAATGCAGTTACCCCTAGAATACATCCAACGACAACCCAAATTCCCCAATCAGTTACTCGCGGTGAGATTAAGTCCTGAGCCAACGGGCGCAGCCACAATTCCCCGCAACTTTCAACCATCACGTTAACTACAACTACAACCACAGCCACTCGAGTGTGTGCTGCAGTCAAAATGAAAGGACCTATTACCAGATCTCGTGCGCCTAGAGAGAGGAAGGGACACAAATATACAGACCTTAGTAAGCAAGGTGTTATAATAGCATTACACCAGCTTCAGACCGGTAAAGCTCTCACAATGCAAGAAATCGAGAAGGAGACAGGAGTGCCTAGATCCACAGCATCAGGAATGTGTCGGAATGACAAGACAGCCGCTTGCAAGGATAAGGAGAACAGTGACCCTGATCCAACAGCTATGGCAAACCTAATGCCAGAACCAAGGAGTGGGATACCTTGCAAATTCGATGATGTGCAAAGGGCTGAAGTGGTATATAGCTTCTTTTATTACTACTTTACCACGAAAAATGCATGAGGTTTATAAGCAGGAGGGAGGAAATTTGTTTCATGGGTAGCCTGTATTTTCAGTAGATTTAATTAACCATCATTATAGTTATGGTTGTGATTGTAGTTTCCATTGTGGTTATCATGATGGTTGAATTTTGTGGGGGATCGTGGTTAGGCGCATTGACTCAGGACTTAATCTCGCGGCGAGTAAGCTCATGACTTATGCCCGAGTCAACCGTTGGGAGAAGGTAAGCTTATCCCTCTCATTTCTAACTAAGTAGAACTTCCAAAAAGGTTATCAACCGACATTTAAAAGATTATTACTAACAAGCTACAGCCTGTTATCGTGTCTTTAACACAAAATAATACAAGTGTCAGGGGAGATGATTTCGCACAAGACAGGGATCATTTTTCAGGTTAAGCTAAATTAACTGTTCACTAACTTTTTTTTTTATTTTTTTTTTTAACTCATATATTCGTTGTTAAGTACAAGAACCTGCATGGAGCCGTAAGGGCTATGGCAAAAACAAAACTATAAACCAAACGCTCAAACAAAAGAAACTCTCAGCCCCAATCTCCCAAGTGTCAATCCTGACGCTGTACCCCTAATGGTGACTAATCTAGCTAGTAAAGAAATGTATGAAATCCTAAGCTAAAGCACCAAGAATACCTATACCAAAAGGAAAGCTATCTAAAACAAAAGAAAAGAAATATGGCAGGGCAGCCAGAGGCAGTCCTATCCAAGTGGAGGCGGAGGGCCCTGAACGGCTGGCATGGTGGGTGGGAGACCTGTTCCTGTGGCTTTAATGTAGTTGGACAGTCCAAGCGTAAGTTCCGCAGTTGTCCAGAGGGAAGACTCCAGACTAATGTCGTCAACTCCAGGGAGATGGAGAAGGCACGCCTCAGCTTTAGGAGGGCAGTGGAGTATCGTATGGTCCAGGCTCTCGGCCTCTTCCTCGCAGTGTAGGTAGGTGGTGGGGGCCTCAGGATCCTCCCAAGAGGTGTGAGCAGCCAGGTAGCTCTTACCCAAGTACATCTGATGGATCCTACCAGCCACAAACTTGTCCAGGCCCATAAAGGCGTGGGGCCAAAGGGACGGTTTGTACTTGTAGTAGGGGGGGGAGGTGACTGCAGCATCCAGTCTTTGATGAGCTTGGCTCAGAGTTTGCTCTTAATTTGTTTGTAGGTCCTTGTCCCTAGTCGCATAGGAGGGGGAAGTTCTGGAATGAGGTGAGGGGCTGCCAGTGGGAAGGAGCCCAGAGTGTGGACTGTTGGCAATAGTGCATGGCATAGGCCATCGATTGAGAGGTGTCTCCTGGTAGGTGCTGAGGTCTTATATGTATTCCAGAGGAGAGGGATGTAGTTTGTCTTTCTCCCAGCCAGCACTGAGTCCCTCGTCGAGTGCCTGATGTTGGAGGAGTCTGTGATGGGCAGAGAAGGTGGTAGTCTAGCTGCCACAAGGTTGATAGTTGGGGAGTAGCAGGCCAGCCTGAGGGCAGCGATCCTTTGTTTATGTTTGAAAAGTATTGGTAGAGGGAGGAGGCAGGCCTCACAGGCCAGTATAGTGGTGGGGGTTGCACGAAAGCAGTTAGTTACCCATCAGAGGGCCTGGTTCCAGAAGACAGACATCTTGTCCATAGTCACTACTGTGGGCTGGAAGAGGTCTGTGCTGTAGGCCAGTATGGGAAGGATAAGGCCTGAGGTAATCCTGTGATAGGCATAGGGAGGCATGCCTACCCCTGAAGAGGACAGTTGTTGGATGGTGGTGAAGGCACCTTGCACAAGGGTGAGCCTTCTGATGAAGTGGGTGATTGTTTCCAGGGTTGGGGTAAACCAGTAGCCAAGCCACCATACTACTCTGGAGGGGTAGAAGACCATGCCATTGAGGGCGATAGGGGAGTTGGAGACTTCCGACCGATGCTTCTCTGTGCGCCAGTGGATGAGCTCTATCTTTAGGATGGAAAAGGACATGCCAATCCTGGCTGCCCAGTTAGAGAGTAAAGAAAAAATACACTGAAGAGCCCTTATATTCCCCCTGTGAGAAGCAGAAGAAATAGTAACAGAAAAATCATCAATATATGACAAATTAACTGAACAAGGAATTGATTGAAATATGTAAGCCGAAAACATAAATCAAAAACAACAAAGGAGAGATAGGGGAGCCTTGCAGGTCTTCAACTTGAACAGGACAGTAGATGCCAGAGGCTCCCTGGAAAAGGAGCTTGTACTGGCGGTTGGAAAGAAAAGAACAAACCCAGGACACGAGGTACCTAGGCACCCCGTACTTGGTAAGAATCTGAGAGAGGGTAAAGGAGGAAATGTTGTCAAAACTCCCCTTAATGTCAAGGAACAGGGTAGAAACCTTGGCTCCAGGTCTTTGGCGTGAGTGGACTTTATGGGTAAGGGAGGCAGAGGCATTGAAGGTGGAGAGGCCTGGGAGAGAGCCGCACTGATTAGGGTTGATAAAGCCAACAGATCTGGCGATGAGGGAAAGGCGAGTAGTGATGATTCATTCCAAGATCTTAGAGACTGTCTCAAGGAGGATGATGATCGAGAAGGAGGCCGGGGGGCAGTAATCAGGTTTGGCAGGTTTTGGGAGTACGACACTATTGGCCCTCTTGAGAGGAGAGGGGTGGTAGCCATAGAGGAGGAGGGGAGAGAGAAGGTTGAGGAGGATGTTGGGGTTGGCTCGGTTCACTTCCTTCCAGATACTGTAGGGGATCTGATTGGGACCTAGAGCAGAGGAGGAGGAGGATTTCAAGAATACTCATGCGATTTCTTCGGGAAGGAGGTGGTAGTTGTCATGTGGTTTTAGCCAGCCGGTGGAGGGGGAGGGAGGCTTGGGAGGAAAGAAGTAGTCAAGGAGGGAGGAGTTGAGTTCCATTGGGGTGGAGGCATCGGGGAGGGCAGGGAAGCATTCAGTTGAGTGGCCTGAGGCAAGTCTCATGGCATACTAAACTGAGGTTGTAGTGATCCCTGCCAGGAAGGTTTTCCAGTTGGTGGTATTGGCCTTCCTGATAGCCTTGAAGTAGGCATTGTGCCTAATCTTGGACTCAGGGAGGGAGGGGGCAGAGTGATTCTTGCGGTGTGTGTGGACAGCCATGTTGTAGGCCTGGTGGAGGAGTGAGAGCTCAGGTAACCACCAAGGCTTGGTGTGTACTGAGGGTCATTTGGAGGGGGCATGAGAATGAAGGAGGGTTGTGATTGCTGTGAGGTGGCATTCAAGCCAGGAATTCATAGCTAGGTAACTGTTCACTAACTTTCTAGCAGGTACTTGTACCTGACTTGGCAATAGTAGATATATTATGATATAGTGTAACATAGTAAGTGATCAGAATAATTATGACTCTGTATCACTTAAGTCGGTAATAATCAGTGTATAGAACTTTACAAATGTGGCTGTATAGTACACCACTGGACCAAGTAAGTATGCTGCTATATTTAAAAACCATACAGTAGTACAAGTCCCTAGCATGAATGGACCGAATATGGGGGGGTCCCAAGAGCTGAAAGTCTAGAACCAAGGTCACTAAATTATACCTGTGAATTACAAAAGTAGTTTGTATAAAAATAATGAAAAATGGGGGGAATTAATCAAAAAGTGAATGTTGTCACCAGCTTCAACATATTTTCAAAAAGTATCAGTAATATTCAATATTATGAAGCAGAACAAACAAAAAAAAAAAAAGATCATTACTAGTAAGTGAACTTTTCATGCCACATTTTAGAATCATGAGTAGTCACTCACCTAGAAATATAGAATAATGGAAGCTCCAAAGTATGAGTGGGTATCATATAAGCAATGAGGTGCTGTCCAGACCTTGTGATTTTCAGCAGGCTGGACATATCAACAAATTGCTGATGACCAGAAACTGAGCTTCAGCATAGTCTTTGATATCTGTCAAGCTCCCTCTACCCTGAAAAAGCTCAAAGGACAACCTTTTTCCCTCAATACTCCTACCTTATATCATTTTGTTGCTACTGCAATAATGAGTGCTGCTCATAGGAGGATGCTCCTCCTGGAGGTAGCAGCAGTCTGTGGTGTACAGGCCTACCAGAAAACTCTCCTGAAAGCCTTCCAGATAGAGAGATACTCTTAGAGGGTGGCTTGTAAGAAGCCTTTCCTTGATGAGTGGAAGAGAGGACTTCACCTCCCATTTGTGATGACCCACCTAGAGTGAATGAAGGAGGATTAGTGCAAAGCCATTTGAACTCATGAGTGCTATATCTGGCTCTCTGGACATTCAAGTCAAGTCTGAGTAATGTGCTGCCCAGGGGAGGAGTACAATAATGATTACCTCCTCCCCAAGTTTCCTAAGAAAAAATCCATCATGGTATGGGGTAGGATTCTTAGGGAGGAAATGTGTAACCTAGTTCTCTGAAATAAGGACAATTGGAGAACAATAATTGTTAAGAGTTATTCTGATCATGTCCTTATCTCAGTGCTCTAGCTCTTCTAGCATTAGGAGAGCTAGGAGGCAGGGTATCCTCTCTGGCTAATGGAGGATGGTGAATCTGCTCATAGAGCAATATATACCTGGTGGATTTGAGAGGAGTATGGTATTGTTAGGCATATGGAAAAAAGGGCCAAAATTACCCGACTTTTACTCAGGATTATTTCTACCACACCCCTGTAGCCCCCATGTAGGGACTGGGCATCATCACGGTATTACGACCGAGTTGCGTCCCAACACTTTAGCAGCAATAAACAACACCTTCAGCATAACACCATATATGTCATTGCTGTCTGTCCAACCAGTTGCTGTCCATAGGATATATGTGAGGGTACTTTTGGCAACTCATGAAAAGTAACTTGAAGGAATTTGGTTACGTTTTGAGTGAGCTATTACCCTGTACATTAGCAGTTAGATATTATGGCTGATAGGTAATGGGACAATTTGGGAAGAAACTATTAGTGACCTGAATATGGCAAGCCTATGGCACTAAAGGGTAGCCATAGAACCAAGCCTTTTGCTCTGAAAGAAGTAGTACCCCAAGAGGGTCTACTCAAGAATCAGTATGAGAGGTTTTCACCTGATGAGCTATCAGCTCAATCCAGGGCTAAAAGTCCTTCATATCCGATGGGCTTTGCAATGCATAAAAATGCAATGCAATAGCCACACTCATTCATTAAAGCTGATCACTTTATATTTTGAGGCAGAATGATAGGCATGGTTGCTATTAGGGCAGCATACTCAAATTAAGTTCATATAGTAGAGAGATTGAAGACTACCTACTGGCAGAGTATTTGCAACCTCAGAAACAAATAGGAGTTTGAAGAGATTGAAGCTAAGCAAGGCAAATATTCTCAGGGTCAGGAGTATTCGCACTTAGGAAAAATAAGAGGTTTTCAATGCAGGTAATTAGATAGTATGGGAGTTGATTGTAGCTCACAATAACCCAGATGTGGAATATAAATATCGAGGTACTCCCAGCTACTAGAAACATCAAGCAATGGAGAAGAGATCTTATTAATATATTTATTATTTACTCTTGAAAAACCTATCACAAACACAACTTTCTGAGCCTACCTTGATGATCTTCATCTTTGTTTTATTTTACCTTACCTTCCCTTACTTCAAAAAACATACAGCTTAGGCCAACCCACACTATCTATGGTTAGGCTACCCTGTAACAGGTATCCCCAAATTCAACTGTTAGGCATATGGAATAGTCTAGGTGGTGGATCACGTGATTCTAGGGATAGGTCACATGTTCAAATCCCCAACATGACATAGTTATTTCTAGTTAATAAAACATTCTCGTATGAGATATTTTCTACCAACTAGATAATGACCTGAGCATCGTGATCTAATAACACCGACGGGTAGTTATTAGGCCGAGCCTCTTGCTTTGAAAGAAGTAGTGCCCCAAGAGGGCCTACTCGAGAATCGGTATGAGAGGTTTTCGCTGGATAAGCTATTGGCTCGATCCAGAGCAAAAAACCCTATATATCCGATGGGCCTTGTGATGCATCAATATGCGATACAATGGCCGCGCTCATTCATTAAAGCTGATCACTTTATGTTTTGAGGCAGAACAATTGGTATAGTTGCCATTAGGGCGGCATACTCAAATTAAGTTCATATAGTGGAGAGATCGAAGACTACCTACTGGAGGGGTGTTCACACCCCCCAGAAACAATAGGAGTTCGAAGAGATCAAAGCTAAGCAAGGCAAATATTCTCAGGGTCAAAGGTGTTCGCACTTAAGAAAGTTAAGAGGTTTTTGACGGAGGTACTTAGATAGTATGGGAGTTGGTTGTAGCCCGCGATAACCCAGACGCGGAATATAAATATCGAGGTACTCCCAGCTATCAGAAACATCAAGCAACGGAGAAGAGATCTTATTAATATATTTATTACCTTACTCTTGAGAAAACTATTATTACACATATCCTTTATGAAATACTTCGGGAAATACGAGCCTACCTTAACGATCTTCGTTTTATCCTACTTTACCTTATTCCAAGAAGCTTACGGCCTAGACCTACCGGCTCTATCTACGGTTGGACTACCCCATAACATCAACTGCCAGTGGCCTTTTTCTTTCCCAAATCTCAATCCAATTGAGAATGTTTTGTATATCTTGAAGGATATGTAAAACAAGTAGCACTGATGGCCACAAGGTTTGGATGGAATGGTGTAGGCGATATAGGAGGAATGGCAATGGATCTCGGAAGCTTATCTTTTGACCTTCATAGATTCCATGCAGGAGCAGATAGAGGCTATTATTGCAGCACCTATGGGCTAGTATACCTGCTAGTGAATGTTCAATTATTTTCAACTTTTTGTATTTATTTTTATTTGATATTTAACTCTCAATATATCATACATTTTGTTTAATTCCTTTACATATTGAAGTGATGCAAAGAATATTCACTTTTTGATTAATTTTCTCACTTTTTGCTTATTTTTATGCTAACTACTTTTGCAATTTACAGGGGTAATCTAGTGTCCTTGGCACTGGACTTTCAGCTCCCGGGACCCCCCCTGTGTTCGGTCCATTCATGCTAGGGACTTGTACCCGCTAGCAAGTTAGTGAACAGTTAATTTACTCGTAGGTTAACCTGCAAAATGAAAACATCTCCCCTGGCACTTGTATGATACCACCAGGACAGGTAAACTAACGCAATTGCACGGCAAGATTGGTAATACGCCAAGACAAGTCGGAATGTCTTACATAAGTAGGTGACAACGGCCAATGAGAACACCTAAACTTGTCTTGGCAACCATTACTAATATTAATCTCGCTGTGGGTGACAACCGAGTTAACAATCCGTACAACACGCCGTAGTTCGAACGAACGAATGAAAAGAACACTTGGGGTGGGTACACCGGTAAGCGAAAAGCCGATATCACATAAATATAAGCAGTAAGTGAAGCAGCTTGAGGTAAAAAAATTCACTTCTCGCTTCATATACACCTTCAAGTACCCTTTATCCTAAATATATGTCTTGAGCCAAAATGCTTCCATCCAACACTTTCTCCCCGAAATAGACTACCATTCCCTGTTACAGTACCAATCATACAGCCGCACGTAACGTCACGTTGCACGTCACGGATGAAATCACAGACTCTCACTCGAAATAGTTCCCCCTCCCCCTCTTCAGGACGCATTCGGCTCTGCGCACGCGAGCTGAGCTGAGAAAAGAAAAAAAAAGAGGCTACATACGGTGTATTCTGTGGATTAGCTGTATATCTTCGACCCCCATAACTGGTCTCGATTTTTCAAAAACATCTTACCATACGCTCGTTAAGCTTTTACGCCCCCTTCCCCCGGGAAAGTTGACAGTCATTTGCCTTACCGTACCATAACATCTCGAAGCCACTTTTTCGAAGAGAGAGAGAGAGGCTTGTTTCAACACTCTTTGCCCACCGTCGCTCACTCACTCACTCATTCTCTTCGCGCCCGTCCGTCCGTCTTGTACCTACACATTTTCCCTTTTTGGCTTGTTAGGAACACGGTAAGAGCGGGGAAATAATGATGATGATAAACTCCCAGTTTGTCCTGGCCTTATGGTTGGCGATATTAGCGGTTGGAGTACGGGCGCATGATATTGACGTTAAAAATAAAGGTATGTTCAAAACACACCACCCCCCCACCAGCCCCGCATCTGCGATGAGGGCCCTGCATTAGGGACGGGAACGGGAGATGTTGACCAGGTTTTTATTTTTATTTATTTTTTATTTTTTATTTTAATCTGTGGTGGTATTAGCGTCGGTATCCAAGGTCGCTGGAGAAATCGCGTTTAAGATGATGCAGTTCTATCCCGGTAATAAAACTGGCGGGATTCCTGGATTATTCGGAGATCCTTATTACTGGTGGGAATCGGGCGCTGTGTTTGGTGTATGTTTTCCATGGTTTTTTTTCCTCTACAACACACAAACCCAACCCAACCCAACCCAACCCTCCTCCTCCTCTTCTAGTAGAATGGGCGATAATGACGATGTACGATGTGGGGAATGATAAATAAAGTCATTGGTAGATTATTGGGCCTACACCGGCGACTCTAGCTACAATCCTACCACGAGCGAAGCAATCCTGCACCAAGTCGGCCCAGACAAGAACTTTATGCCGCCGAACCAATCCCAGTCACTCGGGAACGACGATCAATGCTTCTGGGCATTGACCACCATGTCGGCGGCCGAGAAAAAATTCCCGAACCCACCGGAGGACCAACCGCAATGGCTGTCGCTCTCGCAAGCCGTCTTCAACACACAGGCCGCGCGCTGGGACCCGGGCAGTTGCGGGGGCGGACTGCGCTGGCAGATCATCGCGCTGCATAGCGGGTACTCTTACAAGAACACCATCTCCGCCGGGTGCTTCTTCCAGCTGGGCGCGAGGCTGGCACGGTATACGGGGAACGCGACGTACGCCGAGTGGGCGGAGAAGACGTTCGACTGGACCCACAATGTCGGATTGGCCACGGCGGATCATAGGTTTCTGGACGGGGCTCAGGCGCCAAAGAATTGCACGGATATCAATCGTTTGCAGTGGTCTTATAATGCTGGGATGTATATGGCTGGGGCAGCCTACATGTATAACTTTGTATACCCCCCCCCCTTCTCCTTCTCACTACTCCCACGGAGCGTCACAACTAACAAACCAAAACCACAGACCAACGGCGCCGAAAAATGGAAAACCCAAATCCAAGGAATCCTAAACGGCACATTACAAGACTTCTTCACCAAGGCCCCACTCAGTCCCGAGGGCATCATGTACGAGGTAGCATGCGAGCCCTACCTCACCTGCAACGTGGACCAGCGCTCCTTCAAAGCCTACCTCTCGCGTTTCATGGCGCTAACGGTAAAAATGGCCCCCTTCACCCGGGACACCATTATGCCAGCACTCTACACCTCCGCCACGGCAGCTGCGAAGCAATGCTCATACGGCGAGGACAAGAACACGTGCGGCCAGAAATGGTACACCAACGAATGGGACAAACTCTGGGGCGTTGGCGAGCAGATCTCTGCTCTTGAGGTTCTCCTCAGCACTCTCATCGACACTCTCGACCAACCCGTCACTCAGGCTAAGGGTGGCACGAGCAAAGGTGATCCGGGCGCTGGAGGTGGCAGGGGGATCACCTATACGGGAAATAATGGACATGGGGGAGTGGATGGGTGGGTGAACTCAAAGGGGGAGTTTGTGCCGCATACTCCGAATAAGAAGGATAAGGTTGGGTCTATTATTCTTACGGTTGTGACGGTTGTGGGGGTGCTTTGGATGTTGTGGTGGATGGCGGTATGAGTGAGGGGGGGTTACAGGTTATCATGATATTACGGTATATATAAACCATAATAGGAGGAGGAGGGGTATATTACCGCCGGGGAGGGGGGGGTTTTCCTCGCTATATTAAATGTATAGAAGTCATAATGCATCATTCATGTAAATACGATATTCAAGTCATGTACTGTACGCCCGCCCTAATGGGAAGCAAGAAAGTAAGGAAGAAAAAGGAAAAACTCAAATTAAATGGCGAATGACAAATTGTGACTACCGTACAGTACCCACCATAATCATACCCAGCTTAACCCCCCCCGGGGCGGTTCTCAATTCCCCGTCCTTCACTCACTGACTCACCAAAGAGCGTATGATATGATACTAAAAGAGAGTTTTTTTTTTTTTTTCATAAAATTGGTTGATTTTGTTTTGCTAAAAAGGAAAAGTAGAACTCCAAACACCAACCGTCCATCAGCCAACCGAAGATTTTATTCCTCCAGGAACCTGAAAACCCGTTTCATAATGATAAAATAAAGATGAAAATGTGAGTTAAGCTCACCAGTGACGATACAGTCCCATTTCCTCCCCTTAATGACCGGCCCAGTCCCTTTTTGTTTGTTTTTGTGTTTTTGGAACTAACTGAGGGCTATTTTGCAAAAAAAAAGTGATATGGAAAGAAAATAAATGACGAAACAGAGGGGGGAAATTGTCTACGAGAGTAGATCGGAAACGTTCATTGGCATTTCATCGATTTGGGTACCTGTTTATGTTAGCTTGGGACGAATAGTGGGGGGCTTGGGGTTTTTTTTAAGGGAACGTACTGTAAAAAAGTTCGATATCACGCAAGATTCTAACGTCCTCGCTTGTGACAAAGTTGATGGCGACACTGGAGCGGGTATTAGTATCATTGTAGCCAAATATAACAATGACAGGGTAATATTAAGATTTATTTAATTACCCTTTGCGACCGAAACGACCAGATCTACCGATCCTATGAATATAGTTCTCACGATTACTCGGCAAGTCGTAGTTGATGACGAGAGAGACTTGCTGAACGTCGATCCCCCTCGCCCAGACATCGGTAGAGATGAGCACGCGAGAATTTCCCTGGCGGAACTCCTGCATGATAGCATCGCGCTCCTTCTGTGGCATTTCTCCGTGCATGGCGGAGACGGTGAAGTTGGCCTCGCGCATCTTCTCCGTCAGCCAGTCAACCTTTCTGCGCGTGTTGCAGAAAATGACCGCTTGTGTGATTGTGAGGGTATCGTAAAGATCGCAGAGGGTGTCGAATTTCCATTCCTCCTTTTCGACAGCGATAAAGTACTGTTTCAGACCTTCGAGGGTCAATTCGTCACGTTTGACAAGGATGCGGACGGGATCTGTCATGAACTTCGTAGTCATGTCTAGGACATCGTAGGGGAGGGTAGCGGATACGACAACAACCTGGGTGCTTGGGGGAAGGTAACGGTAAACGTCGTAAATCTGCTCTCTGAAACCACGATTGAGCAATTCATCCGCCTCGTCTAGAACCAGCATCTTGATGTGCTTGGTCCTCAAGTTCCTACGGCGGATCATGTCCGCCACGCGACCAGGTGTGCCGGAGACGACGTGTTGACCGTAATCGAGCTTGCGGATATCCTCCCCAACGTTGGTCCCACCGATACAAGCGTGGCACTGGACGTTCATGTAGTCCCCGAGAGCCATGACGACGGACTGGATCTGAGTCGCAAGTTCGCGGGTTGGGGAGAGAACTAGTGCCTGAGTCTCGCGGAGTGCAGTGTCGATGACCTGTAGGATGGAAATGGAGAAGGTTGCGGTTTTACCAGTTCCAGATTGGGCCTGAGCGATGGTATCACGACCTTTGCAGATCTGGACGATGGCTCTACTCTGCACGGCGGAGGGAGATTCATAACCATAGGCGTAGATTCCACGAAGAAGACCTTCCTTCAGATGCATGGCCTCAAAGGTAGGTGCCACCGTAACCTCCTTGCTGGTGCTGAACTCAAGACGAGCATCCTCTCTTCTGTCGATTCCTTCAGCCATGTTGTTGTTATGTTATTATTATTTTTCTTTTACGGAGAGTTGTGGATTGTTTGTCAGGGGGTGAAGATAGGTGAGTGGAAGATAGGATGTTGTGTAGAAAAAAGATAGGCGACACGATTTGAGAAAGCCCGTGAAGGTCAAGCTAACCGGTCTTGGCATACACTTCTGGGTGAAAGAGAGCGAGCGCCGGGTAACTTAAAACTTATAACCAGATGACTAAACCCAACTATACTGCCATGATAAGCATCATCTGAAGTTGGAAGCTATTCCTCCACCCCCCACCATGTCCCGTGAGCCTGAATGACTGTCGCTGTGCCCTGCCATCTTCACCCCACTCACCCTTTCCAACTTCGAACACCTATACCGCTATTTACCTCTCACACCTAAACACCAACTCTTTCAATAAACAACTGTTATCGCAACAAATAACCCTAACAAGACTCTAAACCGTGAGAAAACAAGCAAACAAGATGAATCTTTACTCCACTATTATGTCGATGCGAGAGTACCTCTCAAGTCCCTCGCACACTTCGACCTTCACCAGCACTGGCCAGCTCACCCCGGAGGAGTTCGTCGACGCTGGGGACTATCTCGTCTACAAGTTCCCCACCTGGAGCTGGCAACCAGCTGCCCCAGGAAAGGGAGTTAACCATCTACCTGAAGACAAGCAGTTTCTAAAGCTCCGTCACGCCCCGTGCCATTCTCGTCTTGACGATAGTTTCTCTCCTTGGAATCCTGGCGAGGCAGTTGAGGGTGTGGATGAGTGGGAGGATAACACCCCTATTAAAGATGGGGACCATCCGTCCTCTGCCAAAGTGAAGACCGTAGATGACAAGGGCGTCGAGGAAGAAGAAGACGATGACGAGGAGATCCCAGATATGGACGATGACGAAGAGGATGACGATGAAGCCATCATCAAAGAGAGCACGAAGGGAAAGAACGCGGACGGAAAGTCTGGAAAATCGTGAGTTTGCCGCTTTAATGTCTCTTATCCCATCTTACGTTTTAGAACATAACTTACAAGTTAAATAGGCCTTTACGTTTTTACAACCTTTACCTTAGTTATTCCACGTACTACCGTACCCCGCGCCTGTACATTTCTGGGCACGACGGAGCTACCGGGCTCCCGCTCACCCCACCTACGGTTATGTTCGAGGACATCGCTCCTGATTATCGTGAGAAGACGGTCACTATTGAAGAGTTCCCTCCAGAGGGTACGTTGATGGCAACCGTACATCCATGCAAGCATGCCGAAGCCATGAAGCGTATCTTCGACAGCATGCTCAGACGTAAAGAGAGGGAAGATTGGGAAGAAGTGCCTCCTGCCAATTCCGACGATAAGGAAGACGAAACAGCTGGCAGAGCGGAGAACGACAGCGGACTAAGGGTTGACCAGTACATGATTGTGTTCGTCAAGTTCATAGCTGGAGTCGTTCCTGGGGTGGAAATGGATTACACCATGAGTATTTAATTTAAGCTGGGAGAATCCAGAGGGTTTTATAGTATCTCTTTTATCTTCCCCGTTTCCTTTGTAATACTACCTGCTTATGGAGGGTTGAGGGGTGCACGGGGCTCTGTTTTGTTTTCTTTGAGTTTTTTTTCTTTTAAGTTGCACTTTTACTTTACTCTACTTTGTTTGCTCTATGATGGGGTTTGCGGTGTTTTGTTTCATTCTGAGATATAGGAGGCTTCTTTTTCTCTTTTCTTTTACGTGTAGTTACTGTAGCTATTATTGCCTGGTCTGGATGAATCGAGTAGTTATGCATGTTTGCATCTTTAGAATATGGATTTTATTTTTCTTTGGAATTCGTGAAAACACGCTTCTTGTGAATACCATGCAAGTAAATCAGATGGATATTATCGTAGGGAGCCCCCCGCTATTTCTCTTCCGTCCCGCTCTAGACCGACATTGACTGTGGGGGAGTGGTCGTCGATGCTGGTGGTGCAACTTCTTTAAGCCTTGTGCTTCTCCGTCCACCACATGTTTCGACTAACATGCATGCTGGAGAACCTTATAGTGCAGTATCCCCTCCTCTAGGCATCAGCGACACAAGAATTCCAGGCAGAATAGCTGATGAGATACTGGTGCTGTGTAATATCACAATTAATCACTCGGGATAATGCCTGCAGCAGGCTGTAAAAATTCACTTGCGACGAAAGGTATCGCAACCATCCCTATCAACCATTCGATCATGATACAGCAGAACGCATCAAGAATTTAAGTAATATAAGTCATATTTAGATACAGGAGAAACAATAATTTACTACCAGTGCGTAGGACCCACCTCCCTCACTTGAGACAGTTAATAATACATATTGGCATACTATCCATAATACTATAGATTCTCTCCCCCACGGCAATGCTTCCCATACCTTCCTGTGCTAATTCAATTAACTCTTCCTCGCTATGAGGGATTCTTTGCCTCATCCAGACTGCCTTCCTATAGTTGACTTGGGAATATACTCCAGATATTCTCGATTGGATTGAGGTTAGGTGGGCAGGATGGCCAATTCATTTTCACAATACCAAGCTCGTGATGATTATGTTCAGTGTAGTAAGAAGTATGATATGCAGCACCATCCTTGATGGTTTGAGCACCTGCATCAGCCTCTCTATATAGTGGCAAAAGGTGTGGTATTAGGATCTCATGAATGTACTGCTGAGAATTGAATCCTAAATGATTACTATCGCGTTTTCATTCCTTTTCAATTTGTTTTTGCAAGGGAACAAGTGGTGTATGATGACCAGCCCAGAAGCTCACTGTGATGCTCTCTCCAATAAAGGTGGGTTGTAGATTCTTCAAATTGTAAGCAGCTTCTGGTCTGGAAACTTGTCAGACCTTTCGATGATGGCCAGTACTCGCTGAGAGTTGAAGATAAACTTCGTCGGTATAGCAATGCTTTCTCTAATCAACAACTTTTCAACTGTGCCACTCTCTACACCATCTTTTTCTTTGCTTTCGATTATGTGGTCGTGGGGTTTTGCTGGTCGTCCAGTACAGTGTGTTCGAGGGTTGATATCACCGTACAACGTCCAACGTCAATAGATTTCAGCAACTTGAGTGCGGGAAATGCCTGTTTCTGCCCCGATTCGGTGAAAACTCATACTAGCTGTACATAGTTCGATTATTCGAACCCTCTCATTTATTGTGGTTTCGCGTCGCTTTCCGGTCGCTTGATCCCATGGCGTTGTGTTGAATCCTTCACATTTTGCATGAAAAGATATTATATAAGTAAGAAATGGGACCCTGCCAAACACCCTTTCCCATATGTGGGAATGTAAACTTTTGTGGAGGGGCACGGTAGATGTTTGGATCAGCCAAAAACAAGGCCTGTGTGATGGCCAAGACAAACACCATGAGTTCACCCCCGACTCTAACCCCGATCGCAATCCCCCAAGGAATCCATCTCAAGAAGTACAACTTAGAATCTTCGAATTTGCCGGCGACGAGAACCCCGATAAAGCCCCAGACTGCTGCAGAACAATACATTCCTCCAGCAGCAAAACAGATTGCCGGCGCGAATCCACCGACTTTCTGCTCCACTTCAGACTGTCCCAAGAAGTACCCGTAAGCCATCATGTAGGCCGGGAAGGCAAGGAATAAGACCGCTGGTAGGGCAACACCGAGCTCTGACGATGTTCGAATGCCACAGGCATTGGTGTGTTCTGGAACAGGGGGAGCAAACCTGATGGAAACACAATGGCGATCCCAAGCCGGCTTGTTGAGTTGGGTGAGAAGTCTCTCGAAGGTAAGGCGGCAAGGCAGTATAAGCTGTAGAGTCCGACGAGGGATACCAGATACCCACGAGACATGCGAACAGCTATGGCCGTAATCAACCAGGCCCATTGAATGGTGAGGATAACTAAAGCAAAATCTGGTATTCCCATACCCTTCCATGTCTGCCTGCCCGTTGGGAGCCCTTGAGCAAGCCGGCATGCACTGCTATCGTATATATCATCAATCACCAACCTGACGGCCAACTCCGGCTCCTCCGAGCACCGCTGAAATTGTGACCAGTTATCCTGATCTGGGCTGATCGCGAGGGTTGTAAGATCGTTTGATCGGTAGAGTTTACCGGCCTGGATCGTTATCAATTGCTGTCAAGCCGCCCCTCCGAGTGCAGAACTTTCAAGACTCGCGATCGATGGGCCTCTTCCTTCTGCACCCTTGTATAGTCCAATCTCCGGAAAGAAGATGAGGAGCAGTATATCCATACAGCGTTTCAAAAATTGTTTCAGCGGCTTCATGTAAATAGATTGGGTTGTTGACGAGAGGACGGGAATGAGGGCCGTTAGCAGAAGGCCAAGTGTACTTCGAAAACCGGCATCTGGGAGATAACATCCTCCCCGGCCCTTGCACTCTAGTGATGTCACGAGATCCGCACTGCTCGCTACAACAACTTGTGCCAGCGCAAAGTCGAATAGAACGGTGCTCCTGGCCTCAGACATATCCTTGTTTTTGGGGAGAAGAGAAGTTTAAATAAGCTTCGAGTAGATTGTTCGCCGGGAGGAATTCTCGCTCGCGCTGACCATGAGACAACAGGCCGAGTGCCATGGGGATACTTGGGAGGATAGGAAATGCAAGGTGAGCTCCTACTGAACTGCACTGTACGTACAGCACTCCTTCTGTAGCCTTTTAACGAGGGTGGAAAAAATACGTTTCCAATGGTGGATATGTCTTGGTGTGGGTGAGGTCAAAGATTGTATCGATGACAGGCGATGATATTCTGCTAGCTAAAAGAAGCGGGCGGATGAAGGATTGAAATTTGTTTTATGCGCGGCGTTCTCGCGCGTGGTATGGGCACTGGAGTACCGTAATAAGCTCGCGTATTAGGTTTTCGGCCAACCCTAGTTTTCGGCCACCTTGGCATGACCGCTCAATGCAAAAATATATTTGATTTACAACTCCCATTGAAACATACATGATTCCATTTGTGCTTTTTGCAAATTTCTAGAGGTTCTTAATGCTGCCTCTTCTAAAGAAGGCTCCTTTGCCTTTGCCTGAGCCTTTTTTTCTGCAATTTTGGCCTTCTCTGCTTCTGCCTCCCCTTGCACCTTCTCTGCCTCCTCCAATGACTGTTTTATACTTTCTACATTTGCAAAAATAGTATTTGGATCTAGAATAACCTTCCGCTTCTTCTTCTTACTTTCTAACTCATTGATTTGAACATGGAGATGCTCATTGGTTGCATGTAAGATGCTATCCCGGACTGTAGCTTTCCCAAGTGCTTTTTGCGCCTTCTGGAAAACGGTTCGTTGATCTCGTGTCAACGGGCCCAATCTCTGAACAGCATAGTGGATGTCTTGGGGGTGTTTGGGAGTTCTGAGAAGAGTCTCAAAGTCACTGTTGTGGGACCGCTTTGGTGTAGAGGGCGGTTGGGGGGTAGGTGGTTGGACGACTGGAGGCAGGGAAGTAGGACAAGCAATTTATGCAGTAGTGACTTTATGAAGTTGAGAGGAGTTAAGGGTTTTATTGGGATTCCAAGGAAAAAGGCCAGCAGCAGACTAGCCTGCTCGTAGAGTTCAAGTTGTAAAGGTTTCTGCCTGGGCTTTTTGATAAGCTTCAACAAATCGGCACTTCTTTACCAGAGCAGCATCATCAAGGTGGGCAAGATTGACAATTTCTTTGCAGTAGCATGACTTGAGTGGTGAGAATGTACCCAGGTCTAGCAGTTGTAGAACATGGCTTGAGTGGGCTGGGAGATATAAGATATCAACCTGGTTCTGTCTGCAAGTCTACATAAACTCCACAGTAGCATGGCTCCCATGACTATCCAAAAGCAGAAACTGATGTGCAGTTCGACCATCAGCAAGAGTGCGGGTAGTTTCTGGAAGGAACACTTCTTGCAGCCAGCATAATCCAATATCATTGGAGGTCCAACCCTTGGAAGTGGTGGTAACAATCCAGTCTGGTATGTTCTCGACGGTGAACCATGATGTCTGGATATCCTTCCCCTTAAACATTACTAAGGACTGGATATGATGACCAGAGGCATTAATTGCCTCAATTACTGACACCCACTCATGATTTTCAGGTGATTGGATGTAGGTTTGGCACTTTCCACTCGCTCCTAATACCACAGAGTTGGTACAGACACCTAATGCAATACCATACTCGTCCATGTTCCAGATATCACTCTGCTGGGTATTATGATGAGCCCGAATAGTATCAAACCGCTTGTAAAAGTCTTTGATGAACTGCGGTTGGGTACCCTGAATGCAGGTGGACTCAATTGGCTTGCCAATTAAGCTTGCGATACGTGAGTTGCATTTCATGAAGTGGGGAACCTACTTCTTTCCAAGAGGTTTGGTGTCACCAGAATTGATGAGGATAAGAGTAGCCATTTCTCTTGTCTGGGAGTGTGATGGGGCATATCCACATCCCTCCTGGTCTACAATCCAGTCACATAAACATCTTTCTTGATCTGGTGACAGGTGCTGTTGATGATGGTGTCCAGAGCTCATGGTCGATCCCCCCAAGTGATGACTTTGGAGTGTTGTGCAGGGAACACCATATTCTTTCGCTGCCTTTCTCTCTGAGGTGCCATTCTCAATTGCTGTTAAGGCTAGAGCGATTGATTTCTCCCGGGTATCCATGTTGTGGTGGTGATTGACAGTATTTTCTGTACGATATTTAATGCAGAACGTGGTTGTTGTCGTGGCCAAAAACTAGGGTTGGCCGAAAACCTGGTACGCGAGCTTACCTGTGCTCAATGAGGATCAAAAGTATCCAGAAATCTTGGCACAATTTGGGCCTGGAAACGCCAAGGTTTCCGGATACTTTTGCAATGCGCTAGTACTCGTGCTCTACTCCTATTACTCCTGGATCCATGAATACCGTAGAATCGTGTGCTAGGTAGTCCAAAATTTCCTTCTCTGGAAACGGGGCGAAAGACATGGAAAAGGCGAGTTGTTAACCCCTGGAAGACAGAAAAGAAGAAAAAAAATCCAGACTTTACCAGAGGCAATTCAGACGATATAGCACACAGTTCAATTATATGAAATTTTACTGTATCTTGCGGTCTATCCTTTTAGATACGCCAATGCACTTAGGATGTGAGAATTACTCGAGTAGCGAGGGGATTTCGGCATTTACTGGCCAAAATCTAGTGAGTCTAACCAGACGAAGGTCCAAGCTTGGCTCTTTTTTTTTTGGTGGTGGGGTCGGGCGAACCCTCAGATACTCCTTCCACAGTTGCTCCATGATTTGCTGCTCTCAGTGGTCGAAGTGAGCCTTGAGTCAATCGTACCTTCTTCACTTCACTTATCCTCAAACCCCGGTACTGTACTGTACACTGTAAGTTAGATTTGATATGGGGAAATCATAATGGGGTATGTATGGGATCAACAAGTGCGATGTCCGGCCCACAAACTAAGACTTAGTAGGTGGGAAAGGATCATGCAAAATACCGTGGTATGCTATGATACGTTAGTAGGGCCTGGGGTTAATAGAATCCCTGATCCTCTGGAATGTAGATATTAGATGCTCTAACCTAATTGTTTTCAAGAATGATGCTTGTTGGTGGCATGCTTTTTAAGATGTGAGCACTGGTATCAGTGGACTAAACCTTATGATGGATATGCTACCAACTCAAGTGAGTTTCTTCTTTTTTGTATTATTGTTGTTTCCCCAGGATATTCTAGGAATATGATGTTGGGAATCACTGGCACACTTGCTTACGTTCTTGGGGAAGTATGTCTCTAGTTCTTTCCTATTTTTCTTAGTTTGGTATTCTATTTTTTTCCTACTTTTTTAGGTTGGTATATGTGAGAAAGGAGTGGCGGGAGTCTCACTCCTTACCGGATGTCACAAATGTCGCAGTGCATACAAGACTGTATGTGATGGTATGGCAAGAACAGACTATTAGAGGGAGGAGGTTAAAAAAGTGAAGAATGACACTGAAAGAATTAGAATGGTGTTCAGAAACAGATGGGAGGGGAGGTAGAGATACGTTGAGTGTTATCATTGGAGGAGAAGCTGTATCTATTCTATAAGGGCTCCCGATTACCTACGAACTGGAAGTTGATGAGATATAGTAGCTATCCCTTTCATTCAATATGGTTATCACTTTCTCCTCTTCCATCCCCTCCCTGAACCCTTGATCAAAATATGAGAGTACTAGTTTTGTGCCAAATCATGATTCCTGGGCATGCTCCAGGTTGGCTGTATAATGTGTTTTCGCACAGGATGCGGTAGTCTTTTCGGAAAGAGAAACAAGGGAAGCGCTAAATTGTCTAGACATAAACCTGCCGTGATATACTGATATTGCTTACTATATCACCACTACAATGTGAACTACAGCAGCACCAAAAATTAAGGTGGAATATTGTGAATAGCAATTGCAGTTTTTAGACACAACTGGGTAATCCGGGCGTGATTTTTACTGTCACACCCGAGTACACAAGGTAGTCAAACCGGAAAGAGGTACCATAGCTCATGGCTGCCCCCTCGGGGCCATGTGTGCTTGCCGTCTGCGTCAAAAACTCAATAACTCGCTACCGCACAGGACCGCCGAGCAACTGATCAATCATAGAAAATCACTCATTGCATGAGGAGATTTCTATGTTTCAGAATGTAGGAAACATTAGCTCTACCAACAACCCTCAGGTCTCGCCGGTGATTTTGTGCGCTAATTTACTAAGACCATGATATGACGAAACCCTGCTTTTCCACGCTTAGCCTGAGAATCCCCACGGATTCCAGAGCCTATCATAAGAAAAGAGGGACACAGCCCTCCTGATATAGCTACGGAATCCAGCACATTTTTAATCCAATCCACGGATCCATTCTGGAACCCTCCGTCACTGCCATAGTCACAGATCTATCGTGTAATATGAGTAACATGAGTTTTGCTACGCTCAACTTGGCCCTGAAGGGCAAGAGAGCTCGGTTGAGCACAGTACCAGTATTACGATTGGAGTTTCGCTATGCTCAATAAAATTGTGAAGAATTAAGCCCAAGTTATTACCGGCATCCTACTAGTGCTCAAAGTTGGATCATCAGGCCGACCCGCCACCCTTCACCCTCCCTGCTCGCGCTGCGCATAATACAAGGGCCCTATGCTACTTACTCGCAGCGTACACTTCCCAGGATACATACTCGCACCCTGGGCAAGACGTGAAGCCTTTCCAATAGTTATGATAGATGTTAAGAATCACAGACGCTCACTTACTCCATATTCAAGGTTCACAGTATGCATGATACATGTATTGGATGCATGAGGATGTGATCATGTCCGAGCAAAGATGGCAACGGGTGGGGAGGAGGGTGTGGATCTTATATGGCGCTCACTTCTCCAAAGGCGCTCTCTCATTCTACTATCCGCTGTTCTAACCAAGTACTTCAGATTACTAAAGTAAACAAAAGATTCTTTCGGTTTTGAAGCCTGTGGTTTCTCATACTCCTTTTCTGTCAGGCCCTGCAGTCACCGCCCATCATCTTTAGGGCCTAGTAGATCCCGCAATTTGAGACACCTACAGGTCCCGCCCGTCCGTCCCGGGCAGTTGTCTGGACGGACGACAATCTGGCCGTCCGTCCCGTCCAGACTTGAAAACGGACGGACTGGACGCTTGGGTTCATTGGAAAACGGGAGAAAATTTCTCTCAATCCATAGACAAAACTGTGTTTCGGAGCTTTGTGGATCCGAAGTGCTCACTGCTATGTCTTACTATCTTCTTTCATTTCGCTTCTTTATCAACAGTCACTCAACTTTCTGTTTCCCTCGTTCTTGTTAGCCAAGAAATCCTCGAGGCCCCTTGCCTTGTGAGAGACCTGGACTTGTTGTCCTCGAGGACAATCCTCGAGGATTTCTTTCAAGAATCGTCGCCTCGTGCCGAACACTAGGATTGGGGCGGGTTGAGCTTTGTTGTGCTTGAGTCTGGCTAGGTCGGCTTAATCTCGACCTGGGTGGAGGCGTTCAGTCACTGTATCAAAAAGCATTTATGCATGTTCTTCCAATTGGGAGAATCCCGGAGCCAAATACTTCTAATTTGAATTACATTTTCTTCAACTGGAAACCGGGCCGAGCGCAAAACGGAAATCTAGAGGCACACCCAGCATCAGTATTGAGAATTAAATGGAGGGTGTAAAGATATACCCAAATGCGCAGACTCGAAGGCATGAGATTGGCCCTCGTTCATTTTGTATGCACACATTTTGTCAACAAAAAGAAATCTCATATAGAACTTGACTATTTGCATGGGTCACAACGTTTACGGCGTTGAGGCATTTAATACTGTACATGTAACAATGAGCAGTTCATACGTGAATTTACAATAACCGCCAGCTGAATGCAATTTGCGGCGTTATGACAATGTGGTTTGGTGATGTCAAGTTGAAGATAATCTGTGAGGGCACATGTGGTGAGATCGGAGGAAAGTGTGGGTCCAGTCGGTGTCGTTGTGAAGTTTCTGCCCAAACGTGCGCAGCAGCAGCGGCTGCGGGAGCTGCTGGTATCCCGTTACAGTTACCTAGTACCACCACCAGTCACCACGTGTAAGTGGGACCGAAAAAGTGAGTGGACACAAGTGATTTTACCGCAAAAATAGCAGATTTCACACCGAGATATTACGCTGGGGAAAATTCACAAAAATACAAATTATCCATAGAAGGGCATCACTTTCTATATACAAATGTCCACCCAGTTCCCAACTCCTCAAGAGTGGTATGCAGTTGAACTTTCAAATTCCGCCAAGACAGTTTTCCCACCAAAAACAATGGTCTTGGCGCAATTTTGAGGAAAGTTTTGCTCCCTCTTGCTACTACTCTTCAGAGAATTTAAATTCATTTGAGGTTATAATAGAAGTCAAGCAGTCTACATCTTTTCCCAACACTCTATGAAGTTGTCCTATTTTTAATTCAAGTATTGGTGCCGGAATAAGTGTGCGAAATTGGCCATTTTTGGTGTAAAATCGCTTGTGTCCACTCACTTTTTCGGTCCCACTTCTACCGTAGGAGCTGGAATAGTTTGAACATCGCGCTCTGACGTCCAGAATTCCCCTTTTTGGATAAGGCGGGGAATCGCCCCCAAAAAACTGACTTTCAGCCCTCTGGTGTGACAAATAAAAAAGAAAAACACAACAGAGCTTACTTGGAGAGACAACTCCAACGTCCGAGCGTGAGGTTCAATTATTCCAGTTCTTACGGTAGGTACCGTATCATACTCGCGCGGCCGAGTTACAACTCTTAGACACCCACATAAAGTAGTGATCGGTGAACCAATAACCAGCACATGCCCAGCAACATAATTAATAATCATATACGATATAAGAAAAACTATAGTTCAACATATCTGTATGCCAATTTAGGGTCAAAATAGCTGCTCTCTTGAGCAAATGAACTGGGGAAGTTGCTCCATATTGCCCATTTATTGGTTCACCGATCGCTACTCTATGTGGGTGTCCAACAGCAACTCGGCCGGGCGAGTAGATGAGGTATGATATCATATATTATATTACCATAATACTGTACGGTGCCAGTACCAGGAGACCATTTTGCAATATTCCAAATTTCTCCACCTCTGGGGTTAGTGAAAGTTTGTGGAATGTCGCAAAGAGAAACTTGATGTGATCTGCAGCCAGGACCTCTCGGCTAACCCTGCATCCGAACTTTGTACCGGTACAAGGGTAGTCCCGCGTCTTTGCCAAGAATAACGCCCCGAGCCGACAACAGGGGGTGAGAACTGGTTGCAGTTGCACAGGACATGAATAAACCAGGGCTATTGCACCAGTTACTTAACACATGTGTTGGAATGTGAACAATGGATATCACAATCACTACTGTGGATACAGGCTCAGTTGCCATGACGGGTCACTCGCTGCCCATACCAAGTACGTTTAATTGTTTCAATCGGAATCCGCATATTTAAAGCCTCTTGGATATCGCGATAACTCATCTCTCCAATCGATATTAATGCAACAATCGCACCTCGCACAGGCAAAGAAAGGCTTTCACTGCTGGGCATCTTATATGAAGAAAAAAACCCCTTGTCGTTCATATGTTCAGTCCTTCAGAAAGGATGGAGGTTAGGTTGAAATTCAGAGACATCAACCATGGGTGTCCTCCTCCAGGTTCATACACTGACTATGTGCTATACTGTAAGATTGTTGCAGATCATGCGTGTGGAGTCATTTTCCTTACATGCCAGTAGTTATGGCCTCCAACAGTTTCTACCATGATGATCGGCCGATTGATTATTTAGAAGCCCACTACAAACCACTAATGCCACGGTCTAGATATCTTTGATAAACTACACTTTTAATATCTAGGTCTCAGGTATGCAGTCCATCGTGAAATTTAGTACAAAAGTGAGGTTTTTGTTATCATGACTTACTGATAACCAAACCTATCTAAACATGGGGGGGCAGGATCAAAGGCTTTATAGGGTTATTTGGGAATTGTGGAGCTTTCATATGTTGGTTCCAGTACTAGGCTGCAAGCAACTGGGGACAGGTCGAGGACGATGTGCAGGACCTAGGATGAATAGAGTTGCATACATCGAAGTTGGTATGGAAATCGACACAGGGGAATAAGGAATATGGTTTGCGGGGTTATCGTGATATGAGCATTAGATGCCTTTCCTCTAGTATCACTTATATCAAGAGGAGAATGGAACAAATATTTATGAGTGCCACCAAGCTATCTAGCAGAGCTGCAGATCCTTGTGCACTGTAAGGGTTGCAGGAGGTATAAAGATTGATGGCACTATAAGGGCGTTTCTAATTCACTCCATTAGACACATTTCCAATCCCGGATTCGGAGACAAAATTTTGTAAGGACTAACGCTTTCCTGACGTGGCACACCACGGTTCTCTGAACATCTTGGACCTCATTGACTAGTGTTTGCAATTCTGTTGACCTGTCAAGCTGAACCTCCCGGAGGCTAATACCGAGATTTCTGCTCAAAAGCTGATAGTGAATTCCAAGAGATCTTACAATGTGTGATGTTGTGATGAGTAGACTATTGGGAGAATGTTACAGAATAATGGAAGTTCAATAGAGAAGTTTTCATTCGTGCTATGACTTTTCCTTAGTACTATGGGGACTGGATAGGGGCCCCAATATACTTCTCTCGATGTACTTTCATAGATGACATTGAGGAGGACCACTGTTTCGTAAGCTCTTATGTCACTTTCCTCTAGGAAGGGGAATACAGGGTATCAAAGATAAGTCTATCGAACCCCGCTGCTTATCTGAGCGGTTTCTTAGCCACTCAGAGAACAGGATCCCCTCTGCCGGTAGTCACCGGGCGAGAGTTCGGTGGGCTTCTTTCCTTTGACGAAAATTGGTATTGCTTGACCAAGTGGTCCCTGGAAAGGATTTTGTGCCCACACGGTAGTGGAGAGAAAATCACGTCGTGAATAAGGAGTGTGGAGAGGAAAGTGCTGTAAGTTTGTGCGTTACAGGAGCACAGGCTACCGACTGAATACAGAAAGGTATGGAAACGGGCAACGAACGAGCAATTGAACGCACGCACATAACAACCAATGAGCGCCCTCACTCCCACACAGCCATTCATAACAATTTGCTTCCGCATAACTATCCACTAGTCTGCCCAATCACTGTAGTACCAACCGGTCGATATGATACCTGTGCTTGTCTGCTGATACACTGCTATTTGGATTGCTCAATCAATTTCCGGAGTTGAGATAAGGTTTAGCGGACTTGTGCTTGTACCATTGGCACTTTTGTTGTAATTCATTTTGGTGGGTTGCTGTACGCGCCCCACCCTTGTCATTTGCTAATTGTAACTCAAGGTGAAGGTTCAATGATTTTTAATAGTAGTTTTGGCTAATACTACTGATGGCATGCTATTAAGGAGGCTTGATGGAAGGCCTGATCGCAGTATTTAAGGTGGAGAATTCCCCCATAGCATCTACTATCCACCGACCCTCGAAGCTTTCTTCTCACCTATATCTTTACAACTTCACTAAACCAGTAGGTAGTCTGTTTCTACTTTATTAATATGGCTGATCTTTTTTCTAGAAAAAAGCTCCAACACAAACACCAGTAGAGATTACCGAGATAATGGCATCAGGAAGTGTCTCTGTTCATGGCCATGGCATCCACGTCGGCATCATCCCAGAAAAACTCATCCTCAGCTGTCAGCCTGCATTCGCCCGCGTTGAGAACGTGACAAGCACCGACATCACTCCTAACGCTTACTTCCCTCTTCCCAACCCGCAAAAGGAAACACCAACATTGGTGAAGATCCAGGTTGAGTTTTCCGGTGGAGATGTCACTGTCACCAATGTCGGGCTGTATATCGGTGCCAGCACTATCTTTACTAGAAATATCTCTAAGAACTCGTCCTTCGCCGTTGATATCCCCCAAAACCAGGGTGCCGTGTACACGGGCCAAGGGCTTTCTGTCGGTCTGGGATTGAAGATTCCTGGACGGAAGTATATTGATTTTGAATCAGTCTCTATTGTGACCTCCGGTCCTTAGGTAATGGTACGGCAAGTACTGCAAACCCCTAACCAATTTAGCGCACAATGGCGCACGCCAGATAAGTTAATAAGTTTTTTGTTATAGGTACCATGGGACTTGATCCCAAAACACATAGGCCGGTTGTCAGGGTACGGTGGTAACTGGGGGGGTGATATTTTAGGGTTGGCTATTTCGAGAATTGTTAGGTTATGGGGGTACCTTAGCAGTGTTTTTGTCGTTCCTTGTTTGGTAGCTCATTCACTCGTTCAATTGAAATCTTTGGAGGAATTTAAAACTCGAGACACAGCTTTAAAGTGATGTCTAAGCACCATCTGGAATTCAAGTGGATACCACTAGTGTCGTGATCAAACGTTTGGGTTCGCTGATGTCAGATGCTAAACCACGGGCAACAATCGATGAATGATCTAGCCACATGATATGATACGCTACTCCTAGTGAGAATAAAACCCCGGATACTCCCAAAATGCTAGAGCCTGAGATACCGTCGAAACTGCTGAAATTCGCTATCTCCGTCCCAGGATGTCTCAATTCCGGGCCGGTAAGATATCATATTGCTCCAAATTTTGGCGTAAACAACGGATTGTGGTTGGCTAGTGCTCGTTGGTATGAATCGGCCAATGAGAAACGCCGCCTGGAGTTGAAATCTACTCGCTGATTTGACCGGAGTTAACACCCTGGGACAGAAATAGCGAATTTAAACAGTTTTTACAGTATTAACAGAACAGGAGAATTTATTAAAAACTTAAGGTTATAGATTGGTCTTCAGTCTCTTAATTACTCAGGAACTCGTTTGTTAAATTTCTAAGGCTCCTTGAGAGGTGATGGATTTCGTTGATAAAGTCCCTTTTTTGGTTGTTTCTGGTTGCATCGTCCTCATGTGTCCGGGCTTTTTAATCTCACTAGGAGTAAACTAGCCTCGATATCGACTCTCGAAATTACCATAGAAACTACAGTATAGTTCCGGACATGTAAAACCTGCCCTCCTGTTCACTTTTTGGTGAATTCGAACAGGGGGTTTTCTGCAATAAAAAGTACATTCTTTGGCGTAAATCTTGGCCTCCGTCATGGGATATCACTCACCTTGCCTATCTGGGCATATTCTTTGTTGGTACTCGAGGTAGGGCAGTGTCCGCAAAAGGAAAGGTCTATGCTTAGTCAGCTAGTTGTGACTGCTGGCTTGGCACTGGGAGTTTCTTATAGTTAAAACATGGTTGCCCCTAAAACAACCTCTCTTAGAATAGAACAACCAATCAATAATAGAACTTCAACTCTCATCTCTCCTCCACTTAGTTCCCTCTTCTATTCTCTTTCTTCTATTGCACATGCTTTGCAACCTTCCTTCTCACTTCCCCCGTACCTACTCCAATAGGTTATGAGCCTGGAATTGTCGCTCAATCAGAATCCCTGCACAGAACGTTGCCAAGTTTGATACTGTTAGGATCACTTATTCTATCACTCCTAGTATACAACCGAGCAACAGGCAACGATGTTATATCAATCTTTATTAGATACTGTAATGGGGTTAATACTTAGCTTGGTATTCGCTGTTTGTATTTAATCTTCTTAGGACTAAATTCTTATCTTTATTTAGTCTTCCTAAGACTAAGCTATTCATTCACTTTCTTCCTTGTCCTACAAGGAAGATATCTTGCGATGTTCTTTCTTTAGTAAAGAGCATAAAGGTGTTTTATATTCATAAAGTTGTATAGTTATATCTAGGAAATAACTTAGGTGGTTGCGTGAAGAACTAACTACTATGTCGTATCCTCCTCCTTATATAGTCCTTCCCTTAACCCGCTCACAAATCAATAACTATTATAAGCCACAATTGTGACTCATACATTCACATAACATAATAACCACATGACCTTAAACTGGTCAGGTGTGAAACTCACATGACTTCTAAATAAGTCATGTGCGCAAAACAACTAATAACTTTAAACAAGTTATTACGCAATTTAATCAAATATAATAACTATGACTCACAACTGCTAGTCATGTGTGAGACTCACATGACCTAATTAGTCATGTGCGCGAAACCATTACAAACCTATGATCTCATAATCATGAGTCATGTGAAAACCTTCTTCCGTGCTAGGTTTGTAACACTAGCTCCCCCTTCCCTATGGCCTAAGTCCCATTAGGCCAATAGTCCTTCATCCCCTTTTTTCTATCAATCGGTTCAGGTGTGTTGCCAATCTTCGCAATTCCCGATTGTTCCTTTCCATCATTTCCTTCAGTAGTTTGTTCTCCCTCTCTTTCATTTCCAGTTTCCTTACTGAAATTATCGTCTTCCATTCTGCCCATCCTGCTCTTATCTGTTGAACCCTTAACTTCCCCTCCAAATCTGCTTTTTCTTTCTGGAGAGTCCTTCCCGTCCTTTCCCACATCTTTGCTTGTCCCTTGAAAGTCTCTTGTCTATTCGAGATTCATTCAACATCATTTGTAGGTGGCCTATTTGATCTTGTAGACCCTTCATTGTATCTTGTTCTGTGGAGTTGGTCCTTGTCCTTGGCCATAGGGTTGTTGTTGCCGATCTTGGCAATGGTGTATCGCCCACCCAATGGTATATTTCTTTGCATGTGCACTCATTGATCAGTTTTTGTGGGATTTCCTCCTGTACCAGGTTCCCCCAAGTTACATGTTTTCCTTTTTTGACCTTGGCCCAGGGTTTTTTGTCCCCCCTTCTTCTCGTTTTTGTCCCTGCAAACTTCTCTTGTTTTGCCGTTAAGAGGATGTTGTTGTCGCATGGCGACAGTGGTGGTGTACAAGGGAGCAGTGACATTTCTTCCTATGTCATCATGGGTGATTGGGGTGGTGATGGTGGGGGGTTTCTGTGTTTTTCGCATGGCCAATAATTGGCCCCTTCCTTCTCCGTAAAGTGTACTTGGCATCCATTGTCGAAGCAACCAGTCCAGCTGTTCTGGTTGTGTTTTTCTTGTTCGGGTGTAATTGGTGTGGATGTGGGGAGGTCTGCTAGATTGATCTAGTCTTTGTCACTCATTTGTTCTTCCTTTTTGACTAGGCTTTCCTCGGTTTCCTTGGTGAAAGTATTTGATTGCATGTTTGGCATTACTAAAGTTCTCAGCTGGGTACCACACTAAGTCATAGTTAGGGGGATATCCTGTCTACTTAGCTCAGTACTGTAGCTTACCGTAGTGTCATCGAGAGTCAACAATTTGATCAAGTTTGTATTCATTTTCTCCTTCTATTTCTATAGGAGGAGGTGGTTCTTTTCGTTGTGAAGGTAAGGGATTGTTTTCATAGAGTTTGAGTTTGCTGATGTGGCAAACTGGATGTTTATTGTTCGCTGAGGGGGGAAGTGTCAGCTTATATGCCTTTCTTCCCACCTTTTCTATTATTTCGTAAGGTCCTAGTTTCTTGTAATCTAATTTTTTGGATGGTCATGTGGTGTGAATATCTTTTGCCACCAGCTAGACTTTGTCTCCTGATTTCAGTCTTGGATCTGGTTTTCTGTATTGATCAGTATTTTCCTTCATCATCTGTTGTGCCATAGTAATCTCTGTTCTGATTATGTCATGTAATTAACTCATATCTTCTCTTTTCAATATTTTCGTTATGGTCTCATGACCCATAGGTTCATTGATGGGGTGATGTCTATAGTTCGCGTAGAATGGTGTGGTTTTAATTGTTTCTTGTATTGAGTTATTGTAGGCGAACTCTGCAAAAGGCAGTCATTCTTCCCAATCTTGTTGAGAGTATTCCACATATGCTCTAAGGAATTGTTCTAATGACAAATTTGTTCTTTCTGTTTGTCCGTCTGTTTGTGGATGATAGGCCATGCTCAATCTTCAATCAATATTTAATCCTTTTATTATTTCTTTCCATAGGTCTAATGTGAATATTGAACCTCGATCTGTGACAATGTCTTTTGGCAGTTCATGCAATTTGAAGATATTTTTCATAAATAGTTGTATGAATTGTATGGTTTTCATATCTTTGCAACATGGAATAAAGTGTGACATTTTTGTCATGTGATCTATTACAACCCATAT
This sequence comes from Choiromyces venosus 120613-1, assembly GCA_003788595.2. Classification (NCBI taxonomy): domain Eukaryota; kingdom Fungi; phylum Ascomycota; class Pezizomycetes; order Pezizales; family Tuberaceae; genus Choiromyces; species Choiromyces venosus. Next base: position 1,181,693 of record ML120351.1, read on the forward strand.
TGCATCATAGCCATTTGATTCTGGTAGGTCTGTGATGAAGTCCATGCTGATCAATTTCCATGGTTTCTTAGGGGTTTCTAATGGGTGTAGTAGTCCGTATGGTGCATGACGTATTGGTTTTATTCTTTGACACATGTCACAGTTTTTGACATATTTTTTAATGTCATTCCTTATTTCTGGCCAATAGTAAGTTCATTGAACTAGCTCCATGGTTTTTGCCACTCCTCCATGGCCGCTTTGTGGTGCATCATGGTTTCATTCTATCGCTTTTGTTCTAAGGGGTTCATTTTCCAGTAGCCATATCTTTCCTTCATACCAAAGGTACCCTTTCTTCCATTCACATAGCCCCAAGGCTACCTTTGGAAATTCCTTGTCCCCCCTTTCAAGGCCTTGCTTTATTTTTGTCATTTGCTGATCTTTTCCTGGTTTTTCTTTTATTTCGTCTTTGATAGTAGTTTCTGTTTCCTGTAATTCCATAGTGTTGATTTCTTCTTTTCCAGATTCATATCCTTTGTCTATAAAGGTTTCCTTTGGTAAGAGAATTCTTGCCTTCTGAGTTTTTCTTTCATCATGTTCTCCTGGTAGGTCATCTGACCTTCTGGTGAGAGCATCTGGTTTCCCTCCTTCCTTTCTGGGTCAATACTCTATTTTGATATTATACCAGCTTAATTCTTCATTCCATTGAATTTGCCTCCCGTTTAGCTCTTTCGTAGTGATGAATGGTACCAGGCTTTTGTGGTCTGTGAGTATTTTTATTGTGTGAGGACTTCCTTCTGCATATTTTCACCATTCCTTGAGTACTTGCATTATTGCTAATAATTATTTATTGTGAATATCATAATTGCATTCTGCCTTGGTCATGGTTTTTGATCGGTATGCCACTGGCTTCCATATTCCTTTTTCATCTTGTTGTGATATGATACCTGAACAGACATAATTAGATGCATCTGTTTCTATCATTATGGGCTGATCTGGGTCGAAATGACATAATATGTGTGCTGTGGTAAGTTTTTCTTTTAGTTTTTCGAAGGCTTCCTGGGCTTTCTTTCCCCAGTCCCATTTCTGGTTTTTCTTTGTTAATTCATATAAGGGTTTGGCCATCCTACTGAATCCTTCTATGAACCTGCGATAAAAATTGGAGAATCCCACAAAGGACTGTACTCCTTTGACTTTCTCTGGTGCCTTCCATTCCCTTATGGCTTCTGTTTTTATAGGATCCACTCTAACTCCTTCCTGATTTATAATGAATCCCAAGTACTCACTTTCTTTTTTATGGAATTCGCATTTTGTTGGTTTGAGTTTGACTCCCATTTCTTTTAATTTTTCCAGTACCTTATGAACATCTTTTCGGTGTTATTCCAAAGTATTACAATAAATTAATAGGTCATCTAGGTAAGCTATACAAATAACATCTAGGTATTTGCTGAGGGCTGTATTTACCCATTGTTGGAATGTTGCTGAGGCATTGGCTAACCCAAATGGCATAACTGTGTATTTGTATAGTCCATATCTGGTTCAAAAAGCTGTTTTCCATTCGTCTCCTTTTTGTATATGAATGTGCTGATACACATCTTTGATATCCAGCTTTGTAAAGTATCTGGCCATTCTAAGGCGGTCCAATGCTTTACTTATGAGGGGTAGTGGATATCAGTCTTTTTTGGATACTGTGTTTAATCCTCTATAATCCACACATAGTCTTAGTCCCTTGTCTTTTTTCTTGACAAATAGGATTGGTGCTCTGGCCGATGAGGAAGATGGCTTGATCCATCTTTTATCTAGGTTTTCTACCAGGTAACTTCATAAAGCTTTCAGCTCTCTTTCCCCTAATTGGTATAAGGTCATAAATGGAGCTGTCTTTCCCTCTTCTAGTTCAATTTTGTGATCCACATATCTATGGGGAGGTAAATTAGTCCTTTCTTTTTCTTCAAAGAGTTCTAGGAATCTATGGTATTCCTTTGGGACTATTTCCTTTGCTGACTTATCCCTATCCTTTCCTTTTTTTAAAGCAAGTTCTATGCTAATTGTTGTGGCTGCTAGGGAAGTCTCATTTTCATTCCATCTTAGGATGCCTGTCTGGTCCTTTTTTTGGTACATTTTTCCAAATGCCCTAGCTGAAATGAAGGATATGTTGAGGTCTTTTTCTAGTGGTCCTTCTTTTTTGTCGGTGCTACCAAAGCCTGCACCTCCCCTTTTTGTTTCTTTTATTTCTTGTACTTCTTGCAAGTCTATCATGATAATTTTTTCAATTATCAATTGTGCTATGCTGTCTCCTGTGTTAACCTTATAGTCATTTTCTGATAGGTTTACTAATAGTACTTTAATTTCACCTGTATAGTCTGCATTGATTACTCTGGCATTAATGGTTAGGCCTTTCTTGGTTGCTAATTCACTTCTTGGTGCAATGCGAGCATAGGTGTTCTTAGGAAGTCCTATGGCAACCCTTGTTCCTATAAGTTTTTATCCTTGTACTGAGACAATTGCTTCTTCTATGCTATGCAAGTCATGGCCTGCTGCCAAGTGTGATCCCCTTGTTGGTATTTTCGCACTTTTTTCTAATTTTTTGATAACCACCCATTGGCTTTCTTGGTCATCTTGTCTGTTGCTGGGGACCATCTGTTGAATCCAATTTTTCAATTCTTTCAGTTTTTCCTTCATGTCAATTGGTAGAATCCGGCTTTCCAGATTCTCTCTTATGGCTTGTTCCTCTGGTACTGCATATACCGTTGGAGAACTGTCTAAGCATACGGCCTTGCACCTTTCACTGTCGAAGGTGACTTTTTCCTTTATCCAGTCAATCCTCAGTCCATGGTTCTTTAACCATGTCATTCCTAAGATTAATTCATGTTTGACTAGGTTAGCCACAAGGAAGGTAGCCTTCTCTCTGTGGTTTCCTATGTCCATTGATAGTTCTGCTATCTGGGTGATATATCCTGCTTCCGAAACAGTACCATCAATCGTGTATATATCTCTTGGTTTTTCTATTTTCTTCAGGGGTAGATGGTGTCTCATAGTGAAATTGTGATCTATGAAGTCTTCCATAGCTCCTGAATCTATCATTGCATTTGTTGTTATTTTTTCGTTTTTCTTGTTGTAAAGTTGTACCTTGACTATAATGTGATCTGATTCATAATCCAAGGGTTCTGTAGAGCCTATGGTTGAGTGTAATGAGCGTAATTTGGATTTTCTGATGGCTTTTGGTTGGTTGTCCCTCAGACCACCTTCTACTAGGGACCTTGATCATTTAAAGTTTCTTCCTCCTCCTTCTCCTCTTGTTCCACCTCTGTCGATCGTATCTTAATGTTTTTGACTCTACAGTCTCATGCAAAATATCCTTTGTTTCCGCACTGGAAGCATAGCTTTTCCTGCCTTTGTTTCTGGAACTCCTTGTTCAGTAGTCTCTGGAGTTTTCTGTGATTTGTCACATCTAGGTCCATAGGTTCCCCCTTGGGAATCACACTAGGGGTCGCTCTATAAGTGCCATTGGTATTTTGTAGGATTTCTCATTCTTGTTGTTTGGTTCCTTTATTTTGGAGATGTCTGATAGTGGGCAGCCTTGTTTCTTTCTCTATTGCCCATTTTGCCAATTCCTCTAGTCCTTCTAATATCTTCTCTAGATGTCCATATTCATCTTGTAATTTCTTATTCATACCTTGGAATAACCATTCACTTGCCATGGCTTCATCCATGTATGCTTTCATTAGTATTAACTGGAAGGAATTCCAATGCTCTGTCATCGATTTAGTGCTTTGTACTAATTCTCTTAATTTCATCCTTGCTTCTCCTTTTGAGTCTACTGGTCCAAACTGATCTTGTAGTGCTTCTACAAAATCAGGCCAATTTTGCCAGGTTGCTGTACTGGTTCCTTCCGTATATGGTGTGAGCCAACTACTTCCATCTCCTCTTAGTAGGCTTGAGGTGTATGTTATTTTTTCTTCCTCATGTCCTTCTGCTCATCCTGTAGCTAGAAAGTAGACTCGTAGTTGTGCTAGCCAGTTTCTTATTTTGTTTCTTTCTCCCAAGAAGGTTTCTGGTTCTTTGATTTTTGGTCTTCTTGTTCCTCCTCCCAGGGCCTGGATTACTTGTCTGAGTTGTTCTGCTAATAGTTCTGGCATTGGTTGGGCCCCTCCCTGTTCCTCCCCTGCTGGTGGTACTCCTCCTGCCGGTGTTACTCCTCCTGCTAGTGCTGACATCCTTTGGTCTTCGTGTTCCTCCGATGATGTAGATCCTTGTTCTGATCTTTCATCTGACATAACAGGGCTTCCTGTTCTTCCTGTTTCTGAGGCTGTTCTTGCAAGTGCCTGTGCTTCCTCTGGAAGTTCTAAAGATTGATCTCATATTCAAAATCCATATTTTCGTTGGATGTTGCAGAGATGCAACCAAATGTTAGGATCACTTATTCTATCACTCCTAGTATACAACCGAGCAACAGGCAACAATGTTATATCAATCTTTATTAGATACTGTAATGGGGTTAATACTTAGCTTGGTATTCACTGTTTGTATTTAATCTTCTTAGGACTAAATTCTTATCTTTACTTAGTCTTCCTTAGACTAAGCTATTTATTTACTTTCTTCCTTGTCCTACAAGGAAGATATCTTGTAATGTTCTTTCTTTAGTAAAGAGCATAAAGGTGTTTTATATTCATAAAGTTGTATAATTATATCTAGGAAATAACTTAGGTGGTTGCGTGAAGAACTAACTACTACGTTGTATCCTCCTCCTTATATAGTCCTTCCCTTAACCCACTTACAAATCAATAACTATTATGAGCCACAATTGTAACTCATACATTCGCATAACATAATAACCACATGACCTTAAACTGGTCAGGTGTGAAACTCACATGACTTCTAAATAAATCATGTGTGCAAAACAACTAATAATTTTAAACAAGTTATTATGCAATTTAATCAAATATAATAACTATGACTCACAACTGCTAGTCATGTGTGAGACTCACATGACCTAATTGGTCATGTGTGCGAAACCATTACAAACCTATGATCTCATAATCATGAGTCATGTGAAAACCTTTTTCTATGCTAGGTTTGTAATAGATACCCTATCAAACATCACTGCTCTTTGTCTTTCTACAAGCCAATCCTCCGGAACCTCTTGGACGAAAACAAAACAAAAAAAAATATAATAAATACATAAAACCTCCTCAGCCTACCCCTATCACAGATCATGGCCACCAAGGAGAGTCCCTTCAATTCCAAGCACGCCGGCCCCATTCCATTCCTTAACCACCTAAATTACAACAGGTGGTACCTTGGCATCGTGATCCACCTTCAAGCCATCAAGGTCTACAGAATTGTCATCGGCTCCATAAAAGCACCGACACCGATGGCAGAAAACCAGGAGCAGGTTCTGGAGTTCGAATCCCTTGAGGCAAAAGCAATTGGGGCAATTTGTGCCAGCTGCTCAGAGTCTGTGAAACAGTATCTCACAGGATGTGAGAGTGCAAAAGCCATATGGGACATTCTCCGGCTCTGTCTCAACAGTGCTACCTCAGTCAATGGAAGACTGGCACTTCATAGACAGTTTTGTGAATGCCGTCCTGCCACTAGAAGGCCGCTGAGCGAATTCATCTCACAGCTCCATGACCTCCAGCAGCAACTTGCAGACTCCAAGCAGGCCATAGATGATGAAACTTTCAAGGACCAACTACTCACATCTCTGCCATTCTCATACAGCACGCTTGTAGAAATCATCTTCAAGTGGGAAAGCAGCTATACTGTGGAAGACATTATTCAAAAAGTTCTCCATATGGAAATGTCGAAGGCTTGGATTGATGGAGCAGCCTCGACCAACTCATCTCTTGTCTCCAGTGATACGTTACTCTCTGGAACCAGCTCATACTGGAACCTGAAAGGCATCTATTGTGGTGGATACCATAGTTCCAGCAACAGATCCACTCCTTACTGCACTCTGTTCCAAGGAAAGTGTCATGTCTGTGGCGCTGAAGGGCATAAGGCATCGTAATATTGCAAGAAGGGAGTCCTGCCCAATCAGTCTGGAAGAGCACTGACTGCTATTTCTTGCTTCACCTGCGGTGAGCTTGGGCACGGAACAAGGCAATGTCAGCACAAAAGTCTCTCCCCTGCACAGGCAGCCAAAGGCCATAAGGCCTACCATGAATAGTTGAGGTTGGAAGGTACAGCCTCTGGAACTGCAGCAATGAGTCAAGCAATCGAGATGATGGAAGACCCCTTGCCCTCCAAACTTCCCCAGAATCACTTCTGACTAGCCGACCAACCACCCCCCACTGGAGAAAGAAGGGTGTATCTTGAGCACAAACTATGCCTTCACAACTCAACTATCACTTTTCAACTGGGCCTTCGACTCCGGCACTTCTCACCATATCTGTAATTCTATATTCTGTTTTCTCTCTATATATGATCTACCGAATACTATCACTATCCACCTCGGAAACTACAATTCAGTCTGCGTGAAACAATCTGGAAATGTCTCTCTATGCAGTCTCATTGTGGAGGTACTCTATGTGCCTGAATTCTGACTCTCCCTTATCTCCATCGGAAAGCTCACTGACCTCAGACTTACAGTTGAATTCGCCTCTCAACTGTGTAAAGTGTGGAAAAAGGCAGATGCTCACCACTGAAGCCCCCTCATAATGCAAGGCTGACTCACCGAAGGGCTCTACATCCTGGAGGAACCAATGGAGTCCTACAAGCTCACCGCTGTTGCGACAGCTGATGGGTCCACAGCTTAGTCCCTCCTCGCAAAGCACTCATCGAACACAGCCCTCTGGCATTGCTGGCTTGTACATCTAAACTACCCGGCAATGCAGAAGCTTGAGATTATCTCTTCACCCCCAAAAGCACTGTGCTCTACCTACATCTTGGCCAAACAGCGGCGACCAGAAGCCAAGTCCCAGCCGAGAGAGCGGACAGGCCATTCTCCCTCATTCATTCCGATATGTGTGACCCACTGCCACCATCTCATTCTGGTGTGAGATACTACCTAATTCTGGTTGATGACTATACGTGCTGGACCTTTGTCTACTTTCTAAAGACCAAACGGTCTGAGGAGTGTATGCAATACTTTCAGGAGACACTTGCATTCATCAAGTCCCACTATCCCCAGTACACAGTAGCTCGGTTCAGGTATGACAATGGTCATGGAGAATACGACAACAACACCTTCAAGAGCCTGCTTAGGATATATGGTATATCCTTCGAACTATCGCCACCCTATACACAGCATAAAAACAGGGTCGCTGAACAGATGATACAATCAATCAATTCACGAGCACACTCCATGCTGATTGATGCTAGCCTACCCATCTCCTTCTTGGCCAAGGTTGTAGCAACAGTGGTCCACCTCCACTGTCGAAGTCTTTCGTCATCTCTGAAAGATCAGTCACCCTATGCAATGCTGCATGAAGGAAAAGAAGCTTCAATCACTCACCTGTGTAGAATTGGCTACATTATGTATCATCGAATACCAGATGAGCTGCTCGGGTCCAAGGCAGAACTCAAGTTTCACTCTTGCTCAAAACTATGCATGCTTATAGGATACACTCCGACAGAGAAAGCATGGCGCCTCTGGAACTTTAATGACTATGGTGGTATGGGGCATGCATTCTACAGCTCAGATGTGGTATTCGTCGAGGACCAGAATGCGCTAAGCACAAGTTCAGATCTCAACTCTGAACAATTGGTGAAACTTATACCAGGAGACTGCTCCTCCCTCTCTCCTCTGCCGAGCTCCATGTCCAATGATAACTCAGACCTCTCAGCTCCCAACTCCATCGGCACGTCACTGGTGGATGACTCTCTCTCTCTCTCTGGATCCCTGGCCATGGTGCCAGGTGACAGTTCTTCTTCTTCTTCTCTTTCTAAATCCATGGGCATTTCCTCAGGTGATAATGGTCTCTCTTCTGGGTCTCTGGGTACAGTGCCAGGTAACATTACTCACTTTCTGGGTAAATACCTGGCTATCGTGCCGGGTGACGGTTCAAGATTCCTGCGCATTTCCTCAGGTGACAGTGACTCCTCTTCTTCTGGGTCTCTAGACATGGTGCCAGGTGATGTTACCCACTTTCTGGGTAAATCTCCGGCTATCGTTCCGGGTGATGGGTCAAGATCCCTGGGCATTTCCTCAGGCAATAGTGACTACTCTTCTTCTGGGTCTCTAGGCATGGTGCCAAGTGATGTTACCCACTTTCTGGGTAAATCCCTGGCTATCATGTTGGGTGATGGGTCAAGATCCCTGGGCATTTCCTCAGGCAACAGTGACTACTCTTCTTCTGGGTCTCTGGGCATGGCACCAGGTGACGTTACCCACTTTCTGGGTAAATCTCCAGCTATCATGCCAGGTGACAGTTCAAGATCCCTGGGTTCAGCACCAAGTGACAGTGAATACTTGCTCTATAGCTCCCTGAGCATTGCACCAGGTGACAAAACAAGCTCTTGCTCTGTATGCTTTTTGTTGATTCAGTACACTTTACTCCTGTTCTTCGTTTTCTGTCCGGAAAGCCCTGTATTTGAGATTATGGCTAATGGTATCATCACTTGGTATATACAGGAAAAGACCACTAAACCTAAACCAGCTCCCTGCATGTCAAGAAAGAATGATACCCGCAATGCCGACATTCAGAAACGAGTGGCAGAGATGATGGCGGAGGATGTGGAGAACCGCAGACTGACCACGAGATAGGCAGCCAATGCATTTGCTGCTCAAGTGAATTGTTTCCTCGATGGTATCAGGATTGACGATCCAATGTCACTTACCGAAGCAATGGAAAGTGACTACCAACAAGAATGGATCGAAGCCATGAGATTGGAACTTTAGTCACTTGCTGAAAACTCTACATAGATGCCAGTTGACAGAGTGCCCAAGGGAGGAAAGGCAATTGGGTCAAAGTGAGTGTTCAGGACAAAGCCCAACTGTGATAGATCAACATGCTTCAAAGTAAGACTTGTTATCAAGGGTTTCCAACAATGCAAGGGAATAGACTATGATGATATGTATGCTCCAGTAAGTCGAGTGGCGACTCTCCACCTTGTACTTGCTGTTGCAAGTGCTCGATCTTGGAATATCGATCACCTTGATATTGTATCGGCATTCCTCAACCCGCTGATCGACCAGAACGATGTCTACATGGAACTCCCTAAGGATATTGAGAAGATTGAGCCCAATACTCGACATCCAGTGGTGCGACTCCTCAAAGCACTTTATGGACTTCAACAAGCTCCACACCTGTAGTACAAAGTGATTGACAGTCTACTCATATCACTTGGGTTTGCAAAATCCAGTGCCGAGCCTAACCTCTACCGAAAACCATCCCTACTGGTCCTTCTCTATGTGGACAATATTCTCCTCACATACACTGACCCACTCGAAGCTAAGGATATCAAACTATGCCTGAAGTCAACCTACAAAATGACAGACCTTGGGGCAGTTTAGCGATTGCTCGGAATGGAGATCTCAAGGTTCCCGGATGGGTCATTTACACTGTCACAATGGCGATACCTGGACAGAGTACTCAAACGGTTCCAAATGGATAAGGCAAATCCGGCCTCTACCCCGCTTGCCTGAAACACGCAACTCTGCAAATACAGCCATGATCAACCAGCAGACTAGCAACTCTACCTTCAGATCATCGGAGCTCTGATGTACGCATCTCTTGGATGTCATCCAGACATTGCATATGCGGTCTCTGCCCTCAGTTGTTACAGTCACAATCTGCATTCCGTGCACTTGACAGCAGCGAAGAGAGTCCTGAGATACCTCCATGGGATCAAGGACCATGTACTCATCTATTCAGCCTCATCCTGTCGCACGTTAGAGCTGGTTGGATTTACTGATGCAGATTGGACCAATAACACACTGGATCGTCGCTCTGTGGGTTCGTTCCTCTTTATCCTCAGTGGGCCAATCTCCTGGCAGTCACGCAAGTAAACTATCCTGGCCACATCCACTCTGGAATCAGAATACTCGGCCTTCATTGAAGCAGTGAAGGAATCTCTCTGGCTCTGGCAACTGCTCCACAACATGACAACTGTGCAGCCTCCACCCGGAACACAGCTCCCAACCACGTACTGGCTGGATCGAATGGAAGACACACAAGTCAGCTACTCTGGAACTCTTGCCTCACCAACAAAGATCTTTACAGACAGCGAGCGAGCCCTTCAGACTGTTCGCTCTGAAGGAGTTACTGCATGCAACAAGCACTTTGACATTCAGCTATTCAAAGCACGCGAGGTTCAGAATGTTGGAATTGTTGACTTTACCTTTGTTCCTGGGGAGCAAAACGTGGTGGATGGGTTGACGAAGGTGCTGGTAGATACTAAGCACCAACAGTTCATGAGGCAGCTGGGAATGGGAGATATAGGATCTCACAGTTAGGTAGATTTGTTTCTTTTATCTAACTATGGGACTCAAGGGAGAGTGTACCTTTCCCCTCCGAGACAATCTGTAGGAGGGGTTTTAACAGCGTTCGATGATGTCAAATGGGAAGTGTTTATAGGGCTTAGTAGTTTTCCCTTCCTTTTCTTTTCCTTTTTTTCTATCCTTAGTTTTTCAGTTCACCTGATCCGCAAGGGGCAGCAAGGGTTTTGTAAAGGGCGGGAAGTGTTGGTACTAGAGGTAGGGCAGTGTCCACAAAAGGAAAGGTCTATGCTTAGTCAGCTAGTTGTGACTGCTGGCTTGGCACTGGGAGTTTCTTATAGTTAAAACATGGTTGCCCCTAAAACAACCTCTCTTAGAATAGAACAACCAATCAATAATAGAACTTCAACTCTCATCTCTCCTCCACTTAGTTCCCTCTTCTATTCTCTTTCTTCTATTGCACGTGCTTTGCAACCTTCCTTCTCACTTCCCCCGTACCTACTCCAACATTCTTGGCTGTTCACTTTTTTTCCTGTCATACAAAAGCTTCAGTACTCGTGCCAAGGTTGCGGCGTGTGGCCGCAACCCCCGCATGTTCGCTGGCTCACAACCGGGGGCACTCTAAAGAGTGCCTGCCAGCTCAATGCAACTTTACAGCTCAACGCAACTTTGTGGCTTAGCATAGTAAATTTGTAACACAGCATACCTTTGTGACTCAGCATTGCTTTATGACTCAGCAGAACCTTGTGACTCAGCAGAATTTTGAGGCTTAAAACAAATCATAAAATAGAAGCTTCTCTTATCACCATCCAGAACGACCCATACACCATCAAACAATGTCACAAGTACCAGCCTTTGTCCTACCAAGCCAGCGGGTGGAGCCCTATGAGGATATTGAAATACGGATTCAGGCTGCTGTCACCTTCATTCAAACAAGGCAAAATGAGGACCCCCCAGGCCAGGTGAATATTGCTGAGATTGCACGTACATACGAGGTTCCAGTCACCAGACTTCGAAGACGTCTACAAGGCCGCCAGTCGAAACAAGAGCGTCCAGCAACCAACCGTAAGCTTTCAGATGACCAGGAACTGGCAGTGTGTCAGTACCTTGACCGTCTGGACACAATTGGCACAAGTGCTCGACTACAAATGGTTTCAAGCTGTGCCAATGCGATTCTCCAATCTGCGCATACTGGGCCAGAGCCAGCACCTCTGATAGGTGACCACTGGGCACCACGATTTCTCCAGCGTCATCCAGAATACTTTATTAGAAAGCAACAGACCATCGATGCTGACCGCAAGAATGCTCACCAGCCTAATGATATTCTCGCTTGGTTTGAGAAATATCGTTCTGTTTGTGAGGAGTACAACATTCAGCATGGGGATCAGTATAATTTTGATGAGACTGGTTTTCGCATTGGGATTGGCCGGGACCAGTGGATTATTACACGTGATCCAAATCGCCAAGCCTACCTTGCCAGCTCTACAAACAGAGAGCTAGTTAGTGTCTGTGAAACAATCAGTGCTGATGGGGTTGTCTTGCCGCCAATGCTTATTGTTCCTGGGGTGATTTATCAAGAGCCCTGGTATGTGGCTACAAGTATCCCAGATGATTACTTGATCGCCACCTCCGACACCGGTTACAATAATGATGACTTGACAATCAAATGGCTTGCCCATTTTGAACGATTCTCTGCTAAACGACAAGTGGGAGCTCACCGACTTCTTCTCCTAGATGGGTTTGGCTCGCATTGCACCAAACAGTTTATCGACTACTGTGATCGCCATAAGATCATTGTTTTCTGCCTGCCTCCTCATTCAAGCCATCTTCTTCAACCCTTGGATGTAGTCGTATTCCAACCCTACAAGCATTATCACGCGGAAGCTGTAGAGGTAGCGACACGTATGGGATGTGGGGACTTTGACAAGTGCGAATTTCTTGATAAGATTCATTCAATACGCCAACAGACCTTCAAGCCATCCACAATTCGATCTGCCTTTCAAGCCACAGGCCTTATCCCTTACAATCCTAGTATAGTCATTTCCAAACTACGAGAAGCAGCTCCCACTTCTACCATACCTCTGAACCAATTCTCTGGAATTCCTTCTGGCATTCCACTTACGATCGCAAGTCTAAAGACCCAGGGCGATGAATTACTAGATCAAGCACAAGAGATGTCACCAGAATTCCAGCATCGTCTTAAGCTAGTACTACAAGGTGGACTAGCATTGGCACAGTCAGGTGCCTTAGCAATGGAACATCTGGAGAATACTCGGGCGGCCGATCAAGCTCGAAGTGCAAGAAGTCGGGCTCATAGTAGGAGGCAGATACAGAAGGGGGGAGTGTTATATGCGTCTGAAGCACGCCAAATGGTTAAAAGAAGGGTTGATGCAGAGGTGGAAAAGCAGACAAAACAGCTCCGTTGGGCAGTAAATAATCAAAGAAGAGAGGACAAGGAAAAGCTTCAACCATTTCTTGATGAGATAAAGGCAAGGGGAAAAGCCAGACGTGCTGCTCAAGCACAGAAAAAGAAGGTGTCAAGGCTGATTATAATGGGTATTAAGCGACATGCAAGGTTGCACAAATTAATGTAAATTCGAATACCACATTCTGTAAACTTTTGATATAATATTCAAGTTAAGTTACAAAGTTATACTCAGTTACTAAGTTATGCTGAGTCAAAAAGTCTTTAAAGCCACAAAGTTCTGTTGAGCCACAAAGTTGCGTTGAGCTGTAAAGTTGCATTGAGCTGGCAGGCACTCTTTAGAGTGCCCCCGGTTGTGAGCCAGCGAACATGCGGGGGTTGCGGCCACACGCCGCAACCTTGGCACGAGTACTTTGGAGCTACCGCCCACCCTCCCCTTGCACTCAATCAACAAAATAAATGTGTAGCTCTATTCCCACAACCTCCCTCATCATTTCTATATTCTTATTTTTGGGCGAAGCCCAATCATATAGTTTGCCTCCCTCTTCAGATTCCTTCTCGCAGCCAGATCTGGTGGGTTAGGGTTACCGTAATAGTAGAAGGTGGCCAAAAAAAGAAGTGAAATCCACTATCACGAATAATCACTCACATTACGTGTGGATTTATTCCGCATTTTTCAAAAATCAAAGTTACCCTGCAATTTTATTGTAAGATATTTCTCTGGAGTGCATTTCCCTTGCCCATTCATGACGTTCTGCAGCAGCCCTTGTTTTTATTACATTAATCTGGCGTTGTTGTTCATATCTTTCTCTCCTGTTTAGTCGTTACCTTGAGGGTAGGTTTCACGTGTCCGGAGCCATACCGTAAATTCTAGGTAAACTCGACCGGCCACCATTTTTCTTAGGGCAGCCGCTATTCCTCACAAGGCCTAACCTTCTGAAAAATCAGCTTTACTGGGGATAGTGACTACCACAAAGGGAATAGCGGTGAGTTGAGCTTACCCAAAACTTACTGTATGTTCCGGTGTCGCGAGACTCTCGGGCCCCGCAGGAATTGGCAAGTATTTGCAGTCTGCTTAGTCGAGATTTGTTTGTGGTGCCTATCTTCTGTGCTAGTACTCGCAGTGCTGGAACAAACCGTATCCTACGTGTAAAATACTCGAGAACGGTACCAGGAAGCCCAGGATTTGCCTCCCCTAATTTACGGCAGAAAACACGGGAAGATTCTCATTTAGCCTTCGGTCAGTGTTCCGGACCGTCCGGGTGCCCCATGGGGACGGTAGGGGGACTACCAAGAGAACCGGACTGGACAGGACAGTGCATTGCCAGCCTCAATAGGCCGAATTGAGTGGCGGACTGCTGGGTTTGGCTATGACTGCGGGCCCTACCTACGGAGCCTTGGCAACACCGGCGACTATGGGGGGCGGTAGGAGGTGGTGGAAGACGGCTTGGGGAAGAGAGCCAGACAGCCTGAGATAGAAAAATCCAATATATATTTATCCTACGGTATTTGTGCTAAACCGACATAGAGCTAGCAAGCCTCCAATACCCATAAAATTTAATAAAACAAAAAAAGAATGAAAAAAAAAAAAATGAAAACTCTACTGTAGTCTAAAAGTTGCCTCGCAATCCATCTCCCACAACAACAAAAGCAAAACAAAACAAAAATAAAACTAAATAAAACCCCAACTCAATTTATTCCTCACGCCAATCATCATCCATATCCGAAAACAACTTCATCAAGTCAGGATGGCAGAAGAGGTGGAAGGGCAAGTGAGCCGACCGTGGGGCCAGTGAAAGACCGTAGGGGAAAGTGAGAGACCAGAGGGGAAAGTAAAAGACCATAGGGGGTGGCGCTGGACTATAGGATTTCTGTGGGGCCTACGGGCGACACTGTACAAAAAGAGGGGGGGCACCGGAAGAGGATGAGTGATAGTCTGCGATCTTGGTTCTGTGTTAGCTTACGGGATTAATGGATTAATGGGAATTAGAGAGAGAAGTAAAGTGAAGTCAAATAGACCAGAAAGGGCTGAGTATATATCTCACGTTCCTATCAAATGACATTCCCGCTATGCTACTGGAACAATGGAGCAGAAGCGGTAGACCTGCGAGAATGTATAGTGAAGGAACAGGTTTTAACAAACAGCACACAGGAGTTGAAGAAGGGACGGTCATGGAGTCGATAAATGACGAACATATGGGAAAGAACCACAAGAAAACTAGTGATGAAAATGCCTATCAGTGTCGAGAAGATATGCCTGTATGGCAAGTCCTCACCAAATCTTACACTTCGCCGAACATCTGTTGCACCCTACAGGGCCTATAGGGCGTTAAGCGTTTCCCACCTTTGCCCTAGGGGGTCCTAGTGTAAACTAAAAGACGGACTACGGCTGGCAGTCCCTCCAGTCGTTCCTCGAAGACGGACGGGCTAGACAGTTTGGAACACTAATTTTCACCACTTCGGCTTGGCTATTCTGTGCAACACAGCTGAGTGGTTGTCAGCTGTCGTTATCTGGTTCGTCGGGGTTAACACAGCCCAGCCCAAGTGGTGTTATCACCACTACCTCTTGCCCAGTCCAAGCAGTACCAATGAGTGGTGATTGGCCGTCGTTATCTAGTTTGTCGAAGTGTACAATGTCCCGTCTAAGTAGTGTTTTCACCACTCCTCCATGCCCACACCCAGCAACTCAGCAGAGTGGTGTCCCGTCCTTATTATATTGTTTGTCGGAGCTAAAGTCGGCCCGCCCAAGTAATATTTCCACAGCTCCCTCGTGTCCTTTCAAAGAAGTCCACATGAGAGGTGTATGACCGGTGCAGTGATTTTGATTGATGTTACAACCTCCCACCATTATCAAACTAGCAGCCAGTGTTCCCAATGGTCCCATCCGTCCGTCTTCCGGGTAGGACGAGACAGACTATGGGCCATAGTCCGTCTCTTTTTGGGTGACCGGACTCCCTACGCCCGACAGGCCAAGGACCGGACGGACTATGGGCCCGGGCGATCTGTATGATGCGGAAAACTCCGAAAACCAGCCTCCGTCCCCTTCGGTCCCCCGCCGTCCTTTATATTATCATACGTGACAAAAATATGCCTCTCACTATGGCACACTAGTTCACCTCCCGTCACTCGGAATGTACATTCTGATTGTGTAGCAAAAAAGGGATTAAAGTTCGAAGAAATAAATAAATAAATAATGTGGAAGATCGTGAGTTGCAAGAAGATGAGCAAGTGTGTATGCGATAGAAGATAGACTTTGTTGTTATTGTTTTTTATAAGTATTACCGGTAGACATCTCTACTTTATACTAAGTATTTCCAGCCTCATGAACATCCGTTCCACTCACTATCCTCATGCCAACCTTCCCACAACATTCCGTTCCATCCACTTCATCCATTCCATTCTCTTCGGTCCATTCCCTGCCACTCCATTCCACTACTTCATTCCGCTCGGAGGTTGTCAGGAAGCCTAACGAGCATTCCTTACAACAGATTGTAAACCCACTTAACTTGGGCTTCCTATAATTTGGCCCTCTCAATTGATACTTCACCATCCTATAGAATTGGTCACTCCCAGTAATGCTTCTAGTTGCAGTACCGCCCCAAGTTGTCATTATTTGAGGCAGCAGATAAAACCTGCAAATTTTATTCCTGAGCAGAAGGCATATTTACAAATCTAAGCTTCGAGATTCCTACTCGGTCCACTTACTCCACTTGCCCGTTCAGTTTTCGGAATGGGTATAAGCGGGGCTGAAATCATGAAACATCACTCGTGCGGTCCCCCCCGTCGTCCCCGGCCGTCTCTCGCCATCACCTACATTCCTACCCCTACCCCTGAAAGCCATTGCCTCACCCTGTAGGGCCCCCGGCCGAGCCGAAGACGGCCGTCCTGAGCTATCGCTACCTTAGACGGACTACTAGAGACCGTCCAATCCCGCCCGGGGCTCTTGGCAGTTCCCCAGCAAGGCCCCGTGGGGCCCCCTGACCGTTGGGAACACTGGTGCGTCTCAGATCATTAGATATTACCGATCAGGAACGTCAGATGACTTCTAGCATACTCCGTATAGCTTTCGCCTCAGGATTATATAACTTATCCCACAAACCAATTGATTGAGGGTTCTTGCTGATATGGATATTCTGTCGAAAACAGAGTGAGCACGGAAGCTTCGGTGAGATAGAACGTTGGTGAAAATGGAGGTTTTGGTGAAAACGGGAGTGGGTAAAAATGGAAGTCTCGGTGTAGATGGAAGTTCTGGGAGAAATTAGCGGGAATGGGCTTGGACTTATATGTTTGTTGCTATCAAAAGCAGGTCTCATGATAGGCAAGGGGTTGGTGAGAAGAGTCGATATGGTTGGCTGGCGAGGAACGGGCGATATAGTTGGTGAAGACCTTGGGAGCATTGGAGGAAGGGTTGGGGACTGCCCTGGGGATTCAAAAAATTATATAAGGAGCTTCCAGAAACGGCTCCGCCTGACCGTTTTTTTTTATACTCATTTCAGCCTGCACATTGAGTTACTTGAGTACGAGCGGGTTGGGCCAAGCCGTAGATACCGTTTTGCAAAAGGAATGGTGCGGTGGCAACTCGAATGCACAGATTTTCTTTCAAAACTGTGGTTTGGCTTGGCCAGTGTACTCACGGACTTCATCTCACCCAAAGTAGAACAGCCAGATAAAGTATGGATCAATAGGCGAACGAGAATTGCTAGAAAGTTGTTCCCGAGAGTTAGATTTTGACCATAATTTGCCACAGGACGCTGTTTCTACCAAAGTTTTTGCTTTTTCGAGGGAAGGAAGTTCCTGAAGAGGTTTACTCTCACTCGCCAAACACTCCAAAACAGATATTCAACAGTTGGTCTGCCAGGTAACAGGACGCCCAATGCCGGTACCTGGAGGATACAGAAAAGAAATTGACTACCGGAGGTATTCCTTTACACACACACCCCTACTTCGTCTGGCAGGCTTGATAATAGAAAATTCTATTACTATACCGGTAGTTACCCCTCCTAAATCAAATATCCCTAAAAACCGGTGTCTCTGGTAGCATCGGGAGGTAACTAGAAGTAAATCCAATTCTTCCAAGCAGGGTCTGGTGTAACTTAGCAGTTGATTGGATGTAGGTAAAGGTCTGGGATAGAATTTCTGTTTTGGCAGATATGGTTCTTGTATAATACATGGATTTCCTATTCCTGCTGATGGACGAAAGCGTTAACCATAGCGGGTACAGACAAAGGTTTGTAATGTCCTTTTTTGTGACATGTTATCATTTCTTAGCGAGTTGTGCGTTGTTATGTAAATTACAGGTGGACGGATGGACGAGTGAGGAACGAAATAAGAACGAACGGAGGCAGGGAGAAAAAGGGGGTGGTCCACAGCAATTGAGTGGGGAAGGAAAGGCGGACATCAGGGAATCTCACTCGAGATAATGCCTGCATAATGTTGGACAATCAGGAACACCTCCATGGAAGCCAGTTTCATGCTTGGATCTACTTGTGTTGCTATTCACTCGCTCAAGTTCTTTTCTTATTAATAGGTATCTTTCCTTTTGGCTCTTTTCTCCTATGACCATTTATTGTACTCTGCGGAGAAGTTATTCGCGACCTTTGACTGTTCATGGGTGTTGCACATCATTGATTTCTCTCGTCTCTTGTATGCTATCATAAACACGACACCAGAGTAACTAGCTTCTAACTTGTACTCGAGTAATAAAGGATGGTAATGATCTTCTCATAGATCTCTGATTTTAATATACTGTAGGTGCGCTTGTACTTTTAGCTCAGCTTTTGAGATATTATTGGCACGACTGGCCTACCGCAAAAAATAACCTAATATACGCACCAATCAAAAATCCCACCCCAAGAAGTTCAAACCGAGTTACTTTTCTGCCTGATATACTTGTAAAAGCCGCGGGAAAAAAACACTGCATAACATCATCTGAATTCTAGGGTTAGGGTCCGAGCGACCTTGCATCTCATTTGCCAATTCACCAATCCCGAAATCCCGACCTTGAATTCAAAGTTCCCCCTCCACCACCATCCACACGAAGCCAATTCACAAAATGAGCCTTGCGCTGCGCCTCCGCCCACCGCTTCTCCGGCCGCCCCTGCATCTCTCATCGCAAAACCTCAACGCTCATCAATACACTCTTCACCTACTCCTAAAATCAGCATACTCAACATCCACCACCACCCCACCAACACCAGCACCAAAATCAACACCAAAGCCAAACCGAGATCACACCCCCCGCCCACTAGACCGCCCCCTCGGCCTCCCACACCCACCGGAACCCCTCCCACAATCCCCAACCAAAAACACCGGCTTCCGCAGCCTCAGCCAGATCCGCGCAGACCTCAGCGACCCGGGCCGCCACCTAGCGAAACGGGAATACCTAACGAAGGAGCTGGCAAAACCCTACTTCCGCGACTTCAGTCGGCTGTCGATAGCGGATAAGGGGAAGTCGTTCGTTGCGCCGCAGCGACTGATAAAGAGCGAGCATGCGCTCTGGTTGCCGAACTTGAATGGCAAGACGCTGGTTGCGGCGGGAAAGGATACTACAAATGTGCTGAGGGGGAGGGTTTCGCTTGTTGCGGTGTTCTCAGGGACGTGGGCGGAGAGACAGGTTGCACTTTGGGGGCTTGATGAGGTTACTGGGATAGTGCGAGAGGAAGGAGGGGAGGTGGGGAGGGTGGATGTCAATGTTGAGGAGAATACACTTAGGTATTGGATTGTTATGATGTTTCGGGGGAGTCTAAGGAGGAGGATTGAGGAGTCGCAGTGGGGGAGGTATTTTATTGTTAAGGAGGGGTTGAATGATGAGACGCGGGATGCGATGGGGTATCATAATTCTAAGGTTGGGTATGTGTACTTGTTGGACGAGGAGTGTAGGATTCGGTGGGCAGGGTCGGGGCCTCCTATAGCTGGGGAGAGGGAGGCTTTGATCAGGGGGGTTAAGAAGCTAGTTGCTGATTCGAAAAGGAGGCTCGAGGGGATAAAAGCTGGTGGGAAAGAGGGAGAAAGGGTGAATATGGGAAAGACACAGGAAGATAGAAAAAAAAATGTATCACATCATTAAGATTATATTTTGTAGTTATAATTTCCTTTCTCCCGTCATGTACAATAGCAAAACCAGCGCCAATACAACCCACAAGAACGAAAAGAAAAAAAATGGCCGGCCCTTGCGCATGATATGCACGAGACCTAAAGCAAACAGACGAAAGGCATCCAATCATGCTTTCTATGGCAACTATGGTATAGCTGCTAATCACCGCGACCGAACTCACTCTATCGGAACCATAAAACCATCAAGAAACAAGCAGCAACCAAGCTCGCCAGAATAACACTATCCCTCTTCTTCCTGGTGTTAATCTTTGCAATGATGGTATTGATCCCTGGAATCTGACTAGCAGAATGTACAATCCTTCGATTGATGCTTCCTAGTAGCTGTCGCTGATCCATGAAATCCGACTGGACGGCATAAGCTTGACTCAAGACTGAATCAGCAACATTATGAGAGTTATCAATGCGGTCACGTTCATCTAGCATGTAGTCTGCCTCCGATCTGCCTTCTTCGATTCTGGAGGCCGATCGGAATGCATTGATGTCGTCACGGACAGATGATAAAAGATGTATGCGTGAGCGGGATTCTGAGATGGTGCTCTTGAGACGGATGAACTCGCGGCGGTGGTCCGTGAGAGTAGAACGGTGTAGAGAAAGATTTTGGAGTTTGGTGGCGGAGGATGTTAACGCCGTTTCGGAGTCTAGCAGTCGGGAGAGTGAGGAAACGACGGTTTCTCGCTGCGGACGTTAGCTTTGGAGACGTCTAGAAAGGGAGATCGGCGTACCTTTTGAAGTAGTTCTTGAAGTTGAGATTCTGTTCGGAGCTCCGCTTCAGAAGGCTTTGCCGCAGGGTTGGAGACGAAAGAAGAGTAAGTGTGGAATAGACTGTCGGTCTACGCTCATCTTAGCAAGGTTCATTATTTAAAGGGTACGGATTGGACTAACTTGAGATTCGAGAGAACGGGCCTGCTGCCTGAGCTGGGCCCAGCTGCTTGAAGTAGGAGTCGCCATGAATGGTACTGTCGGTGGTTGAAGAATGAATACTGGTAGATCGGGGTTGAGTTAGAGAGAGCTCTTGCTTGAAGGTCTCCCATATCATACGAGTACCGTACGTCTTTCCCCTGTCACTCCCTGTCTGGGCATCGCATCTCGTCGCGTGGCTGTGTCATAATGCTCTTCATCTGATTAGATAATTATTATCTAATCAAGCGGCAAGGGCAAACCCTAATCTTTGGTGGACTGCTCCCACACAAAAAAAATAAGTGTGCACCAATTCTAGTCTGGCAACCGCGCACATCTCTAATTGACAAATTCACGACTGACGACAATAATCGCCCACGAACCGTCCAACCAACACCCGACAAACAAATTTCTAACATTCAGCCTTCACCATGGTACGTCAATTTCCGTCCGCCGCTACAATCCAGATCAGGAGAGGGGGAAAGAGTGGAATGCTGATGGATTGAAATTGTGTAGCCCGGAGTCAAGACCTCAACTTTGTGGACCAAGTCCAAGACCGACCTCAACAAACAACTTGAGGATCTCAAGCAGGAGCTTGCCAACCTTCGTGTTCAGAAGATTGCCGGCGGTGCTTCATCCAAGCTTACCAAGATGTAATTGTTCCATCCTGCAAAGCGGAAGCATATCCGCGGACCTTAAAACTAATGAGAAATCTAGCCACGATGTTCGCAAGTCCATCGCTCGTGTCTTGACCGTCATCAATGCTACCCAGCGTCAGCAGCTCCGCATCTTCTACAAGGGAAAGAAATACCTGCCCCTCGATCTCCGCCCCAAGCAGACCCGCGCTATCAGAAGGAGGTTGACCAAGCACGAGGCCGGGCTGAAGACTCTGAAACAGCAGAAGAAGCTTACACATTTCCCCAAGAGGAAATATGCTATCAAGGTGGGACTACATTCCTAGTTTTCTTTGGGTTTTTGGAGGGGTGGCAATGGTATGGTGGAGGGGAGTGAGGGAAGCATGGAATACGGGCATGAAATCTTGGAGGCTGCTGCAGACCATCAGGCGGGGCTTATTTTTGTTGGATTCTTTACTGACATAATTCTCAAATCTAGGCATAAGCGTGTTTGTTTTTCCTTTTTTCTGCTTTGGATGTTCAAAACTGGGTGGTTTAAATAAATAAAATTTGGTTCACTTGGGCGAGCGGCTACTTTCCCTTATGACCGCTTATGGGCGTCAATCTTCTTTCCCCCTTCTTTCTCTCGCTACAATAACAAAAATCCGGATACACGAGGGTTTCGCAATGTGCACGGAATGATTATATTGTTCTCTGGTGTCAGGTCTTTTAATATTAGTGATTTTACCCAAAAGGAAAAAGAAAAGAAAAAAAGTCTAGTAATCCTAGCTATCGAGCACTATGGAGACTTCGTGGAGTAGCTCTCGAAACCCCGTTAGGAGTGCAGTATCGGGTCAGCGCACTCTTACTACTGTAGCCATCTATAGTTGGCTCGCATTGCATGTTGATTTCCGCTCAACTTGAATGGAGATTCCCCACACACCCGTGATTGTAAACCCAAAAACATCGATGACCCCGGCTATTGTCATTCATTTTATAAGTAGAACATTAATCTACTACAAGGAATTATTGTTTGCAATATAACCTGTTGAATTTTCAACAAGTTCTTGACATGTTAGCGGCGAAGTTCTTGGTCTGGAAGTTACAGGTGAGGTACGAGTAATAGAGTGAAACATACAATATCAGGAATTCAAATGAGAATTAATGCCATCAGACTAAGACTATTGGCTTCACCTATGTTAGGTCTTTGAACTCTTCGGTTTTTGTGATCTGACTTTGCCTATGTTAAGTTCTGAATTTCTTATTTATCTTTCGAGGATCACATATTTCTACCATGCACAAACCTCCCAAGCTGCCAAGGTTATGCGGGTGATCATTAATGAAGGACAGCTGCATCCCACAACCACAGCTGTTTATTACCCGGCTGCATGAATCAAAGGCCCAACTCAAAATTACCCCACCAAAGGTTTTGAAGGACCGTTACTGCCCCACCTTCCACCATCAGTGTTATTGCAAACTTTTGTTTGTTTACTCCAACATCTCAAGTACTCTTTCTCTACATCAGCCCACTCCTATTCAAATTCTACAGATAGCCAACAATCCCACTTTGCTCTGATTTGAAGGAAAAAAACTCGCGGCCGAAATAAAGGGCTTTTGTCCGTGAAGATCTTCCAAAATGACCTCACAAATGGTCACACTCAGAATGCCTGATCTTCAATGGTGGCTCGATCATCTCGACACAGCATTTGCTCCCGATGTCTCAGTTGATCTGTTTGTTGGGTAATTATTTCAAGCAATTAACATTTCCCATATGCTGACATGTGTCTTGTTGGTGAAGTGTTCTCAAGCGTCGTAGTGTCAAGGGTCCCGAAGATGCAGCAATAGCAACGGCTCAGCTTTTCCTTCGCTTGATCTACGCCCACCCGTTCTCTAGCATAGGCGATCTTGTGGATCACATATCTTCAGTTGGGACTAAGCTTTCAAAAGCAGTTCCCCGCGAGTTAGCTGTGAGAAACATGGCTCGAAGAGTGATTGGTATTATCCGTGAGGAGGCCGAAAATAACGGCATGGGAGATCTATTTCAGGCTGCACTGGAAACAGGTATTTTTTTGAATGGTTACCCGTTGTTCGATATCCAGACTTCATGCTAATTTGATTTTTATATATAGAGGAACTCCCCAAGGTTTCACATGCCCCTAAAGGGAGGGCAGACACCGGAGCCCAGCTTACTGGACATGCCTCATTTGCAAACCCATCGAGCTCTGTAACTGGGGTTTTTGAGATTCTTTCTGTTGCATCTTCATCTCGTGGGTCGTCTGCAGCTTCAACACCTCCATCCACTGGCATGGGAAAGGCACCGCATGCACAAACTGCTCAACATGATATTCGCCCAGCTGTGATACAGGATATCCAGGAACTCCTCGAAGAGCTTGACTCTTGTGAACATAACATTTCTGAACTTGCAACACAGGTAATCTACAAGAACGAAGTTATTTTGACTTATGGACTACCACCATCTATTCATAAACTTCTCCTTCGTGCTGCACAAAAGAGAGAGTTCACATTGATTGTAGTCGTCGATGAGATAGCCGATATCAATAAACAGGCCAGCACTGCTGTTATGAATAAGCCAACGGGCAAGGAGGAAGCCGGAGATGACCAAGAAACTGCTACCAGAAAATCTCTACAGGATCGCGGGATTCAGATCATGGTAATAATGTATCATGACCTTGAGAATCTTATGCCTAGAGTCAATAAAGTGATTGTCACAGCCCGATATGTTTTCGCAGATGCGGGCATGGTAGCTGTTACAGGAACAGCGAGTGTTTTAACGATTGCCAAAGAACACAGCAAACCAGTATACGCTGTTGCTGGAACTCATATGCTCTGTCCCATGACGACCGTTGGCCCCTACGGACTCTTTGAACGAGGGCCTCCAGATATCACACTTCGTAAGACTTGTTTTAGTTCTGCATTGGTTCTATTTTTTCTAACTGTGTCGGTTCTCACAGCATTTAACCCTGAACACTGCCGACCTGCAACTATGCTCTCTGAGTACATTGAAAATGGATCAGTTGATTGCTTTATTACTAACAAGTATGATGCTCTTCCCTTTCTTTTACCCAACATACTGATGAGTTATATAGCGGTCTCATTGCTCCTAATTGCATTAACCGTACTATTATGGAAATGTATCATACTGCTAAGTGTGATTTGTTCTAGTTTGGAGACTGGGGGGTTGTGGAGTATTTCTGTTGTAGAAAAAAGGGTTACACAGTAGATTAAGGGTTTCACTTTCTATCTGGGATATTAGATCGTAGGGGCGTCATTGGTGGGAACCTCTTGAATTTTATGGGCTTGTGATTTTCAATTATTTTTTGTTTCCTATGATTCGCTGTTTATATTTTAAAATGGGGAAAAATGGTGGTTTTCATTCTTAATCCGGGGCATACAAGAGGGCTACCAATAGTTAGGATGGCTAAATGGCGAGTGTGTTTTTGGGGGTAAAGTGTATATTATAATAGCACAGCGAATCATCTTCACAGGCACTATGCTGACAGATGACTTGATATTCAATATTCTCAGATAATTTGTACAAATGTTTTCAACGATTTATGAACAAGAATTGACATCTTAATACCGAGGGAGCTTGAAATCATCAGACTGCTCTCTCTTCGACGGTGGAAGCTTCCCTCCTGTCAACGTGCCGGCTACCTCCAGCAACCGCGGGTCACTATCCGCTCCGAACGACGCCCCAGTATTCTCAATAGTCCTCAGCATATCCTCCATGGTAGGAGGATATCTCTTGACGAGGGCATTCTGCGGCCTGAAAGTCCTCTCAATCGCTTCGTCCAAGTCTTTCTCCGTGAGCAGAAACTCCCTAGCATTCAAGTAGAGCTCATGCAACATTTCCATCTTCCCCTCCTTCTTTTCCTGCTCCTTCGCCAATCTCAACTGCCTCTTCTCTTCCACCCGTTCCGGCGTCATACGGCGCATGACGGTGATATCCTCGCTCCTGAGCGTCGATAGAACAGACGGCAGCGTCAGCCGAACGTCCTCGCGCATTGCAGTGTTCAACAGCTCATCCCGCTCCTTGTTCCTCTTCTCGAGCGCTTCCTTCCTCCGCTGGGTCGTTTGCAACGCCCTCTTCCTCAGTTCCGTCAATCCCTCGCGGAGGTTACGGCGACGCATGGAGGACATCTTGTTCTTCCACTCGATGTAGGCCTTTGCCTCTTCGTTTGCTGCTGGGTCCGCCTGGCGGGGCTCTTGCGGTGCGAGGGTTGCCTGGACGGTGGATTCGGCATTTTCGACGATCGGACGAGGCCTGGGGAGCTTTCCCTTCGGCGGGGCCTTGCGGTACGGTCGGATTACTGGGGAGGATGGCATATCGAGGTAGTGGGGGGATTCGGGACCGACGTCTCGCATGGCGGCGGTGGTGGTGAGTGTTCTTTTCGTGCAGGTTGGTACTAGGCACACTGTGCGTCGGAGGGGTATTAAGAAGGACATTGTTTTCTTTTTTTTTGAAGGATTGTTGGAGGGAATTGCACCCGTGATAGTATAAGTTTGGGGGGGAGGGTGAAACTCGATGGTTTTAAATTTTAGACAAAATCGACTTTGGTAGGAAGATGGTGGAGAGGGTTTCCTTGCGACAGGGATCTGTGTAGGTCGGGTAACTTCAACAATCCGGGAAACCTTCGACAACAACCTTTTTCTCCCCTCCTCCGTCATTGTCCGAAGGGAAACAAAAACGTTCCAACCCTTATCAAACCTCCCCTTCCATCAATTCTCCGCTCATCCCTTCTCACAAAATGGCTACTCCAGCGGTATCCCCTCCTCTAACCTAAGCTCACCTCACAAATGGATGAATACTAAATGGTGGACTCGGAATTCACAGAAAAGCGCCGCCCTAAAAATCAACTGGGCCCAAATCACCACCTCCCTCGGCCTAAAGGGACAAACCGTCGCCTCCCTCCAAGCCTTCAAGAAGCGCAACGAGGATGTCCGCCGCAAGGTCGTTGTCCTCTCCGAGGCACCGCAGGAAGTCGACTTCAGCCGTTACCGCGCCATCCTCAAGAACCAGGCCGTCATCGACGAGATCGAGAAGGCCTACAGCGCCTTCAAGCCCGTCACCTACGACCTGAATAAGCAGCTCAAGACCATCGAGGCGTTCGAGGCTGAGGCCGTTAAGAATGCCGAGGCGACCAAGGGCAGGGTCGACATGGAGTTGAAGGAGCTGGAGAAGACACTCAAGAATATTGAGGAGGCTAGACCGTTTGAGGACCTGACTGTGGTATGTTTGCGGATTCTACTCTTATGCTTATATATATATATATAGTTAGCTACTTGGAGGGGAGATTCTGTGTGAAGATATTGTATGGTTACTGATCTGTTTTTACCTTGCAGGACGACATCGCCAAGGCCCGCCCCGATATCGATGCCCGAACCGCAGAGATGGTTTCCAAGGGTCGCTGGATGCCGGCTGGATACAAGGTTTGTTTACCCCCCCTTTTCCCATCCGCTATGTATTCATCCATCCACTAACCCACCCCCTAGGAAAAATTCGGCGAACTCTCCATCGTGTAAACGCGACTCCAAAACATTTGTGGACAAAAGTGAAGACGACGACGCCCCAAGATCTGTTGCTGCGTGGGTTTATAGAAGGCTATGCTATCACGGCATGTCCATAGAAATTCAAATTTCTCTGTAGATTGGTTCCTTGTGCAAATTTGTTTATACCATATCATCATATCTCACTCGGGCGCTGTGCAGTATTATACGATGCACGAAATGAAGTCAGATTTATTCGTAAGAGGGTTTGTGAAATGCTCCTATCAGCACTAACTAAGCTAAGAAGGTAATAACAAGAAAGCGGAGAAAGGAAAGAATAAAGCTCATGTTTGACTTTAAATACCGTACCGTAGTCAACTACGGATGTGCAGTGAGCGGTAGGGTGGAAGCAATAATTATGCAGTAGGACTTGTTTGTGGATAGTTTACATCGACTCGAGCAAATGAAGTCCATCTATCCATCCATCCCTTTGACAAACTCCACTCCGCTCAAGTACCGGCATCCCCCACATTTTCATTAACATTACAGTACTAAAGGTATCCCGATCAAGCATAGCGGCCATTCGTTTTCTCTTCTCCATCACACACTCTCTCTCATATATAAAAAAGAACACGCTCAGCCCCCCCCCCCAACCCATCATTCCATCATCAATCACCCAACAAACTCACTGTTTATAGAAAACAGAACCACAAAAGAAAAAGAATAGGAAAAAAAAAAGGAAAAAAAACAGGCAATGCAAAAAAGAAGAATGAACCAGAGATGGGGAAGACGATCCCAAGAAGCAGGTGAAAATTCCAAACAACGCAAGTTTGTCAGTAAATTAATCAGCTACCGTAACCAATTCATCTATTCGCACTTAAAAAAAAAAAGTGCCCACACAGCACTAAACTCATAAAGTCCACATAATCTCCGACAAAGCCAACAAATTCTCATTCAACGACCTCCTGGCCTGCAACGCGGACGCGGATTCCCTCCGATTACTCATAGCCTCGGAGAAGTACAATTCGACAAGGATTTTCAAATCGTCGTAACTGAAGTCGACCTTGCCTTCTTTCGCCGCTTTGATCAAGTTCTAAAAAAAAATTAAAAAAGAGCCCCCCCCCGCGCGGGGGGGGAGTTAACTTATGTTAGTCATTGGGCCGACTTGTGAAATCTTGAGGAATCTGGTTTTCATTACCTCCATACCGCCTGCGTATAGGGCGTAAAAGGCCGAGGACCGGGCTAGCTCCCCGCCTGTTTCTATGTTCTTGAGGTTTTGCTGGAGGACTAGGATGTTTAGTTGCATCCGCTCTACACCCTCTTTGTTGATGATCTTGATGCAGTTTGCGTTGGCTACTAGGAGGTGGTCCATCATTGCGCCGAGGCCTCTGACCAAAAATCTGTAGTGGGTGAGGGTGTGTGGGTTAGTGGCTGTGTTGACTTGGTGAGGGGGGGTTGAACTTACTTGGTTTCCTTGTCACGGAGGAGGTGTGAGATGTCTTCGTCGAACCAGACCAGGTCCGCATTCAGGGTTAGAATGTGGGGATCAGGGGTATTTACGGGACTATCTAGACAGTAGTTTCCCTCTTTCATACATATGTCCAGATAATGTAGTACGTGACACCGAGCCTCGGCACGCAAGGTGAAAAGAATTGTATTAGCTAATTCTTGGAAGGAGTTTACGACACCGTCAAATCCACTACTAGGGGTTAGCTTTATCCTATTGTCTGTAAACCTAGAGATATGCGTACCTGACGGTTTCTATAGTCATAGGCAGGTATATCGGTTTTGCTGCTTCATCGCGAGACCTTGAGGACTCTCCAGAGATCAAGGTCCAGCGTCTCCTCCGGCGCTATTGAAAAATTAGCAACATTCCTTGCTGAGTTAAAGGCCAAGCAAACCCCCGAGAGTCCTCCTTCCTGCCGAGAAAAGCTCTGTGTATCTTCCACGTGTCGAAGTTGAACAACATTGCTGGCTAACCATTTCATGCTGGAATAAAGAATGCATAAAGAATTTGTGACCTTGCGATCAGTAATCAGGTCGGCAAGAGTAAGAGTTTTGCTTTCTTGCTCCTTGAGTTCAGCTTCGGTCTCCTATAGCAACTATCAGCATTGGGTTACCCAGGAATCGAAGAGTTGCAAACCTTTTTGAGGGCTTCAGTCTCTCCATCACCAGTCCAAAGATCATGCATGGCAGAGCGAATGCTATCTTCGCGCGCCCATTGGGCACTTCGCTTCATATCCAGCATTGGCGTAGTTCCATCCTCTGGGCCGGCCCGATGTCTCGCAACAAGCTCTAGTTTTTTTTTTGAAGTCCTGTTAACAAACGACTCTAATGGTTAGATAGCAATCAAGATATATACCTTTATACCATTCATGGCACTTTTCATAATACGAGTTAAGTAAATCAATAGTCAACTGTCCAAAAGCTTGATCGGGAGGAATGGTATCAAGCATCTTGCATAGCGCGGTTATAAGCCCAAAGAAGGCTGTTGCGCCCTTCATAACAGGCTTTTTTGCAACTGATGCCCACTGAGGATCCTGCTGGAAAGCATCAAGATCACTAGTTGTCTGATTGAAGAGGTCCCTAATGGTATCTTCTAATGAGGGATGAAACACGTTGACTAAGAAATCGTCCAAAAAGGAAGTCAGAGTACTAAGTACAATCCCAGAGCCTGCAGGAACAATATCTTTGATACGGTTGAGAAAAGCGAGCGATGGGGGAAGAAGGAGCCCCATATTGAAGACGCTTGGCTCAATTAGTAGCTTGTGTCCAGTCGCAGCACCATCAGAGGACGTATTTGCATCCGAAGAGGTTGCAGCAGGCCGAAGGGATTCAGAAACGAGACCAGGTACAGAGGCCTTTAGAATAGACTCTAAGTCGTCCTGATCCTTTTTAATAGAAACCGAGTTGCTGTCGGTGCTTGATAACTTAAATAAAATCTTATTCTTGTCCCGAGGTGTCTTTCCAGTAACGATATTATTGATAGCATGATGAAGACCTTTGGGGGCACTTGATACACTCCGACTGTCGGTCATGGTGAGATAATCGTGGAGCAAAGAGCGCATCTACAAATGTTAGCGTGTAAATTCCAAAATATCTTTAGTGATAACCTGTACCTCACTCTGTATTAGTTGCCAGACTTCCATAAAACCACCTGCTAAGGACGCTACATCCTCAGAACCATCTCTTCTACTGATGCCCTTAACAACATCATAAATGACTCTATGACCCTCCATAACAGCCGCAAACTTAGAGTATAAAGTCCATAACAAATCATGTATCACAGTGACCCGAACATCATTATCACTCAGACCCAAGTCAAGAGCTTTAGTGAACGTCCCAATAGATCGAACAACTCCAGTTAAAGAGCTCGGGTGCCGTTGATCAACCTCATTATTAGTCTTCTCAACAAGTTTAAACAGCTCTACCGGTAGACGCTGGTTCACAGTTCCAACGGCGTTAGATATGTGGCCAAGGTTATTTAATGCTTCCAGAAGCATCCTTATGTAATAAAGACTGTCAGCCTCTGGGTTCTTGTTCGCATTTGCGTCTTCTATCATCTGAGTGCGTCAGTCGTGGATAGACATCAAAATATGGATCACGAGACTCACCGGCTGGGTGAAATCTGCAGAGTCAAGAAATACATGGAGTGGTCTCTTTCCTCCAGCTTTCATTAATAATGCTTGCCAGAGTCAGTAAACAAAAAAAAAATTGGGATGCGAAGGTGTCATACAAGGCATAGAAGCTCGCTTTTCATTAAGGTCAATTGCGGAAATATCACCATTTGTCACTTATTCTTGTCAGCCCCAATTCAGTAATTAAAAAGGCACAATAGCGTACAGTCTTTCTGATGTGGCGAATAAGGTTTCCATCGATCCATACAGTATGGTGACTTTAGGTAAAGATGGTTGTGTAGCTCCTCAATTAAGATGTCGGCGAGAGACTAGATACACTATCAGCAAAGCTTGAAGTCATAAATAAATAATTAAGGATTGAGGATGCGGAATCATATACCGATTCTTGACTGCCCAGATATGTCCTTAGATCAGATAAAGCGCCAATCTCCATCATTTCTGGTTGCTTTATAACCTTGAGCGCATCAGATAAAACTTCAACAGCTGTCAAAAACCGTTTTTCGGATATGCGTGCTTCTAATTTTTCTGGTACACTATTGAGTTGCTCTCTGTTGAGTAAATCAGCCTCAAAAACACTCCAGC
Source organism: Choiromyces venosus 120613-1 (assembly GCA_003788595.2). Taxonomy (NCBI): domain Eukaryota; kingdom Fungi; phylum Ascomycota; class Pezizomycetes; order Pezizales; family Tuberaceae; genus Choiromyces; species Choiromyces venosus. The sequence continues at coordinate 1,212,827 of ML120351.1, forward strand.
CACAAATTCAAATTGTAGGAAAAATAATGGAAAAACAAACATTAAATTAAGTGTCCGTAGCATTGTATCATATGTTTGAGATGTTTCCACCATATTTTTAACCTCTGGTTTTGAGGTCGAAAGATCCGTCTTTGCTTGAACTAGCGATTCTCTGAGCGCTCTAACCTTCGCTTGCGACGTTGTTATACTCCTCATTATGCTGTGGAACGTCCCTATGGAGCTATTGAAACCCTGATGATGATCTAATATTTCCATATTTTTTTTTCAGTCCCTACACACAAATTTGTTCGGTAATAATTCTGAAAGAGGGTACGTACCGTTCACAATAGACTGCAGCGCATGTTGGAGTTTGTTGTGTGTTTGCCGATAGCTGTCATACTGGTCTGCTCTCCCCAACGAGCTGGTATCCATAAGTTGTAAGGCTACCTTAACGGGAACACAACTGTCAAGTGTCATGAAGTCCCAATCCTTCTCGATAAGCTGGAGAATATCTAAAGGTAGAAAAATTGACAAAATTTAGTATCCTATTCTCAATCCCTTGTGGAAAAAAATGGAGTTGGGAGAATTCCCCCCCCGCACCTTCAAGCTTCCGAGTACCTGGTCCGTAATTCTTCACCCCATTCTGCCTTGGTTTACCGCGCGGAGTCTGGTCATTTCTCTCCCTGCTTCTCTCCCTACTCCTATCCCCTCCATAGTAGCCTTGTTGGTCTTTCTCCCATTCTGAGTTGCTGGGAGCGAGCTCCCGTTGCTGTGATCGAGGAGGGGGCTGCTGTCTAGCATCTCGACCATAATCGCTTCCCCCATAACCACCGTATCCGCTTCTCTCCTGGTCCCGTTCATTTCTTCGTCTGTCCCTCTCCCCATATGCAGGTCTTTCCCGAGTGTCGCCATAGTCGTACCCGCCATAGCCAGAATATCCATTGTTGGTTCCCCCTCCTCCTCCACCTTGACGTGGCCGCTGGTATCCATCCATCACCACCGGAAGAGGCGACCAAAGCCTGCGAAAAGTATACTGAAACTGAGGGCAACTTAAAGGAAGCTGACAATCAAATTTCTGAGAACTGGGGTCAGTTGTGGTAGGCTGGATGCAATTGCTGACTTGATAAGCTGACGCGACACAAATGCCAAGGTTGGCGGTTTTGGTGTTGGAACAGGTCAACGTTGCGAACCCTGGTGATGCGGGAGTGTTGGGGTGTGGGGGATGCAGAAATTAAATTTTTTTTTTGGAAATAGCATTGCAATTGATGAGATAAAATTTTAACTTTATTATGATACTTGACTCTAAGAAACTAACCGTGAAATTTTCACCATAAACACTGGAACTTTGGCTTTGTCAAGTTAGGGCTCTATGACCAGTTTCTCATGAGGACCTAGTCCTTTGATAGTGTATCTGAATACAGTATCATCGACACAGTATGAATTCAACAGCCAATTTCGCCAAGCAAATTAGGTTAAATACAAAAATTATTGTACAAGTACAAGTAAATTTAATGCAGTCAGGGAATTATCTACAGTACTGTATAACTTTTAAATTATGTACAACGAAATAATTATAATTGCATGAACTCATAGCAATAAACTATTTTACAAGTATACCATCACGCAGATGGTATTCAATATTGCCCTTACTCCACTCATTAACATGCTCCTTAGCAGAGGATTCAAATAACCTCGCCCCAAGCCTCTTCATTAGAATTCTGTTTTCTACTGAGAGAGCCCCAGACAACTGGTTCTCTACCCATGAGATAATTCCGTTACGAGTGATGAGTGTGGTGCCACCCCCCTCAATCCCAGCAGCGTTCCAAAGCAATTCGATGATCTTTTCCTTCTCCTTATCACTCGTGTAAGGGGAATTGTAGACGTTTAGGCAATTGCCAAATACATTCCGTTTCCGGTATAGATCCAGGTCCTAAGAAAAGTAGACAATTAGTAACTGAAATTCCATATGGGTTTAGAATAATACAAACCTTTTCAGTCTTTAGGCCTGCTTCCAACACATTCAAGATCCAAAAAAACTCCTTATGGTACTCCTCACCAATATTCGAGAGTGATATCATGTGTGGAACATCGTGCAAATTCAGCAATGGCTGTCGAAGTAGGAGTTCCATCACCTTTTCATAGAGGAAGTGGCTTGGGTTAGATAGGACCTGGACTGATTGGGCGAGGAAAACTCCAACAACCGTCGGGATGTGCGAGGGTTGGGGAGCATCCGATTTTTCATTGCTTGTAAAGGATACTAAGACAGCGCAAAGAAGATGCAGAATTTGAGTTCTCTCCCGATATGTTGACGTCTGGGGGTGTTAGAATAGGAGTAGTAGAAAATGGAAAACACCACGGAGATATCTTCTTACCTCTAACATTGCAATGACTGTCTTAATATAACCGCACGCCTTGTTATTCAAACTCTTGTTATAAGAGCAAAGACCCATAATAGCAAAACCTAAAGTATGTTTTTCAACGGCGGCCTGAACATCAATGATAACCTTGTCCGACAGCAGGCAATAGGTGAGAACAGGAAGCAAGAACTCGAAATTATAGGTCCGGGTATCCGTATCCTTCTGTTCGGCAACCGCACCCATGAACAATTCAAATGTTTTTAGATCTACATTGGATACGGCCTCCTTGTGGGGAGAGTATTGAAAAACACTCCTGGCAAGTTTCTTAGAATCTAGAGCGACAAAAAGCCGCCCTCGGACTCGTGAAATAAATGGTTTTCCTTCTGCTCTCTCGAGAATTAACCAGTCCGCAACCCTATTGGCACAGCTTTGGGCTAGATGCGCTTCGATACTCCATATAATGTTTAGCAAAGCAGTGTCTATAATATCGTTCGTCCCATGATATAATCCCAATACTCCATCCATGGTCGTTATAGTGGATTGAGATAATTTGGAAACGGAGAAAAGGTAATAGATAACGAATCCCATATGGTTTGAGATCTCATCGGGGGTGTCATCACGAAATAAAAGAGGATTCTTGCTATGTCCGAGCACCATTTGAAGTAGCTTCCCAGCATCAAGAGACTTATTGCGATATTAGCATTCATTATTAAGGTCGGGGAATAAAATGCGCGATTTACCTTGGCAGGCAACTGTGAAACCATAACTGAAACAAAATAGACTATCTCCGGAATATCAATATGTTTTTGAAGGCCAGACTCAAGCACAGCATTTAGAGCAGCTCGAGGCGCGGATGTTGACAGGTCAATCCTTTCTTGAGCAAGTAATTCTCCTAGCCGTTTTGTAAACATCAAGACCTTTCCGGATAGTAACTCATCTTCGGCAAATCTACGAGTTAGGAAGCCAAGGACCATCAAAACCCAGCTTCGAATATCCGCTATCTCTCGAGAATCGATTAAAGAGCCGATAAGGTCGACAGTCTTTGCCGTGAGATTGCTTCTTCTGTTGTCTTGTATTATATTCTGGAGTGCTTTCGTCTTGTCTAGGGATGGAAGTAATGACGCCGCTCGTTGAAGGAGATTAACCTGCTCTGGGGACAAGTGATTCTCATAAAGATTTACCTGGAACCGGGCAAATATCTTGTCAAGTTGATCTCTAGTTTCAGCGCTTGCCTTCACTGTCCATTCAAATCGAGTGGTATCTTTTCCAGGAATAGAAAATGATTCGAGGAGTGCCATTAAGTAAGGTGAGATATCCTTGGCCCTGGTGAAGTCAGAAGTGATGGTTAAAGATGAGAGAACGAGCTCTCGCATAACATCCACTTTTCTTATAAGTGCACACTCTAGACCTGCCTTTGTTGCCGAATGTTCTTTTCCAGGATTCAGTAGAGACAGGTTAAGGCTGAATGAGCCCATATCTATATTCTGCTCTGGTAAGTCAAGCAGATGTTTTTCTAAGGCCCTATTAAATGACTCGTGGTCAGGGAGATGCCTCCGAAGTTGCACCAGAATATCCTTCAAAAGCTGCCGCGGTAGATGCTCATCTACTGTAGAAAATCGCTCCAGAATAAGTCTAAGGAGGTCAAATTGCAGTTCGCTGAACTCTTTCACGTTGGCGCTCTTCAATATTGCGCTGACTAGGTTAGATAGATTCTCTAAGGATAGAATCTGAAGAATTATAGGCTCATATATGAAGGCAATCTGTGAAAACGATCAGCCATGGTTCCTGGACTAGCGGAGGTAGCTATAGCTCACATTCTGCTTGTGGTTATTAATATTATTGTTGGCAAAGAACTGGCTGATATCCGCCATAGACGCCTCGAATCTCTTAACAAAAGGTTCTAACACCGGCTCAAAGCCATCGAAGGTAGAACAAAGCAGTTGAGAGAATCCTAAAGCCAAAAATATTTAGCAAGCTTTCAACTCATCGAGTAGGCACAGAATTCAATTACCTGTTGAGAAAACGATGTATCGGGGGACTCTCCCTGGATCCACTAATACACGGAGAAAAGACTCAACTAAAACGCTGTCATGGGCCAACATTGCTTTAGAACGACCATGAAGCTCATCATCCCGAGGTATCCGTTCGAAGAGGGCCTTTAAAAGGACCAGCAGTTTAGAGATAGCGGCACAAGCATCGTCTTCGCTTATCGCGCTACCATCCAATATGCCACCTATAGCTTTGCATATCACTACGATATCAAATAGTGAAACTTCAGTTCCTACATCTCGATAAAGGCGCAGCAAATCCCCAATAACCTCAATATTTATTCTCCTCAATCTTCTGAATAGATTTCGAGAATGCTTCTCCCCTGAAATCGCTGCTCCTTTGTCTCTCTTCGTCGCTGATTCGTGTGATCGACTATTAACAAGTTGTAATTCCCCCTTCCCCTCCAAATCCTGTTTCAACGATTTGAAAATACCTTTACTCGCCTTGTCATGTCCACAGAGCTCAACAAGACGATTGCACAGAGCGGCAAGAACGTGACCGTCTTCTCCTAAAATTGCACAAGACTCCATGAACCTTGCCAACCAACTTGAAACGCCCAGTTTCACCTCAGGAACGGCATCCGATTCTATAAAAAATTTGAACTGCTCAGCTATTGTCATGACCAAAGGGCTGACAGCTGCAGTGCCCTGCCCTTCCTCTTGCCTCTGAGACTTTGATATATCCACAACAAGTTCAGCATAGTCGTCGATATATTTGAATGGAGTGCGGATACACCTTGAGATAGACTCGTCCAGGAATAATAGAACTGCTTCAAAAGTGGCCGGTTGGGAGATGGCTGAGAGACTCTCTAAAAGTGCCTCAAGAGGAGATACTGATGTTACGGCTTGGAATAAGAGGCTGGGGGCTACGAATGAATGGAGCAAGGTCTTAATCTGCTGCAGAGGAAAGCTTGAGTTTGGCCCACAGCAAACCTTGAGGATAGATACAAAAGGCGAGAATGGCATCGTAGCTGTATTTCAGAGTTAGCAAGTAGGTCTAGTAATCATAAGATATGAAAATATACCTGGCTTGTGCCACCACTTGATATCTGGGGCATCTTTCGCGACTCTCAACAAGTGACGTATCTCGAGAAACCGCAGTCCTTTCTCATCAACAGCTTGGCTCTCGGGCCCTTCCTCATTTACGAAAAGAGTTCCCAAAGCCAACGTAATATCGAAATTTCCCGCGAATGCGACCTCCGACAATGTCTCACAGTAGTCAGCGAGTAATCTACTGGCGGCTTCCTTCTGTAACACGCCTTGTCCTGGTGACGACTTTATCAAGCCCGAAACTGTAGACATATCGGGCACTCGTTTGCAGAATTCCTCAATAAATTCGAACCGCATTCTTAGCCAATTTGTCGAAGGGTCTACCATAGAAGCCGAAGCCTCGTCAAGGGCCGACAGAACCTTCCGAAGTTTTTGAAATGAGACTACCAAAAGACGAGTTGTTAAAAATTTGATTAGATTGCAGCTACTTTCATGTGAAACGCATTTTGTCAAGACCGCCTTAGTTAATGGCTTTGGTATTACGTTCTCGACAATCACATTTGTTGGGGGGGGTGTCGGAGATAGCTCAGCTAGACCGAAGTGATCCGGTATGGGCAATTCAATTGCTGCAGTAAGGAAACCGTAGTATCCAATCCATGTAGAGGTAAGCTTAGGGTCGAAACTGAAGGAAGAATTCGAGATGAAGTAACTAGCAACAAGCTCTGGGCACGCTTTAAATATAGCGAGTAATAAATCTTGTTGAAGTGTGTCGGCATAGGACCTGATATTTGAGATAAACGACGATAGAGTGCGGTTATATACCTTTGGTGGCCCAGATCCTCGACGTTTTTCTTCACCCTCAACTAACCCCGGCGGATACCATCCAGAACTAAGGAAGCAAATACCGTTCCCAGGAGTTGTACAAACATTCATCAAAAACTCATGCGCAATCTCCGCAATGGGTTTTTCCTCCTCTTTCCCGGCTTTTGATATCGTAACCGTCTCTTGACGACCATATAATTCCGCTATATGGCCCAACACCCACTCATTGAAAACTATCGTTTTAGTGGCTCTTGGGATTTCCTTGTCTTCTATAATATATTTAGACAATGCTCCAATCACCTCATTGATGGCTACAGGAGAGTCTGTTCTAAGATATTTGAACACGGACGATATCCAAGTTCGTAGGCCGAGTACTCGATTCTTGATATTGCTGCTCCCATACTGGAGAAAAGATATGATAAATCTCAGGAAGGTTGTCCTAATTGTAGGTCTCCGCGAATCGTCTGTCGTCTCAACCTTTCCGCCCCGGACTTCCAAGTTTCTCGTAATATCCTTTACTGTGAAGTCGAAGGCTGAGCACAAAATCCCACAAGCGCTCCCATGATCAAACCGATTAATTTCTGTAAGCATCCTCAGGCAAGGAGCAACGACATGTTCCCTATTAGAAACCAGTGTTCGGTAGATAATCTTTAGGTAGCTTTGCTGTAAAATAGCTTTGCAAAGAACAAATCCACTGGGCCTTAGATCTTCATTCTGTGAGCATATTCGTACTACTAAAGCCAACGATGATACAACCGACGATAGTACTGAAAGTGTGTTTTTCTAATCCAGACTTAGTGTAAATACCAAAGGCTGGATGGAGGCAAAATGAACTTACCTGTGAGGCATAACTCCAAACTTGTAAAATATCTCCGAATGCATTTCCTTGTCCTTCTCCTTCATCGCCGTCTATAGCCCGCTTGCTCTGTATCTCCAACCATTCTTTTAGAAGCTTTAAATTGAAATCTGTAGTCTCGTCTGGAACCTCTCCTCCCCTCGAGCACCGATTAAGAAAAGCCTTAAAACATTGGATGCCTAGACCTTATTAGAAACCTTTGTAATTAACCAATTTCGTAAGAACCGGAGGTCTCTGTGCTCACCGTTATTCAATTCCTCTGGTTTAGAGAAGTCGCCGAACAAACTCTGTAATTGTCGTAGGGTCTGGATGTCTTCCGGGTTTAATTTTGGGCCAGTACCACTTCCAGTAACTTTATTCGGTCTCCGACGCTTGTTAAAGCCATCCGGCTTTTCAGCTTTATCGGTCTCGGATGGTCGCTTCATGTTCGCAATTGGTGTTGATAGGGATTGAAGTTTGCTCTTAGCGACAATTTTCTTGAAAAGTTAAAACTGCCAAGCCTCTAGGCTGCATGTGCAGCAGAGCCGCCCTTTGTGCTGGGACCCGAGCATGATTCTTCGCACAAAGTGTATGAGTATGTTTAAGACATTATGGTATTCACCATGACTACAGATGTTACGATAACTATAGTACGTTAAGGAATACAAGTAATTGATCTTGGGATCTTGCCATCGACCTATTAATATATTTAGATATCTACGGTACAAGTAGAGTTGCTGCTGATAGATTGGTTAAAATCACTACCAAGCATAGAAAGGCAAAGCAAAGTTCATGCAATCCGTATTGTGTAGACATCCAGTCATAATCATTTTTTAAAACTAATGAACAGAGAAAAAAGGAAAACCCCCCCTTTTTTTAAAGACACCACCCGCTAGAGATCTATTGCTCTGTTTCCCCACCCTCTACCTCTCCAACATCAATCAAATCACCTTCGCCTTCCCCTTCCAGTCTCAAATACTCATCCCACTCTGGAAACAACTCCTCGTCTTCGCCTGGAACTCCAATAGCTTCGGAAAGCTTTCCCTTTTTGTTTTCCTTGAGATTGTCTTTCCATTTGCGCACCACTTCTGTTGTTAATGAAGGTTTATAGGTTTGAGTAAAGAGAGCTGCTTCTGGAATTCTGGCCGTTTTTACCAATAGTTTGGTACATTCCTCAAGGTCTCCTGTTTGCCATAAAGCAGCGAAAGCAATGTTGTTGGCCCCAGTAGTGATAGCAGAGCCAGCGAGTTCCTTCAAACCCTCTTGACTGCCGGTCGCAGTGTACAGGAGAAGCAGTGAGCCAATGTCTTTAGCACTCTTGAAACACTCCTCCGCAAGGACCAAATCCCACGCTGCTAACGCGGCATCACCCACAGTCTTCCATTTATGTTCTGCACCAGCCTCTCTGGCGATTTCTAGGGCTGTATCGAGGTTTCCAAGCGATAGCGATAAGTCAAACCGATGTTCGGGATCTGCGGCAATCTCCAATGCCAAATCTTTATGGCCTTGCCCCTCCAGGAACCTAGCAATCTTATTTTTCTGATCTTCCGGTATATCACCTAAAATATCCGCAGCAGCTTCCATGTCGCCACGTAGAACCACGGTTTGGTATTCTACTACTCTAAGTGACAAGGCATAGGAAACAACGTTAACATCCTTATCAGCAAGGTAGATGCGGCCATCGCGCGGAAGATATCCAAGGAGGTACATAGGGTGATCGAAATGAGAGATAGTGTAGGTTTGATCGCCAACAATGTAGTTCAAGCGGTTTGTAGAGTTGGTGTAAATAAAGCAGTCACCAATCCACTCTCCAGTGCGAACCGTTTCATTGATATCCGTGATGACTTCGAATGCAGCCTCAACGCCATCCTCCTCGACTGTCCCGTTTTGCATAGCGGCAACGTACTCGTCTCTGTCAAACCGAAGGACGTAGAATGTATCCTCACATGCAAGCACAACCAGCTCACCACTATCTGACCAGAATACATTCTGTGGAACAACGTCAATCCTTCTGACAAGCCCACCAGTCTCCCAGTCAAAGAGCCCAACTGATCCCTGCCCTCTGACGGCCAATAGAACACCACCAATCAACCCATCGGCGGGAAAGCCCACGTCCAATCCTCCGGGTTTTTCTTTGAAGTTTTTGAAGAGTTTTACACTCGTCTGGCTTTCGCGAATCGCATAATCATTGCTGTTTTCCCTGGAGCCCCAAACGAAATCCAGTGCCTGTCCAAAGGCCTTGTTTCTCCATGCGAGAGCAGTATAAATAATATATTCTCCATCGCCACAAACAGAAACGAAACGGCCGTTAGGCGAATGCAGGAGTGACTGAGGATAGATCTCGCAAGAGCCTAGATCTTTCGAGGGAAGTGATAGAGGTTCACCATCTTTGGCTGACACATCTAACATGGAAAGTCAGTATGTAAATAGGTTGAAACAATCACCGAAGAATCCCATACCACTTGGTTTGATAACGGCCGTCAGGACCTCACTATGCCTAGCCCACACTATCTTTCCACCCGCATCCATGCTGACTGCGGGCTCCTCTCTTCCCATTTTAACGACAACACACCCTTCATCGAATCCCATGGCGATTGCGTTCTTCCCTTTCTGTGACGAAACACACCATGCTCTCTCAAGGCCATAGTTTAATGTTTGCTCGAGACGGTAGGTGTTGGCATGCCAAATCTTAACAGTTCCATCTTCCGAACCCGAAACAATAACTGGTAGCTCAGGGTGGAAACAAGCAAAGGATACATTAGATGTGTGCCCTTCCAACGTGGCGATAAGAGATTTTGTGGTATAGTCCCAAATTTTGATTGTTCGGTCATCGGAGGTGGTCAAGATGTATGGCTTATCGGCTGCTGGATAGTAGTCGACATGATTGACACCTTTCGTCTCGTGGGCCTCCAATGTGAAATTAGCATTTCCACCGCCGCCCAAACTCCAAATCTTAACAGTTCTATCCAAGCATGCACTTGCAAAGGTGTTGGTATCTTTTGGATTGATTGCCAAACTCATGACATAGTGCGCATGTCCCTCAAAAGTTTGTACACACTTCCACCCTTTCTCCCAATCCCATAGCTTGATAGTCATATCATCACTAGCAGTGAGCACAAATGGCTGAGTAGGATGTACGACGATGGAACGGATGTAATCTGGATGAGCTTCGAATGCTGCAATCTTCTCCGAGGTATTATAATTAAAGACTCGGAGGTGAAAATCATCAGAGCCCACTACAAACCAGTTCTTTCTGGCAATAAATCGACCAGCCCTGACAGGAACATCTGTAACTTCAAATGTTTTTACCAAAGTCTGGGTCTCATAAGACCAGATATTGACATGACCTAGAAGGTATCAAACTATCAGCAGTGTTCACTAGAACGCCGAGGTTAGATCTTACCACTGTATAAAGTGCTTAGAATCCAAGGCTCTGTGGGATGGAAATCAATTCCCTTCACTCTGTCGGAGCGGGCGAAAAGTTGTCTCTTAACAGCAATGTTCATCAGCCTAACTCCTTAATGCCACCCCCACTCTGCTTGCTGCCATTCCCGATATGACACGATGTTTTTTATTTTTTTTATTTTTCTGTTTGGTGAGGCTTGATAAAATAATCAGGAGGAGCTTTACCTTCACGTCTAGCCGCATGCTGTTCTATCGGTGTTCCGTAAATCCTGATGTTGGGTTGTTTGAGGATTTTCTGTTTTGCCTGTCGCCGTCTTCAGTTCCCAGAGGCTTTCGCAGAGGACAGCTTTCCAGGGTTTGGTGTCTTGGCGTCCACATTTTGTGTTCTCATAGAGGCTCCAAGTGAAATTCAGTTTCTCTTCTCTCCACGACCCAACAAGATCACAAAAACTACTACACCTAATCCCAAAGACGGATTCCACTTTGCCTTCACCAAATCTTACGCCCCTCATATCTCCATCCATGTCGTTCTACGATTCCATACTAGCATCTATATTCTCCCCTTCGCCGACACTTCTGATAGCTACTATACTGGCTATCTTCCTCACACCTATCTTCATTCACTTTCTTGTGTTCCGCTCTCGTTCTGCTATTACCCTTCCAACATTCTTATTAGTTGGGCCTGCGGCAAGTGGAAAGACCTCTCTTATGACATCAGTGAGTATTTATTCCACAACAATAATTTGTGAACTGCTGCTAAACTTCCTAAAGTTTGAAACTGAGACTGGTCAACCTCCCGCCGAAACACGTACAAGTCAAGCACCACTTTCACTAGAATGCTCTGTTCCTGCCTCTATCGCTGGTACATCGAAGTACAGATCCGTGAATGATCCTTCTCTCAAAGCGCACAAACGATTCCTTCTTTTAGACACCCCCGGACATGGCAAGCTACGTCATATAGCTCTTACTCAGATTTCCTCACCAACAATTCGTGGAGTCATTTTCGTCCTTGATTCTTCTCTCGCCGATGTGCGAGTAGTAGCTGAATATCTCTATGATGTTCTATTGACTTTGCAAAATTCTGCTACTTCATCGACTACTACTCAGCCTAAAAAATTACTAGTCGCTTGTAACAAAAGCGATGCCTTCACAGCGCTACCTTCATCTAAAATTCAAAAACTTTTGGAAGATGAAATCACAAAAATGAGAGTATCAAGATCCAAAGGAATTCTGGGCGTTGAAGACGACGGCGAGGGCAACGATGAGAAGGAGTGGTTGGGGGAAGGCGGCGAAGGCCCATTTACGTTTCAGAGTATGGGAGAAGTCGGTGTGGAGATTGAGTTCAAGGGCGGCAGTGTGGAGAATGGAGAATGGAGAGACCGTCTCAGTCCTTGGATTGGCAGCTGCTTATAAAAATCTTCCCTCTCAAGATAATGAAAGGAGTTGGTGGATTGGGTTTTCTGTAGTTTAATTACTTTTTTTTTCTTCATCCTATAATTTATTTAATTACCGTAGCATGGGCTTTTATATTGTACTTTACCATTAGATTGAATGATTCTTTCAATATCCAGTCTCTTATAACAAGAAGAACGGCAGCAGCTAAAACTAGTCTGATAATCTGAAGTTAACGTCTCAAAGATAATCATTACATTCATTTTAGAGAATTGGGTCGAGGCATTCAAAATCTGTCTTCCTATCCCTAGTTTGATCTTATGAGTACTGGTAGACTACAGAAAGACGAGTTAAGGCTACCACTAGCATTGATAATGAGTGACAATGCATGATTAGATGTGACCTTCATCGCCCCACAGATACTATAACTTTTAACCCTTAATCATGCTTAAAATAGACTACCACATAACTTATCGTGTTATAAATTTCGGAAAACTCTCAGAATGCACCCTCAGATAGGGGCAAGGGTCTAATGTGCCTCACGCAACTACAATACCCTCTGAAACTGAGAAGTGTGTTTTTTCTTTGCCTTCGGTAGCAATATCCTATGTCTAGTTACCCCTTACATATGAAATAGCCCCCAAGACCACTGTGTCTAAAAGTTCTTGGAGGTATTGAAAATAATTGAAATACTGTACTTTCCACCATGCACATCTGACTAGTGTTGTGATGGATTCAGCGTCGGTAAAGGTTGGGATAGACTTTGGTTTGGGCGAGTACTTACAAAGTCTTGGATGAAACAACTGTCACTTTTTGGTTCACCTCCAGGCTTAGCTTACAGCACAAATACTTCTCTAAGTTCTCTACGTTTGCCAACTACTATTTGCCTTGTCTCTCAAAATTTAATTAGCAGGGTAACTTAAGTGATAGGGATTTTTGTAATAGTGCTTATACACTGCCGGTACTCATTCATAAAACAGGTGAAAAGTGGCATTTTTGACCCTTGTCCTATCCGAGGGGGCATTCTGAGAATTTTCCGTATAATTTTTTTTAACATAAGTGTTGAGCTTGGTTCTTAATCGAATATATGGAAGGCATTGTACTCGTGCTCGTAATATGGAAAGCATTAAAGTTACTATCAAGTACAGTTCTTACTTGAGGGGAGTTTAGATGTTTGTAAGCTCTGAGGATTATGGTAAAGGACTTGCAGAGATTCTCTTCTCCAGAATAGTACTCGTTCAAATATATAGAGATTCACAAGTTATCATTACCATAGATAGACCTAACCAATGAGGTCGATTCGGTAGCTGACTCGTCTAAGGTAGAATTCCGAAAGCCACATTATCAGCCTGATCATAAAGTATCCGGACACCTTGATCCTAAGATAAGCAAAGACAAACCATCGATTATGCCAAGCCGTCTGGACACTTTCTGAAGCAGGTTAACACGCGTGGATTGCGCGCCACAGAACTCTGGGCAACAGGAAACCAGGCCGAACGTTGAAAACACCAACCTGAGCCATCGCGTCTCCATATCAGCAGCAACCCTCCCACTCACCTCCCCGCCACCCTACCCTCTCCACCCTACCCTCTCCACCACCGCACATTTTTCAGCGAGATTTTTTTTTGATATCATACCATTATTTTTTTCTTTCTCCCTCTAATAATATTGAATCGCGGTCGGGTACAATAAAATGGCGTTTGGGGATTCCAATCCCTTTGGAGCTCTTGCGACAGGCAGCCAAGGAGAGCAGCCCCAAGCTCAGTTGGCCGGGGAAAATGAGCCGATGGAAGTTGTAGTCGAGGTTAGTGGCAAGGATTTTGTTATTAGTTTCGTGATTCGTGATTGCTAACAAGCTGAATGTGTTATAGAATCTCGGTTTTTTAGGCCTGAACGGAGAGACTAAAGTCAAATTATTTGCACAGGGCTACGACACCGACTCTGTGCCTACCTCGAGTGCATCTTTATTCGCTATTGCTAACAAGCGCGGTTTATTTGCGGCTGCTACATTTTCCAGTAAGCACCTTTCTTGTACTGATTAACTAAGTTGCTAACTCTCTCTAGACCTCATCGTTGGAGGCACCTCTTCCCTTCGTGAAGCTTTCACCAATACCTCCGAAAAGATTGCACCTTATAACTCCCGAATTTCCCTTTCCTTACCAACCAACATTTCTCATGTGGCATTTACGGTGGACGAATCTCATCTTGTGCTGGGTTCATCCTCCGGAGGTCTTGCGATATATCTTGTCAACGATTTTTCGTCTGCTGGAGGCGACTTGAAACCAGTTTTCGAGTTGGGCACAGATGGTATCTCATTACGAGAGGTGAAACCCAATCCCGAAGTGCCAGAGCTAGTGGCTATTGTTACATCGGCCGGGGAGGTCCGGATGATCAACATCAGTACAAGGGATTTTGAGAAGAACTCAAATGGAGATGTGGTGTTGAAGAACGAAGCTTCAACGGTATCATGGAGTCAACGGGGGAAACAAATTGTTTGTGGGATGGGAGACGGAACCGGGTGGCAGATGACCCCCCAAGGAGAAGTAAAGGCCGTTTTACCGTCAGTTCCAGGCCTAAAGAATCACTTTATCTCTTCAATTGTTTGGGTTGAGAACGATTCATTCATCACTACCCATACCCCGGTCCCATCTGATGATGCAAACAACGAATCTGTTTTTCATGCGTTGACACGAAGTGGTACATCATATACATACATGAAACTTCCTGACCCTGTTCCGCCGTTTGGGATGGACTCACGAACCCCACCTTACTTTTTCCATACTATGATTCGGCAATATGCCCCAGGCATAAAAGATACAATCATATTTACCAACACTTGTTCATCGGACGTTGGCCTTGTTTGCCGGTTTTCTACTGCATTGACTAGCGATCCTCCAGTTCCAGCGGATAGCTGGTTCACTGCCAACATCGGTGATGATCCTCGGAGAGCACAAATACCCTTGTCTGATGAAAGCTTGTCCGATACATCACCAATCGGAATGGCTCTGGATTTGAGCAATAAAGCAAACGTGAAACGCCCCGTGGGCGGGGAGGAAATTGAGGAGTCGCCCGGACCGTTACCAATTCTTATGGTGCTCAATCATGAAGGGTTGCTGAGTGCATGGAATGTCATTTACAACGATGCTATTGAACAGGGTGAAAAGTATAGTGGAATGATGGTTTACGCAGCGCAGGAAGGTCCCTCACAGTCGGCGCCACAAACGCCACAACAGCCAGCACCTCAAAGGCAGCCAGTTCAGAATATAACACCCGGTCCTGCCTTTGGGGTGAGTTCGTTTGGACAGTCGCCAGCTTCTAATGGCAATGGCGCATTTGGTCAGTCTCCAAACCTAGGAAGCTCAAGCCCATTCGGAAAGCCAGCAACCGGTGCTTTTGGACAGCCTGCAGCGACACCGGCATTCGCTCAACCCTCCAGCATCGGCGCGAGTGGGGCGAGTGCATTTGGAAAACCTGGTCTTGGAGGATCTATGTGGGGTTCCGCCTCAGGAGCTTCTCCTAGCCCAACTGCCCCAACTTCAGGAACTGCCTTTGGTCAACCGTCGGCCCTTGGGACAAGGCCTGCTTTTGGTCAACCTGCAGCTCTTGGAGCTCAACCTGCTTTCGGCCAAACCGCTGCCCTTGGTGTAAAACCTGCGTTTGGCCAACCTGCGCCTTTGGGATCGGCTACTCCTGCCCCAGCATTTGGGGCGCCTACTCTCATAGGGGCGAACAAGCCCGGAGCGACTGGATTTGGCGCTGTTTCCTCCCTTGGAAGCCCCCCTGCTGGAGGAAGTCCGTTTGGAAGTGCGTCTGCTTTTGGAGGTGGAAATGCGTTTGGTGCATACGCGAATAAAGGAGGATTCTCAGCAGCCGTAGCGGCAGGCAGTGGAAATAATAGTAAACCCATTTGGGGTACCGGTAAGAGCCTAGGTTCTGATAACACCCCCACTGCCTTCGGGGGCGGTAATAATGCACCCAGTCCATTTGGTTCTGGGAGCACTGATTCTTTCAAAATATCCAGTGCTTTCAAACCAGAGCCTACATCTGCTACTGAGAATAAACCATCCTCTTCCAGCGGTAGTTTTGGCAGCTTTGGGATGGGACTAGAGGATGCGCTTACATCTGCACCATCTGCTGTTTCTCGCCCTGGGCCAACCACGTCACTGCCTACTCCAAAAGGAGTCTCTGATCAGAATATCCGAGATGCAATCATGGACGATAGCGATGAGCAACCAGATGAACCAAGTGACGATGACGACATAATTTCTCCTGGGGCAGCAAAAGCTCGACAAGCTGGGTTCACTTCAACACTCCCGAAGCCAGGCCTTCCCAGTGGCATCTTCTCGAGCACGAAAGCGGCAAACTCCAGTCCATCCGCGAACAGCCCGTTTACTTCAGTCAATCAAAGCTCATCACCTTTCAGTTCCGTGCCTGGGCCTTCCTCGGGATCACCTTTCAGTGCTTGGGGGACACAAGCCAAGACACCTTTTGGTGCTCCAAGTACTCCACCCCCGAAGTCTCCTTTTAGTGCTACACCAAAACTCTCGAGCCCGTTTGGTGCCCCGAGTAGGCCTTTGACCTTTGCTCAGTCACCTGAAAAAGGGCCCGAATCTGCTCAGCCGGTAGCAGCAGCGCTAGTAACTAGCTCACCTTCTCCGCCACCGCTCCCACCTCCACCATCATTTGCGTCTGTGGAGAAGGTCCCTGAGGCACTTCCAGCATTGCCAGCAGACAAGTCCTCTAAGTCTGCATTATCTGAGGAAACATCATCAATACCGTTACCTCCAGATCCTAAATCTGTGAGAGAATCAGATGATACTCGGGCTGAGGAATTACCTAGCCTGTCCCCCTCGGGACCGAAGAGCGTGCGGCCGGGTAATGAGCAAGTCACCTCACTAGACGGAAGTGATGATGATAATGATGGAAACCAAGAGATCAAGGAAGAAGATGAAGAGGGGGAGGGAGACAATGAGGGGGAGGGAGACGATGAGGAAGAAGATGAGGACGAAGATGGGGATGACGATGATGATTACAGCGAAGGGGACGACACTCTGCCATCCGGGGGTTTTGTATACGAACCTAAACCAAAGTTGCCCTCCGCATCGAGTAGTCCCAGTACATCTAATGTCTTCGGGGCCGATACAACCTTTAAGGAGACGTTCAGTGGGGGTATTGAAAAAGACGCGCCATTCAGTCTTTTCGCTACCAAACCCCCGCCAGCCAGTGGCCGCGACAATGATCGATCAGGTAATTCACTATTGGCCGGCTTAAATCTGAAAAGTCGTTCTCCAAGCGCGACTATAGGCACCCTAGCCACTAAAAATAAAGAAAAGAAGAGTAGTCCATTAGGCCGAGGGGGCATGTTCAATAGGCCGCCTAAGAAACCTGACGTTTCTAGAGTACTTCATGCTCCTCCCCCGCCTAAATTTGTCGCATCTGGGAGCAAGCCCCAAGGGACCCCTCCTTTCTACCCTCCGGCGACCCCAGCTCCAGACGACCTACTTCCCTCTACAAATAAACCAGCCCGAAGTAGCCCGTTAGCTACTTCGGCGTTACAGGCCAAACAGACTAGCCAAAAGGAAGAGGAGGAGGAGGAGATTGCCGAAGAGGAGGAAATTGTCGAGAGTGATCTAGATTTTGATAAAGAATATGACGATTATGATCCGGAACGGATACGGAATAAGGTATTGAATATTGACGTGAAGCCTGTCCAAGAGTTGCCAAAATTCAGGCGCAATCGGGAGGTTGAGGTTGCAAGTGTGAGTTGCCCGCTTTATTCATCTAAAGGTTACTCTACTAACTTACCATTTCTAACTGTAGGATTTCGATGCAGTATTCGATTCTATTTATCTTAGTGGTAATATGATGGTTAACAGGCTTGGTCTAACTGTCCAAGGGCTCAAAGCCTACCATCTCGGCCAAGAGAGCCCACTGCCTGATGTTGAGCATAAGGCACCAAAGGACATGAAGCAGCATCAAGACTGGAGGTTTTGTGAAATGAATCAGGTCAAAGGGATACTTGAACAGTTACTTGCTAGTGTAAGAAACGAAAATCAGGGAAACGATGAACTGGAAGCGAAATATCAGGCAGCAAGTAAAGGGTTCATTAAGCGTTAGTTTTCCACTGCCCCCACTTTATTTTTCCGGCTTAGAATACAACTAACGAAATTGGATAGTTGACATTAAAGATGCGGAAATTCAGCGGCTTCTTGCTGTTCACAACGATGCTCAGGCCGCTGCAATTGCTCGCGCCAGACCACTTACACCAGAGCAGGTTCTACAACAACGGAAACTCAGGAAGGAGTATGCAAAGGTGGAAAGGCTCCTTAAAGAAGCCGAAAAAGAAGTAACGCAACTCAAGGCCAAGATTGCATCCCGAGATAGAGGCGAGCCTGGGGCCGTTGTTCCGCCAACTGTGGAAGCAGTTAAGAACACAATCATGAAACTGACAGGAATGGTTGAGCGAAAGAATGGAGATATCGATTGCCTTGAAGAACGTTTGAAACGAGTCAAAATCAAATCTCGAAGCGTTTCTGCCACACCCAGCAGGTCTAGAGGGTTGACTCCGGATCGGACTCTCAGAGGAGAAACGCCCCAGATATTTGAGACTCCAGAGAAATTGAGGTCGTATGATCACAATATTTCAAACGCTAGTTACTTGGCGAGTCCAGTATTGGCCTTGGCAGATCCCTTGGATGTTGAGGAGGCTAGGGAGAAGATCCGAGCAAGGAAGGAGATGGGAAAGAAATTGAGGAACGCTCTGGAGAGATGTGGGCCTAAGTTGACGGTTTCAAAATGATGTGATGAAAATTAATATTTCTTTCTTGCGGAAGGGATGGTAACTTGGCTCCTTGTATTTTTAATTCAGTGAAATTAAAATTCTGGTTTCAAAGTTTGTAATATTATCGTTTGATAATTAATTCGAGTGATTCGTAGTAATAGTTTAAAATCCCTCGATCGGACTATGGTATATTACGAGTCCTCGCAGATCATGTTTCTCTTAAGTTTTAACCCGGGACCTAGTCCTAGCCAATGCGCATAATAAGAGCTTAACTTTTAAGTATAGAAATTTAATATCAGTAAAATTTACCGAGTGACTATCTATGACACAAAGTGATCCATCATGAATAAATTTTTTCACCACACATCTCATAGGTGGCTCACTTTTTCGCAACACCCTCCAGGTTCATCCGCAACCAGGCCGAGATCTAATCAGACGCTCATTTTTTTCTGCTCAAAAGGAGCCAAAAACGCCGCCAACCCAGTATTGTGTAGACGGGGTGATAAATGCAACTCACTGGTTCTCCCAAGCCACGGTCTTGCATCTTGACCGATGCCTTCACTAAGCTTGATGCCGAAAATCCAACCCCAAAAGCGTCTCAGGGAAGAGTCGTGGCTGTTGATACGTAGCAAAGGTTTCTTAAAGATAGATCAGGCACTGGCGCTTAATTAAGACTCGAGAACCTTTACAGACTAGTTCCATGTAGCCATGCGCGGGAGCCAGCTACCGGTACATACACGTAGCTAAGCAATTGGTACCGGTACTTACCCCGGAGAACAAAACCTCCCCCACACAGATAGTAAACTACTTACCCTTGATGGCCGTTGTTGTATCAGAATCAACTTCTTAACAGCTGAAAAGAAAAAAAAAGTGAGATCTCTTTTTATTTAAATTTTTCATTTTCCATTATGGTATAGTAGGTTTTTATAAGGCAACTATTCTCGTTCAACTAGAGACGCACGTTTATACTATATAATTCATCCTAATTAAAAAGAGTTTACAATAATCTCAGTTCGGACCGACTTCGGGGTATTATGGATAATTTACTTTAGCACATATATATGTATAGGCTTCAGTAATCGAAAAGTTATCAGAGACCTCTGCATAGGAAAATAACCCAGACTTTTTTCTCTCTTGTTTCCACCCTCCACAACCTACCGGTGGGAGTTTACTTGCCCCCTTGTCCCTAAACAAAAGTTCTCCGTAAAAAAGAGCACTTTATGAACAAAACCACGATACGATAATGTCACTCCCCGATTTTCCAAATGAGATTCTCCTCCTCATCGCGAAGCATTTAAACCCAGGGGACCTCAACAGCTTCCTCTCCGCAAACCGACATTTAGCCGTCGTGCTTACCCCGCTTCTCCACGACTTTGCCGTCCAGGACAAGGACGGTCTGCCGGCGTTGGAATGGGCGGCAATCGAGGGCTACGAGGACTTAGTGACCCTAGTACTGGAGCGTAAGAAGGCAGAATGCGCGGACATTGGTTGGGCAAAGGGAGCGCTGCACCAAGCGTCAGCATACGGCCACGAAGCCATCATGAGACAATTACTGAGTAGTGATGTGGTTGAGGTGCACAGTCGGCTGGACGGCCTAACGGCGTTGCACTACGCTTCCCGCTACGGGAAGGAGGCTGCGATAAAATTGTTGCTAGAGCATGGCGCGGATGTCAATGCTCGGGACGGGCGGTCAAAAGATACGGCGTTGCATTTTGCCGTTCATGGATTCGAGTGCGTTGCAGGCGGGAGGAGAATGGAAGATGAGTTGGGGATTTGGAGGACGTTCGGCGGTGGACCAGGCGTTACCTGCTCAGGGATTCAAAAGGGCTTTCTGGCGTGCGTGAGGGTGCTCTTGGAGAAGGGTGCAGATGTCCGGTTGAAGGATTCTCGCGGGAGAACAGCTCTTGATATAGCTCGGAGATATAAACTTGGGGATGCAATCGGGTTGCTGGAAGAAGCCAGACTTAGACCCAATCTTTGACGACTGCTGAACTCTCTCGATCGGATGTTTTTCTCATCTTCGTTGTGCAAAATGAGTTCATCGGGTTCTTTACCCTTCTCTTTTTTTTCTGGGATTGCTGAAACGATTCCGAGCGTGTTGATGCCTGATATGGTTTTGATATTTGGAACTTCTGGATAGGAATTTCTTTCTATTGAATTACCTATGTTTCACTTTTACAATCGGATACGTCATCGGACAAGGAAATGGCAATTGCTCAATCATTGCTTGCTGATCAGCGCCTCTCACTCTTGGTCTGATATCGGTAACTGCAGTCTCAATTCTCTGTCTCACCCAGTTCACTTGTAGATATTTCCGAACCCGTGCTACAAGTACTTTTTTTTTACTTCCTACCTAAAAAAGTTGCATTACCTATTATTACCCTTTTCGATCCCCTCGCAACTAAGACTTTCTTACTTTTCTTTCTTTTCTTTTTCCAATTCTAGACCAAAAAAGTTCAGTCGCAATACGTGTGAACACCCTCTGCGTCAGCCTTAGGACTAACATAAAAATCGGCATCGCGAACATCGATAATCTGAATTCTGTGTCATTACCTCGATTCGCAAGACCTTTTTGACTTTTTTTTTTTTCACATTTGATGTTCCGCTGGATCTTGGTGTGCCATTCCAGTACTTCTCTTTCTGCCCCTTGCCTCTTAAGTAAGTTACGGTACCGTAAGTATGCTTGCGGCGCATCTACTTACCGCTGGTCGAGTCAGCTGCGCATGTTCGCCGGATGATTCTTCTCTTCTCTTCGCCCCTTTCCTCCTTCCCCACAAACAATCTGTCTCGTAAGTACGATCGTGCTATCCCTAGTGACTTCCCGTTTCTGTCACCCGGTTTTCGTAATTTTTTGTCACTACTTCCGAAGAATTGAGTGCTCCTCCCCCGGCTCTCCTGCAGTTTGTGGGGGCGGGTGGACTATACTGTGTTGTACAGTACGAGTACAATACAGTAAGATGATCAGATGATGAAATTCTAATCATGGAATGTCAATCGATCGTACCGGTTTAACTCAGGCTTTTTCTTCATACCCCAGTTGTTAAATCTTCTTCATCGCCATCACGAGGATCTCCGGACAAGAGAGCTAAAAAAAAATAATTTTGTCGAAAACAAAGAGCTCATCTTGTAATCCAATTAAGTTTGGTTTGAAACGAACGTACTATGCTTCTCAATTATTCGACCTTTAAACCCTCTATCGTCATTCTGACGGCTTCAGCCCATCCGCGAGTCCCACGGCTTATTCCTTTGACCCCATTCGCGGCGGAACAACCGTTACGAACCCCAATTTGTTTCGAATACATAAGAGTGATATCCTATGATGTCCACTGTGGGGGATGCGCTGATGGCGCAGTGGGAAAAAAATTGGAGAATAAAGGATAGGTGGGGAAAAAAATAAAAATAAAAATAAAAATCGATAATCAATTGGCCAGCAAGTCCCCGATCCTCGATGGAAATAAAAGTGGAAAAAAAAGAGGAGTCTTGTTCCGACTGGGACTGGCATTTGCTCCATCCCACTTTCTTGATCTCTCGCCTGATAGGTTACACGTTGTCCCAGTTGTGTTACAAAGATGGTTTCTGTGTGTTCGTTTTTTTCCCCCCAGTCATGGCCCGCCACGCACGTATTCAACGAAGAGTATCGGGAACGTGTCGAACATACAGTAGGCAAGCAGGCAGAACTTTACAGACACGAGTTTTTTTTCTTTTCGAGGGGGGTAGAGGGTGGGAGGAAGAGGCATGATTGCTTTTTTTTTTTTTGGTCAATATCGTTTTGGGGGTGCTATAGGTTATTACTGGGATAGTCAAGTAGCGAAGGTAAGAAAGGGAAAGTGTAGCGGTCGACTATTGTTATCCATCCAACTATCTATCATACCACCGATAGAGTGTGAAATATCCTATACAACACTAACTCGTACACTACACTATCTAACACTCCACCATCACCAAGCAAAAAAAAAAAAAAAACACAACAATCCATCCGCACGAGTAAACATAAAAGTAAGGGGGTTCAGGGGTAATTCTGGTTCATAGCCTTTCTGTACCGTACATCCTATTATTTCCACTACCCCCCCCCTCTCTACGATTTCCTTTTCACCACCGTATAATTTGTCTTTTCTAACCAAACCAGCATTTCATTTCATTCCCTTTCTTTCTTTTCTGCGACCCACCCCCTCTTAGTTGACCTAAGAAGGCAGAGAAAAAAACAAAGAAGAAAAATCGGTCTTTTTCTCGATAATTTAACGATAAACTGTCCGTTTACCTTTGAGGTGGAAGGGTTTTGAAAAAGAAGAACCTTGAACCAGTACAGTACATTATTACAGTAACAACAACGCAAACATGCCTGAGATGTTTACGACTCCCATTAAGCGTGCCAACCATTACGCTGTGCTTGGTGTCGCTGCCGATGCTTCAGACGCTGAGATCAAGAAGGCGTATCGAAAGCTTGCCTTTGCTCATCACCCAGACAAGAATCCGGGGAATGTGCAGAGCGCCACGGAGAAGTTTACTGAGGTATGTTTTGGAGTTTTTATATTTTTGTTTCCAGGGAGTTGTTTGGTGGGATTGGGGAAGATGGTTTCATTTGATATTTTTGTTTTTCATTGGAAACAAGTCTGGAAGAAACGAGCAAAACGGCTGATGGGAAATGCGACGATATCAAGGTCAAGGAAGCATACGAAGTATTGAACGACCCAGAGCAACGGAGAAAATATGACAACGAAAACGGAAGATACAGCCTCAAGAGCTCAAGTTCATTCCCAGGTAAGCAACGCAAAAACCCCAACATCTGTATATCTAACTAACCAAAAAACAGCATATGAAACTCACTCACCAAAAAGGCATCAATATACTTTTGATGGAGTTCCACATCGTTCTCCCTCAAAATCCCGGGAATCATACCCACCTTCTCCCCGTCGCTCATCATCAAAACCCCGCGACCCCTTTGATACAACACCCACCGCACCACATATTAGGCGCTCGTCGTCGAAACCCCGTCGTGATCCATTCGACATCTCGCCAACGACTCCACCACCTCATATTCGCCGCTCTTCATCGAAACCCCGAGGTGGCTCCTTTGACGCCTCCTCGCCAACCACCCCACCACCTCATATTCGCCGCTCATCATCGAAACCCCGAGGTGGCTCCTTTGACGCCTCCTCTCCAACCACCCCACCACCTCATATTCGCCGCTCTTCATCAAGATCCCCAACTGACCTCTTCGATGTTCCGCGTAGCTCATCTAGGCCGCGAGCAGATACTTACGACGGCACACCGCTGCGTTCGTCGTCAAAGTCCCGCGACCCTTTTGGTGCGTTGAGCACACACGCATCATCCAAGCGACGGGATTCCTTTGACGCTGTTCCCACTCGCCGCTCTTCCTCGCGGTGTCGGGATGCGGAGGGAATTGCCGACCCGGAGTTAGACCGCACGAGGAAGACTGCCGCGGAGCGGGCTAAGGCGACCTGGGAACGTAGACAGAAAGAGATTGAAAGGATTGAAGCCGAGAGAAGAGATGCCGAAAGAAGAGAGGCCGAGGTTCAGCAGGCGGAGTTGAGAGAGGCGGAGCGAAGGGAAGTTGAGAGAAGGGAAATTCAGCGACGGGAGGCGGAGAAGCGCGAGGCTCAATGGCGAGAAGAAGAGGCCAAGAGAGTTGCTCGCAGAATCGAGCAAGAGAAGCGCCAGATGAGGCGGGAAGCGAGACAGAAGGAGCTGGAGCGAAAAGATGCTGAGCGGCGACAGGCAGAGTGGAGAGAATCTGTGCGAAAGGCCGCAGAGCGAAAGGAAGCAGAAAGGATTGATCTTGAGAGGGGAGAAAATGATAGAAGGCAGCAGATCATTCAATCCATCGTGAGAGTCCAGAATATGATCT
The DNA here is from genome assembly GCA_003788595.2 of Choiromyces venosus 120613-1. Taxonomy (NCBI): domain Eukaryota; kingdom Fungi; phylum Ascomycota; class Pezizomycetes; order Pezizales; family Tuberaceae; genus Choiromyces; species Choiromyces venosus. The sequence goes on from ML120351.1 coordinate 1,237,302, forward strand.
CGGAGTACAAGATGGAAACCCCTCCCACCAAGAGCAAGAGCTGGGCAAGATATCGATCAGAGGACGAACTAAAATCTTACCTCAAACTTCAGTGCGCAACTTTAGTTGAGATTCTACAGGAGTTGAGCTAGATTATTTCCTCCACTTTTCCTTCCCCCATGTATTCATCAAAAATGGCTTATTTGAGAGAAAATTTTTTTTCATGCCAAACAAAAATTCTTTGTACATTTTTAAAAAAACCACATTTTTTTCCTTTCCCCTCCCTTCAATCTCATTTGTATGAACATCCCCCCGCACCCTTCCGGTTTACCATTTATTACTTTTTAATTCTCATTTTTTTTTGGAAAAAAAATTCAACTGTATATACCACCCTCGCGATGTCGCAGTTAGTTCTTCAACCCCCCAAAATTTCTTATGTTCAACTTTGCTCACCTAACCCATTTACCTTCATCTCTACCTACCCATCTACTCTGCACAAAAATACCATTTCCTTTCTTAGGGCTGGTCTCACAAACGCTCACTCGCTTGTACGAATTAATTTAAAAGTTTTTTTTTATTTTTATCGTTATGAAAAAGATTTTACACCGGTATTCCATCATCGAATTGCAAACGTTTTATTTTATTTTATTTTCTCTTCCATAAAACAATGCCAGCCTCTTTCTTTCTCCTCCTATCTCACTTTCTCCTTCTGGAGAAAAGCCTGGCCCGTGCACACTCCACGGTGTGTTCGATGTTTATACGATCTTGGCGAAATTCATAAATAAACTTCCTACCGCAGTACGCAGTGTGCAGCACTGTACGGGCGGGCAGCAGTAGCAGCAGCAGCAGCAGCAGCGCTGTGCGTGCGCGCGCGCGCGCGGGGAAAGTTTTTCCTTTCCTTGTGTAGCTCACTACCGTAGGATAGCATTGCACGAACTAAAAGAAATTTAATTAAATAAGTTAAGTGAATAAATAAGTAGGTAAATAAATAAATTGAATGGAGGGGAGAGTGGGAGAGGAGAGAGGAGAGGAGAGGAGAGGAGAGGAGAGGAGAGGAGAGGAGGGGTGAGGGGAAGCACCGGTTGGCGGGTGAGTATCCTATACGGGGGGGCCTCTTTGGAATGCTTGTGCTTTGCGCGCGAGGAAATGGGATGGCGGGGCGGGCGGGAGTTTGTTACTTGCTCGCTCACTCTCTCGCTCTCTCGGAGTGGGGTGGGGTAGCCCTGATTGATGTACGGTACCGGTGGGCAAGCCATGTGTGGTATCATACGGCCCAATTTCGTGCGCGTGCTGTTGTTGGTTCATGAGAGGTCACTCGGTGGGGTAGCGTGCAACTTTGTATGTTTGGTTGGTTCTTTTCTTCTTTTTTTTCTTTTTTCTTTTGAAGCGCAGGAAATTTTATGTTGGCGAACTAGGTTGCGAGCTGCGAGTGCAGTAACTGTGGAACACTACCTGTTATTGGCTGGCCGAGGTGTTTCTGATACGGTTTTTCTTGGTGTTACTGTAGGTTTAGGAAGGATTGTCAGGAGATCGGCCCGGGAAGATCCCAACTTACCGAAAACCCAGGACCGGGGTGGGAGTTAAAGGTGGGGAGTCTTGTGTCCCGCTCGGCGGTAAATGGAACATGGCCGACTATTTTTACATCTTTCGGCCAGTAGTTTGCCTGGCCTTGCGCACAAGCGATGGACGGTTTGAGGAAGAGTAAAGTGACCGCACTTGGTACGTGCTAGGTGACGGTGTATATTTCGAATACACCGGTGTAGTACCGGTATACTAAACACTGACGTGGTAATTTTGCTCAGGACATACTATTGCGAAAGGTAGACACCTGACCCAGTGGCTGTACAGTAGGTGCACATTCAAGCCCGACACGCTACTCAAGTATAAACATGCCCATTCACAAAGAATTGCATCGATAAGAGATGAGCTACAACAACAGCGCTATAAAAATGACAGCAATTCAAGTAGCACGGAAATACATCTCAAACGACTCGGAATCCACTGATTCCGTCGCAATGATGGAAGGCTATGCGGTAAATCTAACTCTCTTAGGAAGCTATTCTTCGTTGTATTGTGGCATGTGTTGGACGCGGTGCAGACACTGTACAGCACCATAAGCAACAAAATTCAATGAAGAGTGCAGTGATTATCCCCTACACAGCAGATGATACAGCAGAAACTACCTTGCAGACGCCTGTTTTGATGATAAAACACGTGCGCTTCTAGAGAAGCATTCGCATATTTTACGTTAATTTCTGACTGACCATACATACTGTACAACATCGGTAGCAATGACAAAAGCGTAGTGCAACATGCGATGTCTCACAACACCACGAGCCTCAGATCCCATTGGAATATCTAACCTCAGCTGCAGATAATATAACTCGAAGATATAGGACAAGGAGGAGTTCCATTCCATTTCCTACGATAACCAAAAGCTCTCAAGAACACACAAGTAAGGACTCCCATCTATCTTGCTATTTTTTTTTTCTCTCTCATGTGAATGAAGCATGCGCAGTTTCTGCAGCGAATTCTTCCTCAAGACAGCAGGATCGATATGCGAAATTCATTGGCATAATATTCATACATAGTACTTATTATGCACGTTTCCATGCAGCAGAACGAGAGAAATATACAGTAGATATCAGCATACGTCAGTGCGCGTTTGGTGTCTTTTCACTGGATATCATTTTCTAGTTGCTGCTTGGTGATTTGCTACATTAAGGCCTCATCCCCTCTCCCCTCCCGTTCGATAGCTCAACTCATTGGGTTGGATTTCCGGACGGTAACCACTAACCAGCGACATTCCGGCGGAGGTTGTTATGGCTATCACATATCTCATTCAACTTTAGAGAAGCTTCCTCCAAACGGGAGCTGTTCAGGTCAAAGGGAGTCACCGGACCTCGATGCCAGATGGTAGTACGTAGGTTTACTCTCCCAACTTCTCTAAATAACTGGATATTGCAAAAAAAAAAAAAAAAAAAGAAGAAAGTAAAACAGGCTTTACTTTTTCATCTTTGAGAGTATTTCTACACTTTTCTTAATTGCGCAGTTTATTGTGAGCCTTACCGATGTTTCTTCCTACATCTCATTTACTTATTATTATATCATACTCCGCACCCCGTAGACGACGACAACTCTCCATCTATCCGGTAAGAGATAAATAATTGGCAGCCCTAAAGTTCATTTTATTTATCGCATCATACTCCCGTGGATCGGCATTGGCGTTCAACATTCTCTCAGAGAGTAGAATAATATACTCAAGTATTTCCCCAATCCCGCTGCCAGAGTACTATAACTTTCGACACAAGGCAATAGCGGCGCTCTCTCTCGCACACATATGAGCAAAAAGACTTTACCCCACTTTGATGATGAAATAGTATTACTTGGATATCATAGTAAAGTAATTTACCATCCACCGGACGTGCACTCGGAGTTGCATTTTTATCTCTCTGTCAAGAAGAAAAAGAGATGAACTGCCACGCCGTTGTAAACTAACTATAATACGAGGAAACGTGAACTTTTTGAATCACACACGATAATTCGTAGCCTTGTAATGAGTCTATTATTTCAAATTGATCTCCCAGCCTTTCTGGAACAAACCAATATTCTATTAGAAAGTACCCAACAAAGTTAGCTCGCAGCTAGGATGGTGGTGGAAACGTGGGGGCCGGGAGCTTGAATGGACAGTTGGGCGCTGACACGGTAGACACCGAGCTGTGAAATACGACTACCGGTACTGTGAGGCGTTGTGGTGGAGGTGATGATGGAGTTGGTTTGTGGAACAATCACTTGTGCCGTAGGCGATAAACAATCTGCCTGCCTAATATTTGGATTTGAGCTATACCTTAGAAACTGCTGTAAACGCATGTCTCAGCCATCTCTATTGCTTATCTGGTGTGAACGGGAACTGTATAGTATTGTACATGCCAGCCCCTCAGCCGGAAAGTTGGTATTCCAAAACACCGGGACTGCAAATAGAAACATTTCCAATTCCTCTGGTTTCTTAAAAAAAAAAAACACTTTTATTATGAACAACTCTTCCGTTATCCGAGACTCTTTATCAAGGCGATAACATGATAGCTAGCTCCTGGGCGATTATTAAACAGTTTTCAGGCGTTTTCGTCGGGCCAGGCCGACGACAGGCTGCTCTATCGGAATGCCTGGCGGGGCAGATACAGGCCTGCCTATGAAACCCCACCCTGCCTGCCAGTAGCCTACAGGCGGGGCACAGATACCGTATCATAACAGCTATGATACAAGTCATCTTCTCAAAGGCGGATTTCTTCACCGCCTGTTTCTCCCTTTCTTTCATCCTCCAATTTTACTGGAATTTCGTGTGATTGAGCGATGAGTTATTCGTCGTGTGCGTATTATACGGGCCCGTTAACTCATCTCTCGGATCATCGGCAATATCCTATCTTTAAAATACTGTAATGCCTAAAAATTATACTTCTTTGGCTTCTAATCTTATTTATTAATCTTGTTTACTGTGCAAGCCACTAAAGTTACTATAGTGCTGTCAGTCCTGCTGTTTCCACACTCAGTGGATATCATGATATATCAAGACTGCTCTACTTGAGTAGCAATGCTGTGACGGTGTCCTATTTCCCAAGTGTATCTCATCACTGTTCGGAGGTCTAATAGGCCAGACTCGGCCCGGCTGAAGCCACCTATATTGAAGCCGGCAGACTCCGACCAGGCTAGGCTTCCGAGAATGTTGGTAGGCCAGACCTTGCTAATTCTCGACCTGCCCGCCAAGAATACTGAATAGGCAACAGCATGAGCCATCTCCAACTGCGGCTTGATATTCAACCTAAGAACCTCAATCCTTATTCTTGAATCCATGAAATCCCCGGCTCTGTACTTATGCATCAGCCACAGTCAGGCCTGACAAGTAGATTCAAGGATTATTCGGGTCCTTGGGACGTCCCAATACAGTAACAGTAGCCTCAGCCTAGAAATTTGTAGCGCACGTTTTGAGCTATGATGCTTTGCTTTTTACAATAGTTAGCTTTTGTTAGGAATTTCATGTACTATTTATACTGCTGCCGGCTTTCTAGCCAGCCAGGACTCTTCTACTAGGGCTCTTTCATCTCCTCCGAGTAAAGAAAACTGAAGAGGGCAAAAAAAGGCACTTCAAGCCATATGGTAGTATGTAAGCTGTAATACTCAAGTAAATATTCCTACGGTAGTCCGTACAGTACCCCCGGTAGTACTTGACGCACACTAGACTCCGGTAATAGAGCCATAGCATAACAGAGGTGTTCATACTATTTAAGTATGGTTAGATAGTTAGGGTATTATGTATTGTAAAGTTATTTACAAAGGGTTCGTGCAGGCTACTAATACTCCAGAGGATGAATAGACTAAGAGCGCTATTAAGTTTACAAAGTAGCTAAAGCATTCCTAATCTGCCAGATATCATATAAGCCATACCAGCCAACACGACCCCAGCGATTTCTAGCAATTCTCTCTGATCCAGGCGAGGAGATTCGGGATGTGAGCATGAGGACATAGCACAGCTGTATAACCCGAAGCCATCAGGGGATTGTTATTTTTGGGGGGGGGGGGGGGGGTCTGGTCAACTTTAAGTTATATTGAATAATTATTCTACAACCCAACCTCCTAATATAACAAAAATTCTCTCTCACCAACCCAACCCTCCCCGCTAACCCACCATACTCCCAGTCTACCACAATCACAGGAATTTTGGAATTGACAACTCCCCCGGCTAAATACCCATAAATTTTCACTCTGTAATCCCAATTAACATCGCGATATCCTACTCAATCATACTCCAGATAAAGTTACAAAAACTAAAGAACAGGCCATCCAGCCCCCCAAGTCCGCTCTTCCAATGATATTTTTTCCATAAAAAGCCTAGATGGGCTAACTTGTTTACGACGCTAAACCAATTATGCCCACGCAAGTAGCAGTACGGATCCCAATGGCTTAACAGCCCAACCTGCCCAGCGTGATATCAAAAAAAAAACCGAACCATCCCCAACTGAGGAAATGGAAGCTCTAACTACTACTTGTAGTTAACATATAAATTGCCCTTGCACAATTAGCTTTCTGCAATTGGATATGCATCAATATTCACCACTCGTCCACTTGGAAAGATACCCCATACCTCAAACACAAAGTCTCTTCACAACTCATCACCCATCATGCCTCCTCTTACAATCCCAGATCACTATCAACCAGCCCATCCTCCCGAGAGCCTACCATGCCAGAGTATACTTACCTACCTATAGCAAATACCAACAAACCATTCCAGTCACCCACAACGCCAGAAACAAACAACCATACTACAAGTACACCACGAGTACTAATCTACAGTAGTAATCGAAACTCGGCCATAGCCATAGAATTAAACACTCCCCAACACACCACTAGTCCTCAACAAAGCCCACAATACCCCCCCTCACTTCTTAACAACCGCTCCATCAAGAAACCCAGAACTATCCCCAAATCAACTCTTCCATCCACAAAAAGCAAAAAAAACCCCATACAACACCTAATCGTCAGAACTCCAGCCTAAATGGTCCAAACAAACCAGCCAATCCGTAATACCTGTGATACACCAAACCCCCTCCGTCACGCGCCGTCGCTCTCGATACTTTTCGAGCAATTTGTTAACCCTCTGATAAGTACTTTCTACTGTCTCGGAGTACAACAGACTTTGCCCGAGTCTGTATATTCCTCCTTTCACAGCTCTTGGGGGGGGGGTTTAACCAACTCACCCACTTTTCTTCCTTCCTGCCATTTTTCGATCGATGCACTACCCCCCCAATTCATTTCCTCTCTCGTCTATTTACTACTACACGCAATTTTTTTCCTACCTCTAACTTACTCTAATACCGTGCCCTGGACCGCCTTCGTCACAGAATCTCACTCTCTACTTTCCTCGTAAAGTCTGGACCAATAATTTATCATAGTAGAGACGCGAAGTAGGCAGGCAGGGCAGGGCAGGGCAGGGATATTTTGTAAGCAACAAATATTCAAACTTGTCAAAGTTTTTCATAGTACTTGACTGTGATAGCGAGGTGCCCAGCACTAGCAGATTTATGTATCACCAATTCTTCAAAGCCGAACAAATACATTAAGATAGTGAATTAAGAAATACCGAATATAAGAGGACATCAAGGAAACTAATAACAATAGAGACAAGAAAATACCCATTTTCCACTGCTTCTACTAAATCCTTCGAGGTAGTTCCACTGTCAGAGGCGTTGCCAGATTTACCACTGCCCTTATTGCTTGAGATCGTTGCCGCTGAAATCTCCCAATTGAAGGTAGGTGGTTAGCCTACTGCCTTGATTCGCCTGCTGCAAAGGCGATCAATGTCTCCCCAAACTAAGGCAGGCCCTACTAGTTTCTTTGTTGATTTATTATGGTAATTGGGGGAGTGTTGAAAGTATACTGATAGTGATATCTATTCCTCCTTTGAGTACTCAATATAAGCCTTATATGCATCTGACCTCTTCCTCCCTAAAATTTGGATCTCAGCTTCTGAAACTCTAACTTTGGCAGTCCATGTTACTGCACCATGATGGAAGCTGTACCCATTCCATGCACCCCCTCCAAGGCTAACCATAATAGCTAGTTCCTGTAGTTTTTGGACAATGTACTTGCAAGTAAAAAGTGATTGTTTAAGTTACTCAACCACAAATAGTGGGGTAAGGGGAGGTTGGTATATATCTACTGTAACAGGTGGTAACCTATTTGAACTAAGTACAATAGGGATCAGTGGTAGGCTAGCTAGCATTCGATTCCTAAGGGAGACTAAAGAGGTAAAGACAAGAAGGTCTTAGAAGAAGTAAAGGGGAAAAGAGAGTAAGAGAATCGCCATTCAACTAAGTATATTTCTTATCTAGGTTCTGTCTGAAGTCTCAAGTTCCTGATAGTCAGGAAGTCTATCTTAAATACATAATATCCTCCACCCAAGATAGAGGTTTCTGAAAACCTACAACTACTATCATTACTAGTAAGTACACACTACTAGAATCTTGTAATCCTACCAGAATCCTGAAAGCTTAAGGCAATCCTACACCCAAGCCTTATCTTTACTGCTGGTATACATGACCATTCCTTCCCTTGGAATCTCTAGAGCAAAGCCTTGCCAGTACAAATGCATAACTAATACAATCATGAACAAGTTACCAGAATCCTAATAATGTCAGTAGTGAAACAATCAATCAATCAACATAAGTAAGAACAAATGAAATGATATAACAAAGAAAATATAAGTGTAACCAGTATACAATTGCTGGAATATAAACACATGTTACATCCACTTAGAGAAATATTTCCATTGTACAAACAGGATATCCTTTATTGTGACTGGTAGCAATTATGATCTGAATTCTGTGTTAGAATGAGTCTGTTTTTGATGATAGTAAAGTCAACTCCATGTATGTCCCACTTTGCCTTAAATGAACACTATTTTTCATTAGGAACCAGTTCTGAAATACCAGACATAGTTGCAAATCAGCCTCCTTATATGTGAATTCTCCTACTCTTAGGAAGCCAGCAAAGGTAAGGGTAAAAGCTACACAAATGATTGTATTATCATAGGTTAGTATCTAGAGTGTAACTAGTATTCAGAATAAATATGAACATGTTAGAGGTGTTCAATTATGACATTCCAGTTCATTGTAGTCATGTTTGATGCCCTGCAAGGCTCTTTCAAACTATAGGTCTGAAAAAGTAGTACTTTCAATACCTAAGTTAAGCTGGTATGACTTAATATCTGTTAAGTAGAGTTTCAATGTTTTCACTCTTATTGTTCCTGCTAATAAGTAGAGCCACTCAATTAGCCATTCTGCTTTGGCCGGGAATTAACCCCTATTTTTATAGTGGTATCTGGCTAGCATATAGAAGAGGGAGGATTTCAATTGTGGTATATCATAATTACATTGGGTAGATAGTTCAAGTCCCTACTAGAGATAGTAAGCTGCTATTACTGAGAATCCTATTTGTTGAATGTTAGAAACCCATGATCCTCAGGCTGAAGGTTACAAGTAGGGTATATTAGCTGTAGAGCTACTAGTACTATATTAATTATTTTAGTATATTCAAAGTATGAGAGTGTATCTACTAGAGCATTGTCATCTGTCAAAACCTATCTTGTCTCAATATCTAAATCTCATTTTGCTGCTAGAAGTAAGCTACATCTTAGTATTAATATATTTATTGTTGCCCTTTAAATTATACAATTCTTAATTGCATAAATGTAACATATGTACATGTTCTGGCAACTATATACTGGTTATACTTATGTTTTCCTTTGTTATATTATTTCATTTGTTCTTGCTTATGTTGATTAATTGTTTCACTACAGATATCTTTAGGATTCTGGTAACTTGTTATATTTATATTAGTTATACTTTTGTACTGGCATGGCTTTACTCCAGGGATTCCAAGGGAAGGAATGTTCATGTATACTGGTGGTAGAGATAAGGCTTGGGTAGAGGATTGCCTTGGGCTTTCAGGATTCTGGTAGGATCACAAGATTCTGGTAGTGTGCACTTACCAGTAATGACAGTGGTTGCAGGTTTTCAGGAACCTCTACCTTGGGTGGAGGAAATCATATATTTAAGATAGGCTTCCTAACTAGCAGGAAACACTAGACTTCAGACAGAACCTAGATAAGAAATATACTTGATTGAACAGCAGTTTTCTTGCTCCCTTTCCCTTTCGCTTCTTCTAAGACCTTCTTGTCTTTACCTCCCTAGTCTCCCTTAGGAATCAAATGCTAGCTAGCCTACTACCGATCTCTATTGTATTAGTTCATATAGGTTACTATCTGTTACAATAAACAACAGCTCAATTGTTGATATGCATAATCACACTCTTTCTCTTACAAAGGTAAGCCTAGTAAAGCAGTGCCTGCTTGACTGCCCTCATTTTTTGGTATTGTTGTACTACTTTTTTGCCAAATGGCAAGGTATTGATATGGTAAATACTGATTTGAGGTATAGTTGAGGTTGCTTCTTCACTAATAATAGATCAGGTAGGTTCCAAATTTCATTACTCTATTATTGTTGCTAGTCAATGTAAAATGCACCCAACACTTTAGTTCCTGCTGTATTTGACCACAATAAAACTACTTCTTACTCACTGACTAGTATCAATCTCTGTAGTATAATAGATAATATCTCTTGCTGTCAAGCTAAGTCATACTGAACCCCATATACTATACAATATCTGAAATAGTTTCAGATTAGTGGGAAATATAATTGCATATTATATAGTTGATGAAAAAAGGTTCTGCCCAACAGAACTACAATTGAGACAAAGGTTAAGTATCCAGTAATCATTTGTAAGTCAAGTGATGAGAGAGAAGTACTTTTTGAAGCTTTGCTAATGACTGCTCATGACTTTACTAACTTTTTAATTGGTAGATATATTGTTATCTTGTCTGTATCTAACTCTACTCCAGTGAAACTTGCTATAGTACCCTCCTTATTTTTGGAGACCCTGATTAATAGACTGATATTAGTACAAATATCTGTAAATATACTGTCATAGTAGTTGAGATAACAACTAGGTAGTAGTATAAGTAAAAAATCATCCAGATAATGAACTACCTCAATTGCTAAGCCCTTCCTCTTAAGTTATTCCTTCAGTATTTAGTGAAACCCTTCAGCAAAGAAATTAAATAGATAAGGTACTATCCTTAAGCTAAAGGACCTGGAGAGGAGATATTCAGAATAATAGTTGTTCTGCCAATAGACCCTAAGAAGAGGCAAGTCATAAGATGATACTAGGATGCACTGAAAAGCACTCTCAAAGTCTCATTTGAAGAGCAGGCTATTTTTCCTGAATTTCTTGATAGCCTTAACTAAATCATACATATTACTATATTTAATGTACCCATACTCTTCAGTTATTCTGATATTAATAGTACTAGGGTGATTATTTGAGTACGATAAATGCTGGATTCATCTCTTAGTATCATTAGATTTATCAAACAGACTGAGAGGTGATGCTGTGAATTATTCCAGAAGGTTGACAATATCCATACACTAATTTAATCTATTTTTACTAAGTTCTGCTGCAATATCTACTGTAACAATTACAGGATTATTATTAGCAGTAGATTGGTTCGAGTGGATACAGGTTGCTCTGCAAAGTCCTTCATAATCAATTCTAGCTCTAAACTATCATATCTATTACAAACCTGGCATGGTTTGTAATGGTTTCACATGACATACGATTGTATATCATAATATTTCATTTGTTAAAAGTTTTGCACCTGACTCAGTTGAGTCATATGATGTTATGTTTTCATACTATGACTCACGTATAAGTCATAGGGTCTCACATGACTCACAGTTGTGAGTCATAATTTTTTATATTTGAATTTGATTGGTATGTTGAGCGTTGACTCATATGTGTGCATATGAGTTATAAGGACTAAGAGGCATGACTTCATTTATACGAGTAATGAGGTTTTGCACATAACCCCTTTAAGGTCATGGGACTTTTCCACATGACCAAGTATGATCATGAAGTTATAGGTTATGTGAGTGTATGAGTCACAGTTGTGACTCATTTAATTTATAAGCGGGTTGCTGGAAGAACTATATAAGGAGGACAATAGGACCTAATAGTTAGTTCTTCACACAACCACCTAAGTTATTTCCTATCTTATAAGTTATCAATAAAACACCTTTACACTCCTTATCTACAAAGACCAACCATCACAAAGAAGGAACAAGGCTGATACCAGTTGATGCTATAAGGACTTAGTATTGACAAGGGTCAATACCTAAGATATAGCATAAGACAACGAAGTATTAGAACTCTCAAAGAAGAGAGAGAACACAAGGTAAGTATTTCCCTGACTAATAGAAGAAAACAGAAGTCGTTGCCTGTTGCGAGATATAAGCTAGGAGAGATCGATAGCTGATTGTAACAATATCGTAAGGGTTGCAGTTATTACTTTTATGAGAGGGTAGCCTGCAATCTATTTTTTCCACCTGTTTGGTTTTAACCAACCAGCTGGTATGAGCAATATGTGTAGTATAAAGAGTTCAAAATAGAGTGTAGTATTGGAGTAAGGAGTTAAAGGTAGGAGACAATAGAGGCTAGTTTTGGAAGTACTGTAGGTAATATGATCAGTCTTTTGTCAATAGGAACAGTAGATATGGCTTCATGATGTGAGTAGTTGGAGTAGTATATATTATGAGAAGAGAAAAAAAAAGTATTCAGTAAAAGTATAAAAAATAAGAATAAGGAAAGGGGTGAATTGGGAAACTAATAGTAGTACAGGTTGTTCCAAAGGGAATTTGAAGCAGTATTTATTACTTGATTTCAATGAGGTGATTTATGATTACTATCATAATTGATACATATGTGTTGATGTCAGTAATGAGTGGACCTGCATTTACAGAAGTTCCACTTCTGATAGATTTGAGTAGAGGTTGATGCTGCTACTGCTGCTACTATACTACTACTTACTGGGTATTTATTGTTATAGATTGGGCATCACTCAGTATTCTTGAAGTTATTGAGTACAGGAGGGTAGGATAAGAGTGGTACTATAGGTGAATCTCATATGGGTAGCTTATATGTTTGCCTTGAGTAGGCTTGTGTCCATCCCTAGCTTGCATTCTAGTTGTTACCAGTACATAGTACTAGGTGAACAAAGTATTTTGAGGCAATCAGTTCACTGTTACCAGTCCCCAAGTTGAAAAATGACAGTGCATTTACCGCTCACAACTATCTTTCAATAAAATTGAAAATGGTATGACTTCACCCCCTCCCAAGTATACTTTTCAAGTAACTCATACAAGTTTATGGTGTATATGAAAAAGGGAGTAGCTAGCTCCTCCTGCAATGCATGAGGGGCCAATTTAACTCTGATACCACTGTATGCTACCCATGCTTTGAAAAAGGTACTTATTTTATATTTACTCTCTTTACCATCTTGTTCTGTCTGCTAAAATTCAATACCTGTGATAGTAATTGTTTATTGCAATTCTACTTGTTCCTTTTCTGTTGCTTGGAGGCAATAGATATTTGTTGATTTGAAATAATTCTTGATTATCTGGACTAAAGTACTCCATTCAATACCAGGGAAAAGGGTTTTAACAGTTTCAGCAGTAGTAGATGCATTCTCAATTTGGTAGTCTATTGTGGGTAGAAGGAGGCTGTATATACTAAGTACCTTTGGTCCATGTACCTCAGCTAGAGGGTAGTCTCATTGAGTCCAGAGTTCTGCTAGCTGGTTTTCTAGCTCTATAATTTTTGTATTTACTGTATCTGGCAGTAGGATAGTGGGATTTCCCATAACTGATAGCTGCAGAGTATTTTGGGGAGGCAGTGAGTTTGTGCAAAGTTGATAAATAACTTGATTAACAATATCTTGCTTATAGGTATGGAGTAGCTCACAGCAGTTATTGATATCTAGTGGTCTATTTGCTAGTAATGTTGTGTAATGTACCATCTCCTGCTCACTTAATGAAGTTAAGACAGATGATAGTAGGGAGTCAGTACTCTTAATTAGTGGTAACTCTTGCTAGTATATATTGCTATGAGGTATGTGATTATAATCATTCTCTTCTCCCTCTGAACTCTAGGTCTCCAGGTCTTCATGCACTTTGGTAGATGCAGGACTGAGCTTGTATTCCTGGCTCTACCTGTATCATTGGGGTGCATGTCTTTGTCATGTATTTTTGCAGATCCCAGCTAGGGCACCACATCTTCGGACTGCTGCTGGGAGGTCCCCCTGTGTCGATCCTCATGCTCATGGCATTATATTTGGTTATTGTTTGCAAACTTCATGATTTTCAAGTATGAGAGTATTTTATTATGATGGGAAATAAAGAACCAAGACAACAACAAAAGAACACGAGCTGTGAGGAGACTGTTGAAAAGTGAAGAAGAAAAGTTCTCAGAAATAAATAAATAACGTTCGGAACGGAAAGTTTGCAAGAAAAGCGCAAGTTGAGCAAGCGATCAGAGTACCACAATTTCTTCTTGTTCTTACTCTAAGATACCGGGTATCCAGCTATCTTATATACTAAGTATCTATGTTCTCATAAACGTCAATCCATCTCAATCCACTACATTCGGCCCGATCTACCCCACTTCATTCCGTTCGGTCCGTTCCACCTCATTCGGTCTGTCTCTCCTCATTCGGTCCATCCCGTTCGTTCCACTTCTCTTCTTTCCTTATCAGGAAGCAATACGATCATGCCCTACAGCATACTTACAACAGAGACAACACACATACCTCCGAGTGATATCCCGTGCGCTTTGCCCAATTGGCAACGGGTTCTGCTAACCCAGCATTAGTAGGACGCCGACGCCGGAGTATGGGGGTGAAAATTGGGATGGTATCGGTGTTACAACACACCGCCGCAGAGTGAGAACTACGTAAGTAATGGGCAAAGCACCTCCGTTGTTTAGTACACCCTTTACTTCTCGGGAATATACTGGTGGGAAGGGGTGGATGTCATGAGGGATCACTCGTTTGGATGGTCTGGAGTTCAGGGTTAGGGGGAGGGGAGGTGAGGATAGTGTTAGAAGTATCACCGAATACGAGCATGAAAGAGATAGCAAGGGCGAAGAAGTAATTGGTTGATTGTAGTTAACAAGAAAAAAAGGAGAAGAAAGCAAGAAGAATAAAAGGGGAAACCCAAGTGACAGGACAAGGGAGCAAACATAAGAGGGTAACTTTGTTGTAAGGTGACAAAAGAGAGTTACGACGACATTTTGTGTTGGACACGCAATCATTATTTCCAACAGATAGGGTCGAATTTGGTTTGGTTAAGCATGGACTGGGGAAGGGGGGGGGTTGGTCTTGAGGGGCGACGGATGATATCGTTTCAAAAATATGTTCAAACATGACTCAAAAACAATTCCATTCGAATAATCATTCATACTCGATCACTCGCGAACACAAAACTTCGGCACCGCTGCGGGGGTTTTACAGGAATATCGCCTCACCTCATCTCAAGCACCGCATCACAGTGTCCAAACCAAATCAAACCACCATCAATCTCATTACCCCCCAAGCAACTACCTACACGCCCTTCCTTCCCTTTTCCTCCCTTCCCATTCCTTCTCAAGCAATGTACACTAGCCAAATCAACAACAAAAATGAAAAACGACAAAAATCCATCACTTTTCAAAAAAACTACCATTGCACTAATCATGAAGAAGCAAAAGGTTAAGAAAAATTGAGAATAAACGTTTTGATAAACACATGCACATAGAGGTATGAATTTTAAAGGAGAAAAGAGAGAAGAGGCGAAACGACAACAAAAAAAGGTGTTAATATAAAGACTAGAGGCACATGGTATGACGAGACTAGACAAGACAGGACTAATAGAACAGGAAAGGGTATGACGATGATGAGGACGAAAAGGAAAAAAAAAAAGGGAAAAAAACAAAAGTTTGTTCGCCGAGTAGCAAAATAAATGTACTGTACTAAGCCTCCCCTTTCCTTTCCTTCTGCTATCATTCAGGCATTTTCTCCCAATCCGTCTTTTCAAAGATTTTTTTGAATCTCTAAAATTCACAATTAAGGAAAAAAAGAAAAAGAAAAGAAAAAAAATAGAAGTTTGAAATAAAATAAACACCAGACTTTGCTTTAAATAAATAAATAAATCCCCTTCGGTAGCTTTTCCGCACAACTGACTTACTAGCTCGCTTGCATTTGCAAACCGAAAAATAAATAAAAATGAAAAATTCAGTAGAAACTCTACCTGAACTTGGCTACACAACGACCCATAACCTCGCCCTGGCAGACCAACTCCGCATTAAATTCCGATCCGTCAAGGGTGAGGAAAATATCGAAATAGACTCTGTAGAAGGTTCCCTGAGGGGTATCCATTCTCTCAAAGTCCTTCTCCAAGTTCTTTCGAGACAAGTCAGAGGTAAGTGTAACGACTTCCTTGATGCCTATATTATAACTCATATAAGTATTTGATATCAGGTTAGACGAAGAATGGGGATACTAACGAGGATCTTTGGTGTACTCTGGGCAAACATCATCGTCACAAGCATACAGGATATCCTCGTACATCAGGGTAGCACCAGGAGCAACTTGTCTGAAGAAAGAAACCTTGACAGGTTCACCAATCTTAACTCTCTGTCCCTTGGTAACGAAAATCTGGCGAGTATATTTGCATCTGTCCTTTCCGTCCAAGCTGGGCACACGGTACTGTTCGGGGTGATGTCCCTCCTTGAATGGTTGTAGAGTTGCCATGAGGTAATGTCTACGGGCGACACGCGATGTAACAACCTTCTCAGTGATACCGGCGGTGACAGCTCCCTTTACTATAGCAGCCACGGAGTCCATAGGACGCACCACCTTCGACTGGAACTGAGGAGGCACGTGTAGTTTGATTTGTTGGAACAGGTACTCGGAAGCACCAAATCCACCCACAACCAAAACATTCTATCAAAATAAATTCTGTTAATGACTGCAAACCTCGTGTAACATTTCTTGTGATGGCAACATACCTGAAGTTGCCTGTTTTGTGCCTGAATGGCAATGATCTGGTTCCTTACCAACTCCAAAATCCTGTTTACCACAGGTTCGAAACATTGGAGAATCTCCTCGTTGGTGAAAGTCATGTAACCTTCCTCGATACCGGCCTCAGGGAACTCGGCCTCGATACCGACATCAACAGCCCACTTCTGTCCATTATTTCTAAAGTCCGCCTTGATACGGTTCTCAAAGTCCATAATACACTTAGCGTATACCTTTCCAGCAGTTCTCGATCCATCCGGTAGTTTCATCTTTCTAATCTTAGCACGCAAAATGTTTGAAAAGTTCCTGTTAAGAGCTGTGGAACCGCAAGAGTCACCGGAACCCGCAGTACATTCTGCCACTGAGAAAGGAACCTCTTCTTCGACCTCGTAAGCGATCAAATCGACAGTTCCACCACCACAATCGACAATGAGGACGGCATCATGGATTTTCAAGTTAAGAAGTCCAGTCTTGGAACAGAACATTGCCGCGGCCTCGGGCTCGGTAATCAATGTCAGTCTATTATCGTTTTCGTCCCTCAAGAAACCAGCCTGAATTGCCGCAGCTCTGGTTGCAGCTTTTCCTGCGTCATTCCAAATGGCCGGTACGGTCAAGAAATAACGGATGTTGCGCTCCTCACGGTTAAAGACTTCTCCTAATGTCTTCTGAAGCTGGGCTCTCATGGCTTGGCGCAACTTGAAGAGATAGTCTGCAGCGACATCGACTTCAGATTTTCCAGGAGGAAGAGGGGGGAGGTTGATAGGGTCGATGTAAGTGTTTCCAGAAAGCATAAGCTGCAGTTTAAACCATTCGACCTGCACAAGCTTAGTATATAATAACGTACCCAAAAGTAGTCAAGATATTCTACCTTTTGTACACCAGGCTTGGGATAACCAGTAGGAGCCAAGGCATCCGCGATATCAGGTCCCCAACCGACAACTTTCTGGTACTGGTCGTAATACAAAACAGTGGGGATCTACGTGCAAATTAGACATGATTGGTTCGATTTTAAATTAAGGTTCTCTACTCGAGTTGGGGGAAAAAGGAAAGGCGGGTTTACCTTATTCTTAGTCTGGTTACCCGCACCGGGCCATTCAGTAATAATATCCTCTTTCGCTTCCTGATCTGTAGCAAATGCAAATGCAACGCCGCTGAAAGTGGTACCCTATATAAGCCTTTATTAGCGAATATTCCCCCCACTTTTCCAGATAAAAAAATTGTTTGTCTTGGTATACTCACAAAATCGATTCCAACGATCAACTGTGCTTTGCTCTTATTGGTACCTTCAACTTCCGCCGCATGAGGCCTATTTTGCATTGGATGCATTCCAGGATGACTATCCCGGTGACCCATCTGAGGGGGAGCTCCCGTAGGATAAACTGGTGGGTGTCCACCATAGGGTCCAGGGGGAGGACCTTGCATACCCATAGGAGGTGGCCCTTGTGGAGGCATAGGACCAATCTGTCCCGGTCCGTATGGTCCTGGTGGAGGCATGGGACTAGTTGGTCTACCTGCTAAATGCTGGGGAGGAGGGGCATATGGTGGGGGATACGACGAAGGTCTCGGAACTCCAGGTTGGTTCGGAGGAGGACCAGATGGTTGGCCGGGATTCGGAGGAGGGGAAGGATTATTGTTCTTTTTATTACTATTGAAGGTGAACCGTCCTAGACGGCTGCTAAGTTGATTGCTCATCCTTCAAAAAAGTGAATATGATGCGGGGGAAGAATTGTGAGTTTATAGAGCGCAAAACAAAGGTTTCTGGGACGAAGAGGGAGGGGAAAGGAGGGGGGGAGGCGTGAAGAAGTCTCGGTGAGGCTGAAAAGTTCGGATTTGGCCTTGCGGTAAGGTAGCGAGTGAACGGGAAATAGCAGGCGGCAAAGAAGCAACACAAGAGGAGCGAGCGTGTGTGATGCGGGAGGAGCGACAGAAGAAGAAAAAAGAGAAAAGCCACGAGTTGGGAAATAGAACCCAAGAAATTGAAGGGCTGGGTTGCTTGCGGTGTGCAGCTGTTAGTAGTCGAAGTAGCTCGAGGTCTCTATTTCCGGCTTGTAGCGGTGTTTGTTGAACTAGAGAACAACGGTTATCAATGGGAGGATGGTGAAGAGAGAAGAAGTTGGATCGAGTGAGGAGATGTTGTTGACTATAGAAGATTGGGGCTTTTCAGCCGTAATGCGGCTGGGCTGGGCGAAAAGAGGGGGTGGAGCTGGTGGTGGTTGTGGAGGTGGAGGGTGTTGGGGGGTTTGTTGCAAAGGTGTGAGGGAACACACAAAGAGAGGAAGAGGTAAGAGAGAGAGTACCGTACGAAGAGTCCCTCGGGAGACCTTGTTTCTGAGGAGTTCCAAGCGCCTACGTACAGAAAGGTGTTTTTTTCGGAGATATTTTTGAATGGGAAAGGGGTTGCAAGAGAATGAAGGTCACTGGAGAGAAGGAAAGCTTTCTCTAATAGAAACAATTCCAAGAAGAAGAAAAAAGTGCCCGGTGCCCTGTATTGACTAAGTTAGCAGCTATCCACTTGCTTCTCTCTGGATTGCGTTCTCAATTTTTTTCAGTCCAAAGACATAAGAAATCTCGATTTACCGGCGGGCAGTGACAGTCGAAAACTCTGTCAGTCAGCCTCCGCCAACAATGAGCAGGGGGTCATTCAGGTTTCCTCCTTTCTTGTGTAGCAACACTCAATTGTGGGTACGACAAAGATTTAATTTTTTATGTATCTCATGATGGTGGAACTCAAAAAGTACGGATAGGCAATGAAGTGCAAAATGTATACAAACAATTTGTTGCGATCCATTACCACGGAATACATAAAGTACCTACTTAATGATACCCGTTTCCAACAAGTGGCAGTGCGATTTGAAGAAGGAAGCAGAAGAATGAAGTGGGGCTTTCCCCTTGTGATTTTGATACTCCACGCTTGCTTGAGCTCCCGCACTTTGTAAGGCTGAGCTTCTCCCTCGATTATTGGTCGTTCCAGGCGATACAAGTTTTTTGTGCTTCTAGACGTAAAGTTACTCTCGTCAAAAGTCCAACGAACGTCACCAGCGGACACTCGTGCAGATGCTTCAATATCAACAACACACAAGCACAGCTACCTTTATTGCCCTTCTGCCCTTTTCTTTGCACTCATTCATTGACCGAGCCAGTCAGCGAACGGTGGATTCTCGGTATGCCACTACAAAAAAAGCTCTCCTCTCCTCAAACCAAACCACGATAAGCAATGCCAAGCCTCAGCCGCAATGATTACAATATACTGTAATATGCCCTTGAAAGATGTGGGGCTAAAACCCTCGCGCCATTCGCCTAAGAATTAAGAAGTGGAAACATAGTCTAAAGTCGACATTCCTCCTCACTTTAATCTATGGGTTGGATAACGCTACACTCTGCTTCACTTCTACTCACTCGTCAAATCCTTTCCAAACGGATCAGATGATTTTTTGCTGTCTAATTGTTGGGAAGGATTGTTGCTGAATCCTACTGGATGGCTCACGAACCGGATGACCAAAGCCATACCTTTTAAAAGCCTAGCTGCTGAAGATCAAAGTAGAAATTATGCGCTAAAAAAAAAAAAAAAAGGGGTGAAAAAAAAAAAAAAAAAAAAAAAAGGTGAAAGGTTATGATTACTCAACCAGGTGCTCGTAAGCGTGCGAGGGTCTGTGCCCAGATGGCCTACTACAGTAAGACCTAAGGTGGGTCCTATTGGGCTCAGTGGGCTACCGTATCCTACTGTGATTCGGCGTCTGCTTGAAGAGTGAAACCTCCACTCTTGGAATCATTGGTATGGAGGCTTGTATTGAGTTATCGTGGCCTCGAAAATGTGGAAATTTCTTGAAGAATGTTATCTATTGTGCGGTTAGTTGTGCTGCTTTTACTTGCGTTATCAAAGAGATTAGGCAAAAATCACACGACTGCATCACAGCCTCTTTGTATGCTGTGACCAGTCTAGGTAGCTACGGTGCTCGAGTACAGCGCTGTGCTTTGCCTTGAGCAGCAAATGGAGAGTGAGGAACGAAATACGAAATACGAAACTCGATACTTGGGGCGAACAAAATAATCCGGTCGCCAAGCCTACATCACCTACGATTTTGCTAGCAAAATCATGTAGGGGCGACCGGATTATTTTGCTCGCCCCAAGTATAAATAGTAGAAGCCTAAGTTGACTTTGAAACGTCAGGCTGTGTAGAAAGAACAAGGCGGCTTAGCAAGAAACCTTCGCTCTCTCTCCCGGGAATGAGCCTGCCATCATGCTGACATGGAGGTGCCATCATCGCCCAGGAGATCGCTTGTCTACAGAGTGCGCTTGGTATGCAACCCTAAACCCGAATCGATACGGGGGAACTGGATTAGAAGCCTCAAATTTTCTTTGTTCGAACAATTGATAGGCGACCCGCGAGCGTCTGTTTTAAAGCTTCCTGCGGTTGTCGCGCTAGTAGAGAAGCTCCCCAAGCTTTTCCACGGCACTGCACTGACCTAAACTTCGAGTACCAGAGCACCGGTACAGTACAAGTATTTCTTGGTAAAGACAGAATAAATAGAAGAGTAAGGAAAGACCCCGCAGTCACTCTGGTTCAAAAATCCCCATAAACACTAATGAATGCTCAAACCAAGCATGAGAATTATGCCTACCGTATAGCTTCCCGCAGAAAGCCCAAAACTGAAAGCACCGCACCCTATAAAGAATTGAAATCTCGGCGGACCCCCCCAATATTTTTTCAAATTTGACAACACCGGTAAACCAGCATTAATCAATCACAACAGCATTATCATAGAATTCTTCACCTTCCTTTCTGACACCTTTTTCCGGTGTCCAGCACTAAAGACCTAAAACCCTAACCTACCCACAGCACCTACTGCAAAGGTTACAGTCACTAAGTCATGGTATTCTGAACGAACCAGTGTAGGCTGTTTGGCAAATCGACTTTTGAAGTTGAAGAAACAGCTACTGTATTCTAGTAGAAAATGTACTACTTCGACAGCGCTCAGAGCTGCTGAATTACACTGATACAAGAAATGCACTTTGCTCCCAAAATTTCTAATAACATTCTACAAAAGTGAACATACCCCCATCCCCCAACTCTTTTTTTTAAAGAGTTGGGGGATGCACTACAAACCCACCATCGCACTCACTTCCCCAAACCACCTCTCCCGCTACATACGTACCACATGCCCCCGGCTAGCTACCTATGCAGCAGTTCAGTTCGCTCCCAGAAACCCGGGTCACCAGATCTAGACAGAGGGAAACATTGACAGAAGTTAGCTTTAAGCGCATGACGAGAGATGGAAAGTTGGGTGCGGATGAACTTTGGTTGCTGCTATGATAGTTATAGTACGGACTGTAGTCGGGTATGTAGTCCCGGTTTTTACGTGGAGCATGGTGAATTTGTGGTGCATTGAAGGAGTGTATTGTAGTTTAGAGGAATTGATGGGGGGTGGTACTGCACAGAGAATCCATTTTTTTCTCTAGAAGATGCTGTATTGTAGATATATTGTAAATATATATATGATACGGTACGGTTGCTGGCTAAGTAAGGTGTTGTAAAGCTTTTTGGTTGCAAACTAATGGTGAGGTCTTTCTTGTGCGGTATAAAGTTATGCTCTTAAGCAACGCTGTCTTGACCATTGTGTGGAGAGAGTGACAAGATATGATTGGTTCAGAATAGCACCTCGGTTATGATACGGAGCACGTAGAGACGCTCTGCCCTCGTGATTGATATGTATTATTATTGTCTCAAGATTGATTTATCACTCGTACAGACGATGCTGAAGAAAGAAAGAAAAAAAAAAGGTAAAAACAAGAATTAATCGCTCGCATGCCAATGCCCAGAACACCATTGAATGAGATTATAAAAAAATTTTGTACCGTAACCGCCCGTATCATATGCCACATTATCCCACTAGCAGGTGTAGTAGGGGAGAACCCACTACTTGAAAAGTGACCAAACACTATTATGGAACTAGAGCACCTCAATTAGTCTCTCAATTCCACAATAACCAGATGAAATGGAAGAACATACCCTCCCACCCAACATCACAATGCTATCCACACAATCCAGCACCCGATACCTCTGCTCCGCCATCTTCCTAAGCGGATACGTATCAGGTTCACTCCCCCCCAACCTCGGCAGCGTGAGAAGATACACGGCAAAACTATTCCCCTGAAGCTTCTCAAACCCGAACCTCCGCCTCTCATACACAACCTGTCTCTCCAGCCATCTAACCAACTCTTCACCCGTCGTCGGCTGTCCCCACTGCACGAACCTCAACCCCTCCAGAAACGCCCTAATCTCCTCCTTCCCCTCAATCTTCCGATCCGCGAATAACAACTCAACGAAGTAAACCCTGCACAGCGGCGCCGACAATCCCAACGTCAAGGAATTGAAAAGCGTACCCCAGGTGCTATTCGAAGAAGTGAATGTGAAGACAGTGTTCTTCCCGTCATAGTGCGAGTTGCTATACCATAGCTTTGTGGAGAGGAAGCGCCGGGACTTATCCGGCTTTGTGTCCTCCACCGCCGCGATGTTTTCTGCGGCTTTCCGCGCTGTCAGTGGAGTCGTGGTCTGTGGGGGCTCGTAGGCTGAGGGTATTATAGCCGTTGGGGCTTGGTAGGCGAATGTTGCGGAGGCACTTATGCTACCTCCTCCGCCTCCCCCGCTGCCGTCGGAGGATATGGTGGAGCGAGGGGTTAGGCTGTATGCTGTGCCCGTCCGGGAAATGCCTGGTGTTGGACCGGGCTTTGAGGAGTTGGAGGAGGTTGACGGGCGGCATAATGTTGCTGCGCGAATGGCCATTTTTTGTGGAAGTTTTCGGGAGTCGTAGTAGAAACAAGAAGGCGCAGACTTGTTCCGTTTCTTTTTTATGTTTTGATTTGTTTTGTTTGTGCGAATGGAGTGGATTAGTATCGTGTATATGTACGATATTCTGCACCGAGGATGGAGGTGGCTTTTACATGCATCTAGCAAAGAAAGCCGAAGGGGATTTTTTTTTTCTTTTCTTTTTTTTCTCTTTGCAACTTTCGAGAGAAAAAATTAGTATGACAAACTGACTGTGCTCATGGAGAGGGAAGGTAAGCTGGACACTATATATTATCAGTGAGATTCCTTTCCATTCACTCTCGCATGTAAAATTTTTTTGAAACCAGGAGGCCGGCAGATGTAGTTTGTTTCGCAGTCTTGTTAGGCGCTCTGTGTTACTGTGCTTTTGTGTGTCACGGTTATAACAAACTTTCTTATACTCTTAAAAATCCGGGTATCTACAGAAATCGCTTACGATGTGTGGTTATTCTTTTTTTTTAATTTAGATCGAGATAGAATCTTGATGGTGCTGACGGAACTCGTGGGTTTTCCCACGTTTTTTTTTCCCCTTCTCTTTCTCTTCATTTCTGTTAAGGCATGCTGCAAATGAGATTTCCCCACTTTTCCTTGCGAGGGAGGAGGTGTTATGGCAGGCAAGTAATAACCTGTGTGCGAACCACACATCGCCGCCAGTGAGTGTCCTAACCTCCTTACGGGTTAGGGTTTTGCGACGATACAGGGGGGTCCACCCAATCAATGCCCTTTGAGTGATTTTCACAATGGCTTCAAAGTCTTTATTCTTACCTTAGGCTCACGCCTTTGGCTTGTTCTCCTTTGTTTTGGCTATTGATACGCCGCCCATGATACGAGCTCTTTTGAGAGCACCACTGCCCACCTCTTGAAAGGCATCCTTTTCTGGAACCACATTCTTTTTTTGTGCTGGCAGATGGCTGGGACTACAGTTCGCGGTTTGAGGAGCCTCCCGAGGTCCAAGTCCATACCTTCCTTATCAACACCGCCTAGCACAGACACGAACATGATTCTGATAGCCCTCCATTCTTTTTTGCGACCATTCCAGACACCCTTTTAGGGACCCAAGACTGCCCTTCGGCATGTAAGACCTAGGAGTTGAGTTTTTTATTTCTCCTAGGCAATCATCGTAAGTCCTGGGTGACCCACAGGCAATCCCAATCTTCGGGGTGTCTTCACCTTCCCACTTTGCAGGGAATGGCTTTGACCCCCAAAACCATCACCCACACCTTGGAACTTCCAGCCGGCGTATCCTGGTGGCCTTGGTGTAGTTACACAAATTTCGGAAGCCCTGGCTCACCCTCAGGTACACTACTTTCGGGGATTAGTGGTAGCTGTTTTTCTTAGCTGAAAAGGAGGGGAGGTCCGGAGGCATCATCTGGGGGATATAAATAGTGGGTGTGACAAAGTCCGTTTGAACCTGGCCAAGTCTGGCTTACAACTATCTGCACCCCAGTCTATGTGCCCGTGTACCTGCTAAGTGTAGCAGAACATCCGAGGAGGAGGATCGAACCTGTGGATACACTGGGAGGGATGATTGGCTGCTGGGGAGGGTTTCTTTTGTGCTGGAGGTTTAGCGAGATGGCGGGTGGGCCATTAATGATGTATTTGTGGCAGGTAGCCAGGAGGTGGATTTCTTTCAGGGGGCCCTTGACTGGGGGGGGTATCTCATGCCGGCTTAGCTAGATACGATTAAGTTCATGAAATGGGGCTTAACCCCGGGCTAGATAGTTGAATAAAATTAGGTTCCAGTGAGTGTCCTTTGCCCTAAAACCTATTCTCCTTGTTTCCGTTTTTTTTTGTTCGGTTCGTTGTTAGGGGGACCCACCATTATAGAATTGTATATGCTGGTGAGCCTCATCTACTAACAAGTATCATATCATACTGTAAACGTCAGTTCAGTGTTCGAGAGTGACGATCTATGGATGAGACTACTAACCCCCTAAACCTAATTAACCTGATGGGCTCTACTCGCACTCGGTCGCTGGATAATTTCAACACTTTATGCTATACACAGTGAGTATCCATTGATTGGAAAGGGTTTCTGGAAATTGCGATGACTATAAATAGTGAGATGGTGGCACTCCCGTTGATTACTCAAAATTTTTCACAAATAGTGCTGTAGTTGTACGGTACTGTACCGTACACGAGTCCGTCGCTTGCTACCGGTTTATGCGGATTGCGGGGGGCCGACCTGAGCTGAAACGACGGAGAAGCTTGTTTTACCAAAGCAGAACTCAAATCACGAGTTTTGCATTACAATAGTGAAGGAGCTGGAAGAGTTTTTTTTTTTTTTTCATTTTCAAATGTAACGCATAGGTAATTTTATAGTAATAGTTTAGCTAACGTTATTGAAGATATAGTAAAGTAGACAGCATCTTACAGTTTTAGGTAGGAAAATGAGAATAACATAGGAAATGTACAGCAGAGCTGATAGAAAAGGAAGAACGAAAGGATCCCAAAAAAACCGTAACGCCATGTCCATCCTGTAAACAGTAAACCCCCAATGCAAAAACAGGGAAAAGAAATCGAGACCAGCTCAAACATCTAGCTATGTACCAATCTAAACATCTAGTCTTCCCCGCTTCCCTCCTCTCCCCTCTCCGACTCCACCATTATGCTTTTTTTCCTAGTGTGATAATATGCCAAAGAAAAGAAAAGAAAAGATGTAAACGGAAGAAGGTATCCAAAAAGGGTATACATGCGGGGTGATATCTTCTTCCCTCTTGCTGTGCACCCTCCACTCCAACCCCCCCCCCTTCACAGTCCAGAAATAACAAAAACCAACAAGACTGCTCCAAACATTTGCAATAATTCCTTCCTCCCAAGAAGAGATTTAGAAGCCCTACTGCAAACATAACCCTGAGCCCTCCAATATGCACATCCTTGAGTATTTTGCACACTACTGGGCCCTGAATTGCCCCCAACCACGTTAGTTTTAACAGCTCCATCTCCCGTCGGGGTCGCGGGTTTAATCGTGCTCATCACCATATCTCCTCCAGCTCCGCCGCTACTAGTATAGGCGGGGGTATTGAGCGGAGTGTAGGATTTTGCAACCGTTTTAATGGTCTTTTTTGCAGCACTGGATGAAGCACGGTCGGTGGCAGTGCCCGTCGCCGTGCCCTGGGAAGACGAAATGAAAGTTCCGGAAGTCTCACCTCCTGTATTTCTACTGCCACCTGTTCCTGTTCCTGTTCTTGTTCCTGTTCCTGCTCCTGCTCCTGCTCCTGCTCCTGTTCCTGCTCCCATGGTACCTGTTCCGGCGCCGCTGGTGCCGCTTCCGGTTGAACCGGTGCCGCCGGAACTACCACTTCCACTGCTACCACTTGTTCCAGTTCCAGTTCCAGTTCCGCTCCCAGTTCCACTCCCAGTTCCGCTCCCAGTTCCGCTCCCAGTTCCGCTCCCAGTTCCGCTCCCAGTTCCGCTCCCAGTTCCGCTCCCAGTTCCGCTCCCACTGCTACTCCCAGTACCCCCACTAGTGCCGGAATTTCCGCCAGAGGTGAGAACCTGTCCTTGGCAGCTACCACTTGGTGGAGCCCTAGCACCAGCATTGCCTCCATACTCAATATCTGGCCCGGGATTAGGAAAAACTACATCTATTCCCGCTGTGGTCGCACATCCATTGCCGATATTCGCTTTGAATACCTCGGGACCGCTATAGGCTCTTTTGGCCATCGCTCTCCGTTTTGCACCACCACCGATAGTGACCGATGCGCAGTTCATGTACATCTCTCGATTTCCGATTTCGTTGAACCAAGTCCTGAATATATCTCATGAGCTTCCGATACTTGTCTTCTTCTGGTGATGCATGTCATATAATTACCAGGCGAAGACGGCATTACCAGATGGTACATCTTTTGGAATTGTGAATTTGAAGGTTTGGTCGCCGCCGGGGGTTGCGTGGGGACAATTGCCTATGAAGGATTTTATGACCATGAAGGTCTTACCCTTATCATAGGAGAGGGAAACTTGGCATGATCCACCTATTCCAGATATGGTAATTAGTAAGGGTTGTCTTTATAAACTGATTCTCTGGTTTGGGGGGGGGGGGTTTTATTTTATTTTTACTTACCACCATGTACAGCTGAGCCAGAAATACTAGAATTATGAAACCATGTCAGTATCCATTTGGGGAGATTATGATATACTACGGTAGAGTTCAATCAATACGTACACCATGCTATAGGTTCCGCCCTGTGCATAAGTTCTCACAGGTTTGCCTTCTGGTGCATCCAAATCTTTAAGATGTCCCTTACATGGGTAATTGGACCCGGAAGCCGATAGAGGAGCACTATAATCGAAGTCGGCCTTGGCAATATTGTAGTTTGGGTTGGTTTTATAATTGATCGGTGGGGGGTCCGACATGATCATGTGCGCTGCCGAAGGGGTGATCCAAAGAAGGAGGGTGAAAAGTATTGCTGTGGCCAGCAAGGAGCGTTGGGTTGCCATTGTGATTGAGTTTGATGAAATTGAAACCATAGATGTACTTTATGAAGGAATGTGAGATGTTGATATGCCTTGTTAGGACTTTGGAAGTTTGTGCTTGGCCTGTTATCAGTACTCCTTAGCCAGTAAGGTGGGTTGATTGAACTACAGAATGATGAAATAAGAGTCGAGACGCAGCAACTTAAAGAAATGTTTGGGTATCAGGAAGAGGACTCTTTTGAATAGCTCTTGCAATAGGAATTGTGTTGACGTGGAAGATATCTGAGGTGTTCAGTGTACAAAATCAATATCTAGTTTCAACTTTGGGACAAAAGAAGAATATTGAAGATGAAGGAATACGTGGACTAAGCAAATGGGAAGCAAAATGATGAAGGGGCGGGAGTGAATTCTTTGGGTATAAACAGAATTGGATGAGCAGACACGGGAAGTAGAAACGCAACGATCACTGCGGGTTCAAACGAAAGCAGATAGGCCGTCTGAGGCGAGCACACGATAATTTTATAACAGATTTGACCACTACTAGAGTCAGGTCATATAGATACAGTCACGCTCATCCCCCTTGGTCCGGCTTTGTTTTTTTTTTTCCTTTACAGCCATGACCATTGAGCCCCTCGAACGCCCCCACAAACAAAACGATAACCAATATGAAAACGGTGCGGCAGAGCCACAAGCCAAGCGAGGGTTCCTGAGCAATCGGAGAGGAACCTCACGGATGGGAGGGATTGAGATGACGAATGAAACTCTATGCCTGCCTCACCGAGCTAGAAAGAGGTTGACAGCGGATTGTGCAGGTCTTCTGAATTGGTACTAGAGGGATCTGAGCTCAAAGATTGAAGAGAAGAAAAAAATCAACTAACTTTGCACATTGCACATGATGCGCTGGTTCATAATTGCAGTATTCGTATACCGCAAAAACTCGCCAAACTCGCTATGCAGGACCACACATTGTCGTGCTCTAATTGGCCAGCACAATAGCTAGCTTCACAAGTTTACCCTCCGATTGGCCACAATCCTTGCGTGATGGCCTTGGCTGCATAGCGAGTTTGGCGAGTTTTTGCCGTAGTCGAGTAAAACCATCTGCACCTTAGTGTTTGCCAACAATGCAGGGGGAAGCCTATGATTCCATTATGAGAGCGGGCACGAGATGGCTCACGAAAGCGGTCGAAGACGAGAAGAGGTTACAGTCGTTGACAAGGAACAACGTGTTCAAGGCGTGGGATAATTGCATTCTTGTTGAGGCGGTCCCTGCATTGGCGTTATCAAATCCAACTGCCCTCCCGTACCTACGGAACGGAAACGCTTCAGGACGCCCTCAAGTCTATAATAATAGAAATTAGCCTGAGCAATGATAGCATCGAACATAAGAGCATCCACAAAAGAGATGTTTTAGTTCTGTCGCTAAGCAACCTATGGCGTTTTCAGATCCGGAGCTGGCTGGATAGGAGAGTCCTTCTATTGGTCCCGAAAAAAGAAACAGCAAACAGGAGGATGTTGACAGACGTGGAGTCCAAAAAACCCCACACTTCCAATTGTCTCAGGATCAATACCAAGGGGGCTTTAACAGTGGTCAACTCTGGGTGCGTTTGCTTCGTTGGTCAACGTGTCAACCAGGGGGGCCACACAGAATTTGCCGTTCTCGGCAACGGTCCCTGCCAACCTTCTTAGCTGTGAGCTTGTGAGGGGTAAAAACTTTAGCTAATAGTATCGCTGCTGGTCCTTAGTGATAATAAGTAGTGAGATAATATTTAAGATTTATGCCAAGGGTACAGAAGCCTTTTCCTTATCGATTAAAGTGTCGGCTATGTGTCGATAATCTTTGTAATTTGCATGAAATTTCAATTGACTGCTAGCAAGCTTGCTAGTAGTTCCATATTATCATACCCGTGCTGTCCCCTTTTGCTTGTGAATTAAGCCTCAGAAAAAAAGGGTATTGCGGAAAGATGGCATGCACAGTTGATCACTCAGTCTGACTCCGACCCCCGAAACACTGCCGTCCAAAAGTCATCATCGTGCAGGGCTGAAGGGAGTACTTTCCATTCTAGAGCTCCCGATGAATTGGGGTGTCCACGTCAAGGTCTTTCACTCAGATCGGAGGGCTTTGTTGACCGGACCGCACTACCGTTTGAGAATCGATGGTATCGTAGCGTAGACTTTGACAAACTTCGCATTAGCACCTGTAGGCGGCAGAGCCCGGTATCACAATTGGCTTGAGACTTTCTGTGATCCAGTGCGGGGTCGAGGCAAAAGCCGCCTCAAATTTGTCGACTCAGATTCCCTCTTAGCAAATTCGTAGGCAATTGATATTTTATTGAGTGCTCAACAGCTGCATGAAATCTGCAGGAGTGGCTTCGGGTCCGATCGGAATACTCTGTGTATTTCTCGGCGTTGGACGGTGTTTATCGCCGAATGCTGCTTCGGAAGATGCTGAGGGAACAAGTGTTCCCGCGTTTATCAAAATATCCGAGTGACGCCGCGTAGTAATTCAGTCCAAGGCCTTTAAGCATGCCAAATTATTTACACGTTGAGTGATAGTAGGTTGGGTAGCGACCATTATGTATTTCCGGTTAGCCAGAATCAAAGCCTAAGCCTCTTCATTGAAACGAGTGAGGTAGCTGTTCATATATTTGCAATCAATGGCGAGCAGAATTTCTGTGTCTTAAGATAGGTAACTGTATCTTAGGTCACTGAACTCCAAGGAAATGCCAGCAGCATGAAACTGTCGTGAAATGTCTTGATAAATGGAGACCGCGAAGCCCTTTCATTTGTTCCCTTTACGCGAGGCTCGGGGCCCTTTGCTTCACCCTTGAGCCATTCGAGTGTTAACACCGCCTCCTCTGTTCACCCGTCGTGATGTTGGATATCAAGTCCTGATGCGGAACCTCGAGGTCCAATATCTTTGATAACACGGAAAAACCAACGGTAAGTGGGATAATCCCTAATACCCCTTCGGTAAAATTTGCCAGAGAATCATATCCGACTGTAATGTTCACCGGTCAGCGAAATATTGAAAACTTTGAATAAACAGTCTTACATTGCCAGAAATCTGCCCAACAATTTGGTGGCTTGCCGTCAAAGAATTAGATCCTAACGTCATAATAGTTGTATAAACCTATATAGAACAGCACAAGATGGACAAAATGGAAAAGAAGACACTAAATTTTGAAAGAGGTACTGGTAAAGAATAGCTTGAGGGTCTTCGACGAGATTTGTGGCGGGTCAAGCAAGGATTGAAACTGGTATGGGGCCGAGCGAATCGATCCAACTTTATCGGGGCCGGAGTGTCTGATTAGAAGCAACAGCAAGCACCTGAGGGGTAGGAATGACTCGAGGGGCAGAACTAATATGTTTCAAGTGTTCCTTGGCCTGCTTATGCCACCGCTTTGAGTTCATATATCATAAGCACCGATATCCTCCATCCACACGCCAATTCTCCCAAGCCTTTAAGCGGTGGATAGTGAATCCGGAACCTGTTGAGTATCTTCAATTGCCTGCTGTGGCCGATACCCTGGAAATCTGAATTCCTGTGCATTTGGTGCGGATGATAAAATTATTCGTAATTGAACGACGTTTGTGAACACAACCGCTATTGCAAACAAGCAAAATTTGACCCTTCTCGCACGGATCTTGGTGTCATGCAATAGCAGTCGTGTTCACAAACGTCGTTCAATTACGAGTAGCTGTTAGTTCAGAGATAACATTATCAAACATATCAAAGCATGGATGAGTGTTCAACAGTTCAAGTTGTAAACCCACTCAATATGAAGGAGTCCAACCCAGTTTTTTCTCGACCTCCATCTCCATAGATACGAGTTGGGGGCCTGTTTGGATAGGGCATTCCTTTGCATGCGCATAATGTGTGTGAAAGTGAACCGCGATCTTCTCTGATCGAAAAAGTAGACATGCAGACTCGAGTGCGGGGAGAAAGCGGTAACGATTTCCCTGTTCAGCCCTGTTGAGCTTGAATGCTCTTATCCTGGACTGCCATATTAGGGAAAGTTGTAGTTTTCTTTTTGCTCTCTCCCATCGTTTCTGATCTTGGAGTCGACAAAAAAAAAAGTATTTAATTCCCGTGGAACCAATACGAACGGGAGAGATTGTAAACCGAAGACTAAAAGGTGCTAGTATGTCGGTGATGGCTGCGGTTTATTCAGACGAATCGGCGGCAAGATAGGTGAGAAACCATGCGGACAGTTCGGATTTAACATGTTAGTTGTTTTTGGGAACCTTGTTTTTCCCTCAACGACCGAACCTCTTACCCATCGCATTTATCCACTATCAATATCAAAATCCCCAGCTATCGCGGAGAAGGAGCTAGATATTTGATATAACAAAAGACAGTCAAAAATTCCGCTGCAAAAGATGAGTTCAAATACTGATGACCCGGATTGTTTGGAACCTTGTGCTATAATAGGGTTGGTGAGCTTCCTGGAATTTGAGATGCTGTTAAAGCGTTACTGAGGTCTTTTGGTGGCTTTAGAGCTCTTTTTTTTTACCACAGGTGCTGTATGCTTGTCGATGAGGGTTCCTCGCTGTCCCCTAAGGTAGTAGGTGGTTTTGAAAGAAAACGGGGACTATGGTCCTAAACACTGTCTTTATGGATTCACCTAAAGCTATAGTCAGTGGATAGAGAAGGTGGAACGCTAGGAGGCTGGGAATCTTCTCTGGATTCTGGGAACTAGAGTCGTTTCTATGGTTCTTAGGTGCGAGCACTCGAGTAGAGGGGCACACCTGATCCTGCCACTGGAGAGATATAGTACACGTTGATAATGATACTCTGGCTTATATTGGTATAGCATCAGGATCCCAAAAGGATTACACCCGAAGAGCTTTGACACTATTCCCTCCTGTCATATCGGACAACGTGTTTGAGAGAACAGCTGCAAAGCGCTCTCTCGCCTTCCAACGGTGCCAAACGACACGAAGGCCCCCGTGGACCTTAGAGAGATGCTCATATCGCGATGAACCCAGTTGATACCGGGCAATCAGAGCTCTTCATAAAGCTAATGGTGCCAGAGATTAAAGGTTTATGATGAGAGAAAACGGCAAGTAAGGCCCGACTTGAGGATCCGGGTTCTCTTGATGCATGTCACAAGTTCCCCAGCTCAAATAAACCACTACCCCTATCGATATAACAATAAAAACCACCAACCGGGATACTGCCCACTTGAAAATGATATCAGCCCGGATAACTCCTAGGCACTCGGAAGCATAGTTATGAAACATGCCTTTGTGGAAGCAATCCTCTGGATAATGAGTCGTATTTAAAGCTCTCGATAGCATTTAGGCGTTTCATATATTCGGAAGAGTGAGGTTTGCCTACCGGGGAATATACAGGAAGATATTTATGAAGTGAAGGGAAACAAGATGTTGAAAGGGAAGAGTGAGGTTGCGCGTCGCGTGGGTGCATGGGCCCCCGCTTAGGATTTTCCGAAGCGGAATAACGTATATCCAGGCATGGTGTCCCACCTCCAATTCATATCCCGTCAATGTATGATTTGTACCTCTCCTGTGCCTTCACGGTTGTCCTATCGATCTATTGATCCATAGAAGATTGTCGAACAGAACCACGGTTCTGTTGAGCAATTGATGCCAGGTCTCCAGAGACAAATGGTATCAGGTTTCTGTTTTTTGTGGGGGTTGTGAAATCACTGGAAAACATTTACTGCTATCACTCATTATCGAGAACTGATAGGAAATCCTCTCTTATCGTTCGATTTTTACGATTTTATGCATTCATTCAGGAGCTCCTCATCAGTAGCGAGAGTTCGCCTGCCAAATCCGTTTTCCTCGCCACTTACCCCACTGTTGATCTACCTCATGCCAGCGGCTCGTATCTCGCTTTTCAGGGCCAGGGGTTTGGTTTTGGGAGTCTTTTGGAATCTCCCCGCCGGCTTTGTTTCTCTATTCGGGAGGAAACCCCTTTAGGGATTATCTTCACCTAAAGTCTCCGAGTAATATGGATGGTGCATTATTAGGCTTACCCTTCTCAATCAGATACCAGATGCTGAGGCTTAATACCGGCATTTTTACACCTGGAATTGTCGTGCAATTGTGCAGGGAGTATTCAGGTCACCTGGGAGCCCTGTGGATCCTGGTTTGTTTGCACGCAAGATTTAACAAAAGTGGGTTTGATAGTAAACTTTTACTCACAATATCAGGAATAGCATCAACCCTGCATAACCCTTCTTTCTTCTTATAAGGCCGTCTCTGCCACGAGGGATACGTTTCACACTTACAGCACTTTCACAACTTTTAACAGTACCCTCTAATATTCCTTAGTATGAAAATCATGCTCGAGGAAGGGTATTCTTCAGAAGACAAAACTTCTTTGAAACTTAGGGGAGATATTGAAGCCAAGCAGACCTCAATCAACCATGGGACCGTGATAGATCCCCAATATGCTGAAGTAAATTCGTCTGAAGCAGTCAGGTTTGTAAAGACTGCAAGGGGTCTTTCTAGCAGACACATTCAAGTTTATTTCTTTTTCTCTTTAAAAAATAAACATTTTTTGATACTGACTGAATTGCCCTTTAGCTTATAACAATTGGGGGCTCGGTAGTCACCGGCCTATTCGCCGGAATTGGGTCGTGAGTTACCCCCACCAATCAGCCATCCTAAAATCACAGATCTGGTGGCTGCTAACACTTGAGGTAATAAAAGTGCTCTTGCTAGGGCTGGACCTTTGTCGATTTTTCTTGTGTATGGTTTCGCTCTCTAGCTAAATATTGACTCAGCATTTTTCTAATAGCGTTTGTCAGATTCGCTTCTTTTGCTATCTTGATCCAGTATGGGCTTATGGTAATCATCAATTATCACATTGAGCTAGGACAAATGCTAACTTGAACAGCATATCGTTGCTGAGATGTGCTCCTGGCTGCCCATACGGGGCTCAGTTTTCTACTTTGCTGAGAAGTGGGTGGACGGTGCTCTCGGATTTTCAGCGGGATATATGTATTGGGCGAGTCTCTTAAACCACTGACCGAAGGGATCGGGAATTCTAATTCATTGATAGTACGGAGCCACAATGTTTGTATGTATTGAATTCGTGAGTAGCCCCACTTGTTTATACATTGAGTTCAGTTTTCCTGACATTCAAATAGGTTGCTGTAGCAGGGGTAATCTCCTTTTGATCTGATCTGAATCCTGGCATCTGGATTGCCATTGCCAATGAAGGAATATCTAGTTGAGGGCACCACTGGGAGGTTTCTAGGCTTCTGGTCCGTTATGATATACGCAGCATTTGCTTGTGGAGGTAGATTTTATTTAAGCTAAAATTGGTTAGCTTATACCGAGGGGAGAATAGTCACACTAACAGCTCCATAAACGATACAAGCCCCGATATATTGGTGATGATCTCCGGGGAGGTTCAGAATCCACGCAAAAATATCCCCATCGCAGCTGGGAAAGCGTACATTCGTATCTACCTTTTTTATGTCGTTGGAGTATTACGGTATGTTTAAGCATTATCTGCTCCTCTGACGATCCAACACTTCTTGCCGCTCTAGATGCTGGGAAAGCTGGAAGCGCGGCTAGTCCTTGGGTGATTGGTATTCAAAGGATGGGTATTAATAGTCTGGCCCATCTCGTTAACTTTGTAGTTATGACTTCGGCGTGGTCATGTGGAAATTCGTAAGTAACTAGGATCCTCCAATCGCCTCGGCTTAGGCCGTTATCACTCCACCTTGCTAACATTTCATTTGTTGGTATGATGTTATAGATATGTCTATTCTGCGAGCCGAACCTTATACGCCTTGGCACTAAACAATAAAACACCCAAAATATTTAAGAAGTGCTTGAGCAGTGGTGTTCCGATATATTGTGTCCTTTTTGTTGCACTTACCTCGTTGATATCTTTCTTGAGTGTTAGCAATTCTACTAGCACAGTATTCGGATGGGTTAGTATTATATATTTCACTCGCAACTAGGGGTACGGTACTGTACAGCTTGACTGACGTGTAGGATGCATTTGGTTTGTTAACCTCGGCACTGTTAGCTTTTTGTTAACATGCGTGATTATTTTTATAACCTATATCCGATTCCGAGTGAGTTCTGAAGCCCTACCATCTGATATTACACTTTACTCATATCTTGTCAGAAAGCCATGCAAATACAAGGAGTAGGAATGAAAAACATTTACCATAGAACACCGTTTCACCTTCAACCATATGCAGCATATGTTGGATTTACCTTCTGTTTCCTTATTCTTTTTTCAATGGTAGAAGCTCTCTTCGTCCGAATGAAGTGAAAATGGAGTACTAATATCACCAATTGTGTAGGGTTTGACTTGTTCTGGCCAGGCGCTTTTTCAGTGTCCGCCTTTTTTACATGCTACTTTGGAGTTTTCTCCCCGATCGCCCTCTTCGTCTTTTGGAAAATTTTTAAGAAAACCAAGTTCCTAAGTGCTAAAGAAGCGGACATATTCTCGGGAAAACAAGAGATCGGCGATGAAGAACAATAATTCTTAGAAAAGAGGGGTCCGGAAGTCAAAAACTGGAAGACGACATTGTACAATTTCTTTTTTTAAGAAGCTAATGCGGCATCTGCAAGCATTATAGTTGAGATTGGTGAATTGAAAATTGAGGAGTTATTGGAGCGCCCAAACAAGTCATGTACTCTAGTAGTGGGCTACAGAGTGTGGGTTTAACCATTTGATATCACAGGACGCCCAAAGACCGCCCACGAGTGAGGCACATCAGCTCGGATGCTTAACCAGTCGCGCTGATTTGACTATAGACATACCCCTCAAGAATGCATGGTCAAGTCCACTACTGGAATGGATTGTAGTCATGCAACTTCAGGTTACAATAGTTCTGGGCACGGCTCGCAAAATGCTGAGATACTCCCTTGAGCCCAAATTCCACCAAGCTTTTCTCGATTTACCATTGAACTCGATCTTACCCCACTGCCGAACAAGCATACTCCGGGGCGTTATTACAAGTCGAAAATCAGGATTCGACGCTTCCTTGGAGAGCACCGCTGATACGGGGAGCTTACAACCCCAAATATTCAGATAGAGAAAAATACTAAACACTCTTTTTTTTTCCATACGACCATATTTAATTATTCTACCAGTAGGCCGCGAACTTGAATGATTTGCACAGGGAAGGGGTTTTTTTCCTTCTTTTGTCAGAATTCTCCTTCGTTTGCTAGTCCACTGTGGATACTTGAGAGTCCATGCAAAGGAAAGGATTCGCCAATGGCCCAGGCCCTGTTGCTTGATAGGTGAGCCGCAGCATGTAACTGTCCGTAATTTTTTGCTAAGGAAAGGTTGCATCACCGTCTACAACGATTAGTAGGTTCGGCGAGTCTATCTATTGGTCGGTTGACTTGATAAGTGTGAACCAATGATATTGAAAGAACCTCACCTCACCATTAGAGGTCACGCATGTTGCTATTCCAACTGGTGATGCCCACGAAGCTCATGAGGAATCACCGGTCTATGAAAAAGTTTGCTGTATAAAGGGGACTACCCCTTTCTGATGTTGTGTTATACTATCAGGTTACACTCTTCAGTCTTCAAAAAGCCTATTATCTATCCTCAAAAGAATGACTGCTACTACGACCTTACCGGCCTCCTGGTTCCAAAGTACTCCCCTCTATCAATTGGAGAGAAGAGCGATATTTCTAAAGGTGTGCAACAATTCCAATTTTTTTCTCCTTAATTTCACTTCATACCAAAATTATAACTTCTTGAGAAAGGCATGGCATTTTGTAGGACCTTTCACAAGATTTGTAAACCGAGGTGAAAAGGTTTACTACGAAATCGCCCAAGTCAAATTCTATATCGTCAACACAAGTCCTGAAGGTGCCGGATTGGGTACCAATGGGATAGAAGTACATCGAGACAATGATGTGAGTATCCCTCAACTTCATGGCGACCTCGGGTATGTAACCTAACCTATTCAACCAATCCCGGTCTACAGGACAGCTCTATTCGTGTACATTTCACTTCAGGCGGCCTAGTCTTTGTCACGCTGTCTTCAGAATCACTAGCCTTTGAAGGATTCTTTCCAGATCTCGAACCTCTTTTATCGAAGGTGGACTTCACCAAATTGAAGTATCGCCGAAGCATTTCATATGAAGGTGGTTTCAACTGGAAAACCATGTGCATACCCCCTCTTTATGTCCATGGACCTTAGTCAACTAACAGCTTGATATAGGATGGACGGTTACCAAGAGTGTCTTCATTGCCAATATACCCACCCATCCTTCAGCAAACTCTATCCACCTACCTCCTACTCAATTCAGAACCATGGGAGCTTTTGCAGACACATTGCCGATCCTAAGAAGGTCGCACTCCCTGTCACCTTAAGATCATTAAGGCCCTCCACTAACTTATAAAAGCCTGACGATGGACTCTTCCTCTATTTCTTCCCAATTTGTACACTAAACGTAAGTCTCCAACCCATCCGGCAGACCTTCAATCTAACACACCATAGGTCTACGGCGGCGGTATGTCCTCATTCTGCACATGCCCAACACCAGACCCCACCGTGTCAAGAATGGAGTTTGACTACTACTACAACGGAGAGGACGAAGCCTTTGAAGAGTACTTCAAGTTTCTGCGACAAGTCGCCTTGGAAGATTATGAGTTGTGCGTTGCTGCTCAACAAAATCTCCAGAGAGGCGTGTATGTAGAAGGAGTGCTGAACCCTGAGCAGGAGAGCGGAGTGATATGTATGTCTACTTCTATCTTAGTTTCTCACCAACCCGATAGATAACTAACACCAGCTTGTATGCCTAGATTACCAACAAGTGGTCAGGAATCTAGTCCTGACAAAGTACAAAGCGGAGAAAGTGGAGGCAGAGGAGGGGGCGGCAAAAGACGGTATCTCCTGCGTTTCTGCAGGGAATCAGGCATCGCCTGGGCTCTCGGCGTCGACAACCGTCGGTGTTGGTGCATAACTCATCTCCATCGGGGCGGGAGGAGGCTGGAGGTCCGCTCCGAGTGATAATATATGACAACCTCATAGGAATGGACAATTCTCGTGTAAATAAAGTTATTAAATTCCGTCTCGCAGGGATTTTCCCCGTCTCTTTTTTTTTTTTTTTTTTTTTTTTTAACTCGGGGAATGTATCCGATGAGTGATAACTCCCTTCTCTTCTTCCACCCTCCTATTAGTCTACCCCGATCTACCGAGAGTACCATCATATCACTAGTCCAGCACAGTAAGTTACCAAGTACAGATAGACACAACCTTATTTAAACCTCCACTCACTTCGCCTCCTCTCGTCTACCATACAGTACCAGAGCAAAAGTCCGAAACCACCCTAACACCAAGTTACCGAAACCGAATCATAGCCAGTTAGACCATGAGGGGGCTCAACGAACAAGCCATACAAAATGTCTTGGCAAATGCTGATTTTTGGTATGGCTTGTTCGTTGAAAACCCCTGTTCGTTGAGCCCCCTCATGGTCTAACCTCCCCCCATACGAGGGCTAATTCAGTAGTACAAGTATGGTGCCGGTCAACCAAAACCTGCCCTCCAGCCAAAGTTCTTGGACAATCTGGACAAACTGAATTATCAGGAATCAAGAAAAGACTTTAAAAATAATTGTTCTGGTAAATCTGTTGAGAATCCCTTGGGAAATCCTCTAATTACTTTTTTTATTTATTTATTTTATAGATGAGTTCAAACTCGCCAATCAAAATCATGTTTCAGTGGGCTGTTTAATACAGATGTGCAACATCTTCAATTCCAACCCCAACCACAACAATGACTTTCTGCATACCTTTGGGAGGAAAGAAACACCATAGATCAATTCTAACATATCTTTATAACAATTTTACCAGAGGAAATTTCAAAGTACCTTCTCAATAAGAAGCTATTTCCAATTTAAAAATTTTGTATCAAAACTTGGCCACGAGGGCCGGTTTTGATTGTCCGGCACCATACCAGGGGATATGTTTTCGTACAAGGCGGGGGGTAGCTAACCAGCAAAAACTATCCCCGTCTTGTACGAAAACATCTTGCCTAGTACTTGCACAAAGTAAACTTATCAAAGACATGTCTCTATCATTATTACCCACCACTCCCGAAGGAACATAACATTCACCTATCCACTTCTCTCTCAATTGATGGATCGAATTCCCGCAGCGTAGTCTGCTACGATGTCAGAGGTATCCATCCGTGCCATGGTCGAACCGACTCTCAACAGGCGCTCGTGTTTATACTTTTTTTCCGTCGTGTGCTGTGCTGTGCTGTACTGTAAGTGTAGCTTCGAGAGTAGAGTAGTTGTACTGTAGCTATCCTGTCGTACCCATTTACTCTACTCTACTGTAGAGCCTCGGAGTGGTTAGGCACGCTTTACTACAGTACACTGCACTAGACTACGGTAGACGAGACTGGGCTGTGCTGAAGAGTAGCCATCCACAGGCAGCAGCTAACTAACCCGCGCCCTAGTACAATACTCTTGAGTACTAGTATGCTGTGCGATACGGTAGACGACTTACGGCGGTGCTATGCACAGTACCCTATCCTTCCATTTCCATTTCCACCATGCACTAAAGGGAGAAATAAAGAAATAAAGAAAACCGGAGATTTGAAGCAGCCACCCACTCTCCCGCCGATTTCCGACGTTACTGGCGTTATTCCTCGTACTACATTACCACGGGTACCTTCCTTCCTTCCTTCCTTCCCGGTGATTGGATGGAGTCCAGAAGCCTCGTATTACGGGACGGAAGTTTCGTCAAGTTAACCTATCACCTGTACCGTACTGTACTGTACTCGGGCATGGTCATAAAGGGTGGGGAAAAAAAGATTAGCAAAGTCAGGTGGGGAAGTTGGGAGACAAGTTGCAATGTGGAAAAAAGGTTGCCTTGGCAGACATCAGGAAACCGGATCGAGAGTAACGTACCTGAGGGCATACCGAAAAATACGGCGCA
This sequence comes from Choiromyces venosus 120613-1, assembly GCA_003788595.2. Lineage (NCBI taxonomy): Eukaryota > Fungi > Ascomycota > Pezizomycetes > Pezizales > Tuberaceae > Choiromyces > Choiromyces venosus. Next base: position 1,277,926 of record ML120351.1, read on the forward strand.
AGGAAAAATGAAGGGTTTGGTGGGGGTCAGTGAAAAATGATAGGCGGTGGAAGCCTTGCTCTTCACCAAATTTTTCGTTGTGCCGTATTTTTCGGTATGCCGTCAGGTACGTTATGTACTTGAGTATCTTAATAATACATGGCATCTCCTCTCAGTTATCTTTTGCTTTTTGTAGTATTATTACCCCCTTTCCTTACTTACTAGCATTCCACTTTACTGCTATTTGCTTATTCTTACCAGCATATGCAGCCCTGTCAAGAAAGTCCTCACGCCCGACCATGTGGTATGGCGATTTCTTGACGAGTGTGGATGTATTCTCATGTATGATATCAGTACTTTTTATTATTACGACAAAACAGACTACCGTTTAATATGCCCGCCTCCCACAGCTATGATCGCTCGCAGCGAATTAGGAGGACTATCTGTAAGGGTATCTAAAACAGATTGATCGATTTGCCTCCCATTCCTCCAGCATGGCCTCCCATAATTTCTCCTCATGATTTGGTCTCCTTTCTACCACCGTGATAATAATGATTATTCTAATACCGCTACTTGAGATTACATCCACACTTTGCCAAGAAACAGCCATACAACATGATCGGGCATGAGGACTTTCTTGACAGGGCTGTACTTGTACGTGTAGTATTATATTTGCAAAAGTATTCTTATATTTTCCTCTTGTTCATCATATTATTATGCGATTATTCTTCATATATTTACATCTTCTTGAATTATTAATAAGAATCTGAGTCTCTTCCTTCTCAAAACTACCTTAGGAGAAAAGAAGCTTCAGGACTCCCCTCCCCCCCCCTGCCCCTTGCAAACATGGCAATTTGGTTATGTAGTTTGCTGTCATGTGCAATAGCCCCGGGTTTTTAGATGTCCTGCAGCACCAGTGTTACCGTATTCCACCCACCCACACACCTTGATCAACACCCGCGATCCTTGTCGTGCCACCCCAAAGTTTTGCGCCCTCTATGGCGATGTTTATGGCGATGCCCGAGTACGGTACTCGGGATAAGCCAGCCGATCTAACTGCCCGCTATATAGATTATTGCGTCATGGATAAGCTACCGTAGGAGTAAGTTCGAAATAAACCTCTTAAATACTAGACTACCCTAACTTACTACTGATCTCCGTTTATCAGCTGGAACATCTCTCGCTCTGATTCTTCCTTTCTTTCTTGGATAGAATAAATATAACTCACTTGACTTGACTCTCCCAGCCAGCCGCAGCTCGTATAATCCCTATCTATCCATCCATTGGCGGGTAGTAATTATTACAAAAAGCATCATAGGTGGTAGGTGGTGGGTGTTTCGTTTCGTTAAGGAAGGTTGTATAACATAGTACAATAACTCGTTCGCCTTTTCTAGCTGTTTTCGGCGCGGGGAGGTGGTACGTGCTTTTTTTTTTTTTTTTTTTTTGTTTAGGCGGGGGTGGTACGTGCGGGCAAGCGGGGTGGAGTACCGGTACCGTAGTCGGAGTGAGTAAAAAGCAGAGCCCCACTTTTTTTTTCTTTTTTTCTTTTTTCGAATAATAATTATGAGCGAGAGATAGGGACAGTGAGTTAAATTTTTACTCTTGCAGGTGCTTTTGTATTCTAATGTATTGTATGTATGTAGGGTTCTGGTTATGGATTTGAGATGAGCTGGTTTGGTATGGTTTGGTATTGTGCAGAGATGGTCTGCGTGGGGTAGTGGTACTTGAGACCCATATTCTGGTGCTGTGTGCATGGGATTGATTTTATCGTATCATACTTGTCATAGGGCTCAAAAAGAAATGAGCAGGTGAGTGAAGAGGGGAGGGGGTTCACCTGCCGATCACGAGCACCGGTACCGACCTCGTCCTGGCATAGATGTATATCGTGAAGTTTAATAGAGTACAGTACAATCGTGCTCGTGGGGTACAGTGCACTACTGCGCTTCGGTGACCCCGAATGCTGTGGAGAGGAGGTTAAGTTTGAATGGCTATGGTGCTCTACTGTACCGACCCTCGTGGCTTAGTGTTAATTCTTTGTTTGATGGTATGATACCATTATGTATAGTTTATTGGATTCGATCTTCTGTTCAGGGGTTTGCGCTGCACTGTTCTGCACTGAACTCGTGCTGGATCCGTACTGCAGTGTACGATGCGGTACCCGACTTTACCACCGGAATCATACCAAGTTAAGTGTAATCTGAGGCATCGTAGTCTATCATGTTGTGCTTCTTGCTCTACTACTCACAGTAGAGTACGCTCAAAGTGACAATTCCTTTTAAAACAAAAGTTAAAGCCAACTTGTCATAAAACCGAAACCTCGGACACTGCCGCCCCGCTATCTACCAACAATTAACCAACTCCCAAACAACAGCTAACCAGTCCGCCAGTATCATAACTCTAAACACCCAGCCCACACGAGAAGTTCTACCATAATACAAGTACCAGGGGATATGTTTTCGTACAAGACAAGGATTATTTTGCAGTTACGGTAATAATCATTGTCTTGTACGAAAACATATCCCCTGGGTACTTGTACCCAAATACCGTGAAACAAACGAAAAAAAAAGAAAAAAAAGAAAAAAAACTAAAATCAAGCTGCCATACCCGCCCTACGCCCCCTGAGGCAGTCTGAGCTCCCTCCCCCAGATCCCCCAACGGCGCACCCATTCCCCCACAAGTTACATACGGGTACAGTACAGTACAAAAGTCCATTCGCCGACCATCAACCGCCCTCAGGTAGGCAGGCACATAACGGTAGATTCATTCCAGAACGTGGTCATAGCTTTTACTTACACCTGGTGCTACAATCGGAGACCCATAACGCGTACTGTACCACCTGCCTACCTTCCAGCTCTGATGCAGTGCAGTGCAGTGCAGTGCAGTGTAGGCATTTTTCTAATTATTTTATTTGTGAAATTTGAAATATTTAAAATGCTCAGTCGGGTTGGGTTGGGTTGTGCGGAAGCTTCGAGTAAAGTGAGTGCCGGCAGCATCATAAGGTTAGGGGGGGCTGAAGAGGATTGGAACGGGTGATGACCTACAGATCGTATCCTATTGGAAGTTCGTATGAGTGGGGCAGGGCAGGGCAGGGTAGTGCTCGTAACTTGGGATTTGTTTGGTCCGATTTGAGGCAACCTATTATTGTGCGAAGCAGACTGGCCAGGGAGGAAAGGAGTGGAGGGAGGTGTGTTATTTTAATTCATTTTCTACTCTGGGTTTTTGGAAAAAAAGATGGTCTTGCGTGGAGTGAGTTGTTGAAGTCTTGGATACCGGTAGGTAGGATACGGTTGAGGAGTCAAAAGTCAAGATGGTGAGGGGGAGGGATAGAAAGGAAGAAAGAGATGGATAAATCTATTTACGTTTTGATGTCGGGGCTCTTCGTCATAGACGCTCTTAATTATTTCATTCTATTTTAATTCAATAGGGCATGATAAGTAGTCTATCATATGATACTCGAGTACACTTATTTGTACCAGTAGCATAGACTTGTTATAAAAGAAAAGAAAAGAAAAGAAGAAAAAAAGGCCGTTATCAGCAACGTGGGATCCTTGATGATTTTCCCATAGACACGGATTGGCTTTTCGCTTACGGTACAGGCTTCCACTAGAAATAAAATGATGTGCCGTGCTGTGTTCCTGTATTTTTCGCCAAAGAAGGGAAGAAAAAGAAACAAGGCTCTCTTCCTCCACTCATATCATATCATACGGTTGTTTTTTTGTGGATTGATTTAGATACAAGATCAGGGCTCATCCGTTGCGATCATATCATACGGTAATCGCCCGCAATAACAACCACCCCATTGTGACAAAACCCCCTTCAGAAAATTAAAAATAACCACAATTAGCAAAACCGACGGGAAAAAATAAAAATAAAGAAAAAACAGGGCAAACATAATAAACCCTCCTTAACCACAATAATCATTGTTCAGGAAACTGCTCCCCTCTCGCCCTGCAAGAGAGAGCGACAAAGGGTATGATAGGATATATGATAGTTTAGACAGATAGTTTACAAACCACAAAGCTCTCGCTCGCCCTAGGTACAGTATCATACTCCCCCCCCCGGCCGGCGATCTCCGGGCTAACCAATAGTACCCAAGTGCATCCCCAACTTACGGTATCTTAACCTAACCGCCAAAATTTACCCGATTTAGAAACGATATGATACCTGAATGAACGGTGGTCAGCTTGATAGTAGAAGGACACCTCTCTTTCTCTCTCTCTCTCTCTCTTGATGGAGGAGGAACGGGTGTGCTTGTAATCTTTTAATCTTTTTTCTCTGGACTTGTATGGTCGCGGCGGGGTATGTAGCCGGGCGAGCAGGATTTGCAGTACGCTACAAGTTAAATTCCCCACAGATTTCTTTTTTTCCTGACGTACGAGGAAGATGCTGCTAGCTAACCAACTAGGTAACTTGACGAGGCTCACATTTCCTCCTCTCTTTGGCATAGCAGTTGTAAAACTCCCATTCAGAATCTTTTTTTCTCTAATTTTCCTTTTTTTCTACTTGATTTGGCTTTGGTTTCTTATTTTTTGCCTTTCTCGCTCGGCTGTGGGGGGTGGCAGGTGGATGGGTGGTGGTGGTTACCATACCGTGGTTTTGCTTGGGAGTTGCCGTATAAGTTACTTGCCTGTCACCTTGCAGTACGGTACATACAGTTTTGAGCGCAGGGCAGGGCAGGACAGGGCGTTCCGCCTGTCTGGTCTGATATTGTCTGTTCTGGTGTTGAATTATTATGGTATAAAGTTACTTGCTTTTCCCACTTGCTTGCGCACTCACTTACTCACTCACTCGAAACCTTTAAACCCCATTCATCCCCTCCGATCATCATCCCACCCCCATCCCCATTCCATTCACCTGCCCGTTCGCCCCCATTTGCCCTGTCCCAATCCAACATAAAAAAATATACATATATGTACTCGTGCCTAACATAGACCTTCCCTTCCCTTTCCCCTCCACCCTCCCCTCATACATAAAAACATACATACAAGCCAGAAAATTCCATTACATGTCCGCCCAAATATCCCAACCCAGCACTACCACTACCACTACCAGCGTCTAAAAGCAATCTCCAACACCGCAATGCCGGCAGACAGCATAAACGGCTTCATAGCCCTGGTGGCATTCATAACAGCCCTGACAATATTCGGCACAATCGGGAGACTATGGATACTTCGGCGGCGGCCAAGAACACTGGCAGTTAACATCAGTGACACAGCATTCGTACTGTTCACTGTGTTGATGGTCGCGACGGCGGGGGTTGCCTACGATGGGGTACGACAGGAGCTCAGGATTCGAAGGGACTTTGGGGATCAGGCGATTGCTGACATGTTATATACTGAGAGGTACTTGGAGGTTTGTTACATATTTCCCGAGGATATGATATGTAAGTGAGGATTGGGGGCTAATTGGGGTGATAGGAATTCTTTGCTATATCACTCTTCTGCACGACTCAGGTTTGGTTGCTGAAAGCGGCGTTCTTGGGGTACTATTGGAGTTTGAGAGAGACTCTTATGAGGAAGATTAAAGTTTTGCTATACACTGTGTCGGCGTATTGCTTTGTGACGTATATTGGGGTTATATCTTTTCAGTTGGGGTATTGTCGGCCAATATCCCTGAATTGGTATGTTTGCCTTCGAGCTCAATTATCTTCCATTTGAGAGTTCATGAGCTAATGGCGGGATTTACAGGTCCACTGATTCAGATAGATGCCTGGCAACACTCACAGTCCCAGGCATGATATTCCAGCAATGGACGAACATTACCAGTGACATAATGGGTAAGCTACTTCCCCCCTCGCGTCCCCCCTCCCCATTCCCAAGCTAACTCCCACCAGTCCTAATAGTCCCCCTCTTCACCATCTCCACCCTAAACCTCGGCCGCAAAGACCTCTACGCCCTAAGCATAGCCTTCAGCATCGGCGCCCTCTCTATCGCAGCATCGGTAGTCCGCTTCACACAAGTCTACTACGTAGTAATGCACGCCGACAACTCCATCGAAGCCATCCGCCGAACCTTGGTCTGGGCAGTTATCGAGAAGCTATTCGCCTTTACGGCTTTCTGTTTGCCGTGTCTTCGCGTGTTCTATAGGAAGAGGCATTCCAGCATTGCGGGCAGTCTGCTACCGGCTGAGAAGAAGGGCTCGTTCTCTATGTCTAGTCATTCGAATTCTTATAGGAGTGGGAGTAGCGGGAGTGGGAGTAGCGAGAGTGAGGTTTGTTAGATATGTATTGTTGGTAGGTGGAGATAGGTGGGAGGGGAGTGTATGATTATGTGGACTTGAAGGGTGGTAATGGATGATGCATATTGTTGTCATTTTGGTATCTTTGCAGGTGGGGATATCATGTAGTTAGTTGGTTAATTAGTTAGTTACTCACTGTACATTGGAGTCGGGCGTCCTTTTTTTTCTCTTTTTTTTTACTTTCTTTCGTTCCCGTTTTTCTTTCTTTCACAAAAATGGGGTTTGGGTTTGGATTTTCTATTTAGCCTTAACTTGGGTTTCTTTTTGTACTGGAAAGTACCATACGGTAGTCTAGTCTAGTTACTACCGTATATCCATTAATCTTGGATAAAACGAATTTAAATATCAATATCATCATATCAATACAGCTTTTTTTTTTTTTCATCTCCGAAAAGCCTTCACTCATATACAAACTCACACTATATTACGGTATACAATACAATACAATGCAATGCAATACAATGCAATACAATACAATACAATGCAATACAATGCAATACAATACTCCATATCTTCATATCCCATCCAGCGCAAACCCCCGAAGCGCCCCGACCAAATACCAAAGCATACTACTATACCCGCCCCATCCCCCAAAAAAAAAACAAATACGAAAATCTCAACTGCAGTACTACCCTATTATACCACCACCGCCCCCTAGCACAGGCTACGATTGTGCTCTCACACTCCGTTTATACTCGTACTTGTAGTACATGAATTAAAAAGGGAGGATTAAAAAAGTAAATATAATAAAACTGGGTTGGTTACGTTATCGGACGTTTATTTCAGAGCATGGCAGGCGTGGGAAGGTGTGATGTGGCCACCGGTCATGGGTCAGGTTAAGTTAGGTTAGGTTAGGTTACGGTACTTTGGTTTCGGGGAATTATGTGGTGTTGGTGTAAGTATAAGTACTTGTATATAGCATATGAGCCAGGCTGGAGTGTGCATTACGGTAATACCGAGGTTTTCGTTTCAGAAAAACTCCTGTAAGTATCATAACAATATCATATTATGCATTTCCACTCAATTCAGTTGCGGCTTGGAGTCAAAACTTCTGCCTAGTATCATACCTCGATAGTAGGATATGATATCATACGAGTTGACAAGAACGAGCCCTAGACTATCGTGAGGCTCGCCTTCCCTTCCCTTCCCTTCCAAGCACTCTACCTCTAATCCACTATATACATCCCACAAGAATTGGGAAGCACAAACTCTATCTCGCCTCCATAGAGATTTGCATCTGCTTCTTACTCACCGACACTCGAGTACATAAAAAATCACTCTCCCCCCCCTTTCACTGCCCCGTTCGGAATCAGTATCATAAGCGAGACGTCCTCCTCCAATAGACTAACCTTACTGTACTTTACTTGTACGGCGGTACCTTACTTTTACGTTGCCGCAATCTCGGAGTCCTCAACGAAACATTCCTGCGGGGGTTTGCTACGATGCGAACCCTTTAATACGGATGTTCCAGGTTTTGGGCTGTTATTCGGGCCCGAAAAGCTATAATACTTCTTCTGTGGTCCGCGGGAACGGGAACGGAACAGGGAAAGGCGGGATTGCCGATGGAACGTTTTGCCGGAAAAAAAGTTCAAAAGTTTTTTTTGGTACTGTACTGTACGGTCGGGTACGGTATTTTTTTTTTTTGGCCAAGTCCGTAGATTTATTTTAGTTATGGGGGAAAATCCTGGCACATGCACCCTAAAGTATGGCCTATATAAAACCCTTAAAAACAAAAGAAATTTCACATCACCCCCCCCAAAATAAAACAAAAAAACAAATAGACGGATAAAAAAAAAATCAATAACATCCATCATAAGCTCAAAAGCTGAAAAACATCATGAACCCCCAAATTGGAGGCTCTTGTAAAAAAGGAAATCCCCTGAGCTTTACCGGAAAATTCACCAAATTCTTCTTAATCAAAATCCTCCCTACCTCATTGTCGGTCGGGTACGGTACAGCTGTGCTGTAATGTAAGGGGAAAGTTAAATTTTGAGACAGAAAGTTCCTGTTTGTAGGGTGCTTGTAATGAATAGTACTGTGCTTGGCACTTTAGTCAACAACCCTCGCTACAGCATCATAGATGTGGGCGTCTCTTGGATAGATGGATAGATATAGAACTTGCTTACCATAATTCCAAAGTCTAGAAACCTTTCTCCATACACACTACTAGGGGTTTTCAAAGTTAAAAAGGTAAAAAAAACTTAGCTTACTTTGCTGTTTCACGTAAGCTTGGCGCTCCTGGAAACAGTTAATTTACCATTACTTTACCCTACCATATGATACTTTTTTTTCTGGTAGCGACGGAGGTCTGGAAGTCAGTAACGGCTACACGTTCCTGCCCAACCGAACTCTACCAAACCCTTGAAACAATACATAGGGCACAAAAAAAATTGAAAAAAAAATCCTAAGATATTACCAATGACTTTAGAAATAATTATGCAAATTCTGTGGCAAAAATCTCTTGATTTTGCCTTTTTATTGATAAAACAGTGTTTATGCGATGTCTGTAAGTACCACCTCAACCTCGACACTTTTTTCCTTAGTTACTTTGGTGCATTCAAATATGCTACCACAAACATGAGGACATGATTGGCTAACATTGCAAAGTAACCTAATGCAACTTCCCAGTTTACTCGTTACTGAAAAGTGATCTTTTTAATTTTGAAAACCCCTACTGTACCATACAAACAATTCGTATAATAGCAGCTAGAAACAAATACTTTTACTCGCGCGTCTTTGCCAAGAATAATGCTGGGAGCCGAAAAAAAGCAAGTAAACCTTGATGTCAGGATGATGTGGATAATATGAACCGGGAGGAATACAACCACAGTTGAGGTAGCCGAATTTCAATGATCTCACAATCCTCACTCTTTTCAAAGACTGAACATACCAACCTGGAGGTTGTATTTTTTTAATTTTTAATTTTGATTTTATTTTATTCTCCTCTATACAATGCCCAGTGGTGAAAGCCTTTCCTTGCCTGTATGAGGTGCGATTATTGCGTTAAGATCAATCGGGGAAAAGAGTTATCACAAAATTCACGATGCCTTAAATATGCGGATCCCAATCGAAACAATTAAGCATACCTGGTTAAGAGTGAAGGCAAGTATCCAATTGAAAAATTACATAAACTATGAGACTTATAATATAATATGTCGCTATTAGGATAGAGTACAGTCAGACGATATTTTTTTTCTACTTGAAAACCTGGAAGATACAATACATCCAGAACCAGCCATTCCACCAAAAGTCCCACAAGGTTCAGAGACATCTTTTCATTTAAGAGACCTTGCACTCCAAGATGAAGACCATTGGCAAAAAACGTTTCCACAGATTGCAAATGAAGCAAGTGTTGAGATCTCAAGGTCATATGCATATAAAATTATGAATGAGCATCATGATTTGGGGAGATTTGATCCACGTCGGAAGTCTAAACTGCAATCTAGAGACTGGGATGCCCGTATTCAACTAGCTGACTGGGCACTGCAAAAGCCCTTGGATTCTTTTGCCTTTACCGATGAGAGCTGGGTTGAGATTGGTGGTAGCCGAGGCAGACAAAAAATTACACGACCCCGGGGTTCAAACCCATATGATTATGTCGTCCCCTTTTACCAACCCATTTTCTCATTAATGCTGTCCACCTGCATTACGATGGGCTACAAGGGAAGACTATTTATCTGGGAGCAAGAAACAAAGGAGGAACGAATAGAAAATATGCTGGAGTTAGAAAAGGAGAATAAGGTAAAGAGGGAAAGGATTGCAGAAAAGAGGAGGAAAGCTTTAGTGTGTTACGATCGGCTATATGATCTCTCCTTTCTTATATCTCGCAACAGGCAACGATCCTATTGTTAGCTTTCTTCTAGAGATATTACTTACCTATCTCTTGTTGTATTCTCTTTCCCTCGAGAATTCTCAATACTTGTTATCTTACGCTATGTCTTAGATATAGACCTCTGTCAATACTAAGTCCTTATAGCGCTAACCAGTAATGAGTCTGTTCCTCTTCGTGATTGTTGGTCTTTGTAGTAAAGAGCGTAAAGGTGTTTTATTGATAACTTATAAGATAGGAAATAACTTAGGTTGTTGCGTGAAGAACTAACTATCAGGTCCTAATGACCTCCTTATATAGTTCTTCCAGCAACCTGCATACAAATCAAATGAGTCACAACTGTGACTCATACACTCGCGTAGCATATAATCTCATGACCATACTTGGTCATGCGCAAAAGTCCCATGACCTTAAAGGGGTCATGTGCAAAACCTCATGACTCATATAAACGAAGTCCTGCCTCTTAATCCTCATGACTCATAGGTATACCTATGAGTCAATACTCAACATACCAATCAAACTTCAAACATAAACAACTATGACTCACAATTATGAATCATGTGAAACCCTATGACTCGTATGTGAGTCGTAGTGTGAAAACATAACATCATATGACTTAACTAAGTCATGTGCAAAAACCATAACAAAATAAAATACTATGACATATAATTGTATGTCATGTGAAACCATTACAAACCAAACCGGGTTTGTAATATAGTGCCTGGAACGGAAGAATTTACTGAACTTGAAGCTAAAAACTTAAGTATCAGAGAGCATAATCAGATAAAAGATCCAAAAGCACCACGAAAGATGCCACGCCAGCCTGAGTGGGAGTTTGGTGAGGAAATACCTACTCGTAGTGCAGGTGAAGGATTCGATTGGTTTATGTACCATAAAGAGGTACTACATCCACTTGTTTATCCATTGCTCGCCAAGGTACAGGAAGAAAAAGGAAAAGACATTTGGCTTATTGAGGACAATGCTGGAAACCATACACAGGCAGCTCGCATTGATGCTAAAGAAGCAGAAAGGTATGGCATTAAGCATATACCTCATAAGGACTCACCAGTGGAAGGCCTTCCCTGCTGGCCAGCAAACTCTCCGGACATCAATGCTATTGAACAGATATGGCGATATCTTAAGGACTGCCTTGCAAGATACTCCTGTCCTACTGGACAGTCACGGTCAGAAATTGAACGATTTAAACGAATTATTCGAGAGGAATGGGACACAATGCCCCAAGAAATCATTGATAGGCATTGCAGAAAGTTTCATATCAACTTGCAAAAGCTGAAAGAAAATGGTAGAAAAAACAACTTCAATGCATAAGTGTTATAGTTCACTCCAGCACCATGAGACCCCCAAGCCCACACTCAAACATATACATTGAAGCTATGCATAACCCCTCCGAAACCCCCCTCAACCGAGGACCACCCACAAGAAAGGCAACAGTCCACCTGACCATGCACATAACCGGATAGAGGCAGGCCCTTCAAGGACAAACAGACCAAACTGCCAGAAAGCAGTCCCCAAAAAAACTAAAGTCAGGCCCAACCTGGGTCAGCTGTATACAGTCGCACCTTGCTATCCTGGATCTTGATAATCCAGATAGGATACCTTGCTGTCCCGTATGAGTCTCTGTATGTTCTAAATTTTTTTACACCAAAATCTGACCTATTGTCCCAGATTACCTGCTATATCAGACAGACTCTTTGGATTTTGGCTATCTGGGATAGCGAGGTGTGACTGTACTTTGTGTTCAGTTGATAAATCGTTCTATATCCACTGAATTTCCATGGATGACCCAAGCATCTATGAGAGTATCTATGAGTTATGTAGCCAAATTTAAAGTAAGTCTGATGTGAAAATGCTAGTCTCAGCATCCGCTAATTTTATCTAAGCATCTAGTAGCTTCAACCTGAGTTCGTACTTAACCTCTCAACTAGGCAGTTTTATGGCTAATATCAGGATTTGATGGATGGCTGGAAATGCCTTCGAAACTGATGAAATTTACTATCCCCAGACTACAATGTGTTAATTCTAGTCTAGTTAGACAGTAGAATTTCCACTTGGTGAGTGTTTCTCATAGACCAACTTATGTCATCAAGTATCAGTTAATCAAAAGCCATTATTTATACCCAAATCTTAAATAGTATAGTATCTAACTGGGCCGGAATTAAAACATCATGATGATCCTCGTCCAAGGATTGTGAATTTCATCACTTTCTACAGTAATGTAAGCTAGACTGATCTTGACTCTTCAGAATCATAACCAGACTGACCAGACTACTGACCAGTAGACTACTAGACCACTGGCATGGGTCGGACCTACCTCCTAGGATCACTGAGGAGGTCTTGATGTTTGGGTATATTGGTGCTCTGATATGCTTACACTACTACTTACCGTAATGGTAGCTATGTAAGTTATCTCTCCAAAAAAAAAAAAATCGCTAAAACAAATTGTCAGAAATGTTAAGCCAGGAACTTATGGTATAAGGTCACTTAGATTTACCATGAGAGAAATTATTCCAATCATATCAATCAAATTTTTCCTCTTTATGATCCACATTGTTGTTCTCACACTGATAGTCAACGTATGATTCTCTTGATAAAAAGTCTGCAGCTACTTGCTAAGGGAATGGGAATGAAGATGGATGCAACATATCACATAGCCTATCTAGTAGTTGTGAGGTCTATGTTTGGTATAACTCAATCGAATGTTATTCTGCTATCTTAATCAGAGGATTGGTATAAGTACTTGCAGTATTAGAATCTCATGATAGTTGAATAAACTATATATTCTTTTTTACTTTTGTTTATTTTATTCTTGTCAAAGACATGTGAGTACTATTTTCCTGAACAAAATCCATTATTATGAGAATAGATCCCCTTCCTTCATTACCCTTCTGTAATTGCCGGAGGTAAATTCAGGCACCATACTAGTGGTGCAACAGCTCAGGGTTTAAGGCATCCCGTGACTCGCCACATAAGAGGTAAACCCCCCGTTTTCGGCTCCCGGCGTTATTCTTGGCAAAGACGCGCGAGTACTTTACCGCCTAATACCCCATACTTACCATTTACCCAAGCACAAACCCAATCCCCAGTTCAAAAAAAGATATAAACCGTATCCCCAAAAAAAGCGCAATAATACCGTAGCATCTCCACCTAACTTACGCGTCTCTCGCCTCACTGCCCCCATACCAATACCGCAATTCACAATCCCAAAAAAAAAATAAAAAATAAAAAATACCAAACCGCGCGCAAAATATGACCCACAGTACAGTTCCCCCCGACGTCAAATCGATACAAAAGTTTTGGAATCCACGGACTTTCCCGTGCATACATCTTCTCTTCTCCTCCAACCCCCCCCCCCCAAGATTTGTTTGCACCGTGGTGCAATCTTGGCTGAAAATGCAAAATGCTTAGTTTACCATAAATATTTCTCGGTTCTTACGGCAGTCTGTAATCCGTCATTTTGGTGTGTGTGGGAAGGGAAAGTGAGGATCGCTTATTTTTGCGGGGGGATGCTTATTTTAGAAGTTTCTTCGAAATCATGAGTTATCGTGCTTGCAGATAAGTTTGTGTGTGGATGGGCGGTTTGGAATGGAAATGGTGGTATGATATATAGGAATTTGTATTATTATTGCGTTGCTGTGATTAGTAGAGCTATATTTGGAATGGAAATGGATTGGGTTGAGCTGGGTTGATGCTTTGTATTTGTGTTAAGACTGTTGTCTTGCCCGTTAAGTACTCTGACTAAGTACAGTGCTGTCGCGGTGGATACTGAGTAGAAACATGAGGATAAGGTACTGTCAGGTAAACTGTCAGCCAGTAGTAAGGCAATCCTGGGGTACGGTACATACGTGCACACAGCACAGCACAAAGTCTCACTCGCTACCACCGCATTAACTGGCGGTAAGGCAAGCTTACCATGATATGATACGGTGCCAAAGTTGACTTCCGAGCCGAGGTAGTTCCCGGACCACGGTATGATACTGTACCTCGGATTTCTCTGTGGTGTGGTGTCGTCTGGTGCCGTGCTCTCGCCAAGGAGGCAGACCTATATTTGGCTTAACTTTACTAGAGAAGTTCGGTACGGCACCGGTAGCTATCATCAGAAAGGAGAGGAGAAAAAACAAAGTTTGAGACAGATGAGTTCAATCCTGGCCGTACATCCACTAGTACGGTAGTGAAACTTGGTATCGGGTATGGCACCGGGATTTAATCTGGTGTAATGCAGTATTGTATCGGTAGGGGAATCTCGGGCAGTAGTCACTGAGTGAGGGTTTTTGTCTACTGTGCATGCGGAATATGCCGTGAAGATTTACTTTGATGTCTGATTGTTCTTGGGTTCATGGGGAAATTATTTTGGGGTGGTGATTGCGATTCTGATAGGGTGCTTTGGGCAGGATCTTGGGCTTTGGTGTTGGCAGTTTTCACAGAGTTTTGGCGAATGCGGAATTTCGCCGGGGGGTTCTTGAGGGTTTTCTGTGGTGTTGGCAGACTTGCGGAGGATCGGGAGTATCATAAGGAGTAGTGATTTGCCCGGGAGAGGTTCTCCCGGGAAGCCTGGCTTTTCCGTCTGGAGTATCAATCCCATGTGAAGTGTGCTTATCATGCCGCACTCACGTGGGGTCCGCTCTGGTACCTCAGCACGTCCTCTGCTAGTTCCTAAATCTGCCCCCTCGCCCCCACATCCAGTCACTCGTCTCCGTTCGACCAGAGATGTAACTTAGAAATATGCCACAATAGGCAAAGTAATGGTAGTAGGTGAATAGAGCTCTATGATAATACTTCAGACAGAAGGCAGGAAGGAAGTGCACTAGCTATGTATGAACATCTAGGCTCGCCATACACAGTATTATTGTGACCCAAATCTCCCAGACATATTACCCGTACACGCAATACGCCACTATCAACAAAAGACTAGGCAAAGGTCAACGAAGAACGTACGAGGGAAACAAGAAGAACAAGTACCACCATAAACTCCACCAGTCGAAACTAGGATCTTAATCACAAACAAATCATCTTATCCCCCATCAACAGGACCTAAGACTAATCCAAATACAGTACATTAGAGATTAAGCCACCACCACAGTCAAGCCCATTACCCGAGCAGAAGAAACAACCCACCATGTCACACTTTGTCCCCGATATCCCCCAAACATCCCTTCTAGTACAGTAACCTTCACAACAAACCCAGCCCAGCTCACCTACTCCTAAGATAAGCTTAAAAAGCTTCCCGCAATTTAGTCGTGTCAGCTAGCTGTCCAAACCCGGTCTGATATCTCGGAAACAACGGCGTATCGCATGAGAAAAATGGAGCATTCCTCAATGCAGATTTATATACGAGTTGATTACGAAATCAGAAGCCCATTTTCTAAACAAAGTCGTGGCATTATATATAATCCCACTGCAGTAATTGCCATCCGAATGTTTTTGTTACCCTACTTTGGCGAATTCTCTTTTTGCCCGTCAAATACCCCTGTTCGTCACTAGCCCAGTTTCATCGCGAGTACTGTACAGTATATACCTATGATACCTACAGTACTTGTGGGAATATATCAAGAAGAAAGGTACGAGTAGATTGCGGAACAAAAGTCAATTCTACTTAAACCCAACCCGGCCCTTTATCCCTTAAACACGCAGATTCCGCGCCTTCCTAATCCGGGTGTGGCCCAGTGGCTTTGCCTGACAAAAATCATGAAATATCAAGTGTTTTTTTTTTGTGGAAAAGTCACTTAGCCACAGCATAGAGTTACCGTATACGGAAGGAGCGGAATCTGCATGCCTCATCCGTTGAAGGGATACCACATTAACTGGTTACACTGGAAATGGCGCTATTGTCAAAGTAGACAGAAAAGCAAGTTGCCACTGACATGGCACAGTTGATCTTCAGCCGCACTAAGGAGTTACTTAACCTTCTCATGATGACAACTATTAACATTGGCAACCTTGGAGTGACAGAGCAAACACTGAAGCTATGAGCCATCACAATATGACAAATACAGAAAATATAACCAGAATGAAGGAGTCATTTGACTCAACCCAAGTAGAGTGGGAGAAAGAGAGATAAAAGGTACAAGCACTAGTATTCCTTACATCAAGAACTTCAGATAAGATAACAGAAAATACCAGTAGAACACTTCATTTTCTATTATTATAGATATTCAATTCCTTTTGAACTTTAGGCTGCTGGTCCAAACTGACTCAGAGCTAAGCAACTCAAACATATTACACCAATTACAGTTGAATTCTGATTGATTGAATGCTAATGGTACTCCAAAGCTTGGCCAGCAAGCAAGGAGGATTATCAAGCATTTGGCACTCACCTTTGGAAAGCCACAGCACTGAATGCAGTACTCCCATTCCCATGAATTCATGATAAGTGTCCTGCAATGGTAGTTTCATTACTATATTCAACATCCAACTACAGAATCCAACCCTGAAGGCTTATAGGCTTCTCTTCTTAAGGAAGTAGCAGCACAATATTTACTTCCAATTACAACTCTTCATAACTCAAGAGTTAATCAGGACAAAATTATCATGAGTAAGAAGAGAATACAAAAGTGACAGACTCTAGCCTATAGGCATCATTGGTCAGAGCTTGAGGCAGATCTCTACAAAAAGTACTACAAACGCAAGGAAGAGCAAAAAGCTATTCTGTGAAACTGGCTTGTTCATCAAGCATGGGTGTCCTATACTCAGTATTATCCCAGGCCTCCAAGCAAGCATCAAAAGTTTCACATTTTGAACAGCTGACTGTTTGGATACTTGGGAAGACATTCAATCATACTTCAGTTCACAACAAATAAGGTACAAAGAATACTAGAAAACTATCTATAGAGTATTCTTTTGTGGTTGAGATTCAATCCTTGCAACTCATAGCTCTGACCTTCCTGCCCTGATGAGGAGCACCCAGTACTAGTATAGTCATATACTGCCATCCTGGATGGCCAAAATTCAAACAATATCCAAGAAATCATTTCTGGACAGCAAATGATCCAGGATAATAGGTCAGGTTTTGGTACAAATCGATTGAGAATTCAGGGAATTTCATCCCGAGCAGAGGGGGATCTAGGAGAGAAAAATTCAGGAAAGCAGTGTGAGATGGTAGGACACTATCTACTGGATAGCATTTGTAACATTGACGAAACACCCCTACCATTCAAATTCCTTAATGGCCAAACATATATAGATAAAGAGAGTCATTCTATCTAAGTGTAATGATCTACCAGAGGGTGTCTTATAAGTAGACTATTGTTATACCCATACTAGTAACCCTGAGGTTGACAGGTAAGGATAATTGGGTTCACTATGTTGGACAACTAAGCATACAATAAGATTATAGTATAAAAGGCAGGCTCATGAAAGGTTCATGTAATAAGGCCTGAGTTACCCTGATATGAGGTCCAAGTTACCCTGCCATAAGGTCTGAGTTACCCTGACATGGCACCCAAGTTACGTTATATAGCACATAGAAGTACTTACTTGGGACAGGGGGTGGTACTACAAGGATTAGGCACTCCAGTGAAATCTAAAGGGTACAAACCTTGTACTTGTTGGGGGGCTATAAGAGGAGCTACAGGGCTCCGAATGCTCCAAGATTTTACAGAGGTATTCTTAACACCCCCCTGCAGCTCCAGCATAAGGACCACATATCATGGGGTTATGGTTGTTGAGTTGCTCCCTTCCTAATAAAAGGAATTGAGTAGAGGCACTCATGTGACACTATATAAGTTGTCACTATCCATCCAACCAGATGCTGTCCATAGGATATATGAAAGGGCATAGGGTGTGCTCCAGAAGAAGAGCTATCTTCTGGGACTGAAAATGTGCAAAATAGACAAGAACTGAAGGAGTCACTAAGGTAATACTGGAGGGGTAGTCCAGAGCCACCTGGGTAATCCCCAGGTAACCTATCAGATGTTGAAGTATCTCTGGGCAAGTGAATTGCATATAGATACAACTCATGCCCAATTACTGTAAGACTATTAGGGTCATTTGAGAACTCTAAAGGTATGATTCTTATCATGATTGGGGAATTTTCAGGGAGTTGACTGTGGGTGATGCCCACCAAGCCAATCACTAAGGTACCACACTGGAGGAGCTAAGTAGACTTTCCTATCAGGTAAAGACCTAATTAGAATTAAGTAGAAGGTTTAGCTTGATTGTGAGAGCTATATCTACTATAGACTTGCATAGATAAAATGCATATAGGTATGAGAGTTCGTCAGTGGTATGTCTCCTCAGTTGCATGATGGTTTGCTACTAGTATGTCAATGATATGAAGAGTTTTTCTCCTGTGGTTGCATTGGAGATGCAGCACTGAAACACTTGATGTTGGAAGGAGATTTAGCCAGAGTAGACCAACATCCAGAAAGGAATAATGTTCTGGGTAGTATGTGTTGGTCAATCTGGCGGAGATGGGTGTGTTCATGATTAAGTTAGAGTAGTAATAGGTGGGAACTTGCAGTATATGATATTCTACTTAAAGTATATGTGAGTCTGACTCTATTCTAGCAATCAACTACCTCTTGAGAAATATACTGAGTGAAGCTACAGCTTAACAATATTAAACTTTACTGTTTTGATTCTTCCTTACTCTACTATTGATTATCGATTTTGATCCTTGAGTCACTTCAGTGCAGTCATGAACATGGGATCCATCTTCCCTTAGGGTACCCCCATTACACCAAGTCAAGGCATCTAATAGTAGATGTGACAAGAGACAGGCTACACTTGTCTTAACTATATTTAGAAGTGGCTGACCCCTAATTCACCCTTTGATTATTTTCAAGAAAAGGAAAGGTATGAAGGCAAAAAGAGTCTGTACTACCTACAAAAGTGAGCAGATGAAATAGCTCAATATGATACCTATGTGGAGGTTCGCTGTAATGAAACTGCTTATGCAAATTCTGATCTTTTAATTGATTAGATTAATATCTTTTTAGTTCCCACATTACCTCCTGGACTATGCCTACTTGTACTTGACATTGCTAAGTTCTATTCTACAGAAGGTATTTTGACTACATTATATTCTTATGATATCATTCCTTCTTTAATTCCTCCTGGATGCACAGAGCTAGTTCAGATGCTTAATGTTTTGGTGAATAAGCCTTTCAAAAGCCTACTGCATGATATCCTTGACCAACTTCTTGATTAATATTAAGATATACATCGCCTTGATCTCCACAAGATTCAGAAAATATATGCTTCCACCATCGCTGAGTATCGTGTTCTTGTGATACAAGTAGTTGGAGAAGTATGGGAATAGTTTTCTGAACAGCATCAAGAACTAGTAACTGAGACCTTTTGAAAACTAGGTCTAACTCTGCCTATAGATGGATCATCAGATAGTGAACTATCTGTGACATGAACAGACCCATCACTGCTGAAGATAGGTGACTGGAGATGAGATGAGGATACTACATTAAGCTAAGAGGATAGGTTACCAATGGATAAGGAAACTGCTGATCTTGGAATCAAATTTGTAGACCAGGAATAGAGTATACTCTGGTGGAGAGTTAATCTGTGAACACTCTCATTGTTATGGGGAAGCTCAACCAAAGAAAGAGGTGGTTGAGTCTTGACTATTCGCAAATAATAATAAAGGTAACGAAGATCATCAGGTAGGCTCAGTGAGGAATTAGTTTCTGAAAATTGTTGGCACAATAACGTTTTATAAGATAATAAGTTAATATATTAACAAGATCTCTTCTCTGTCACTTGATAGTTTCTAATAGTTTGGGAGTACCTTGATATTTATATTCTGCATCTGGGTAATTGTGGGCTATAACTAATAACTATACTAACTAAGTATCTCCAGTGAAAATCTCTTATCCTGCTAAAGTGTGAACACTCCTTGACCCTGAGAATATTCTGCCTTACTTAACTTTTAATATCTTCGAACTTCTATTTATTCTGGGGGTATCAAGCACTCCTCCAGTAAGTAGTCTTTGATCTTATTAGTCATATGAACTAAATCTGAGTGAGTTACTTTTAAGAAGTAACCACCAATCATCCATCCCTGAAACATAAGGTGAGCAGTCTTAATGCTCAGACAAAACTATTGCCATTCATAATATGCATGACGAAGTTTGACAGGAAATGATAAGACTTTTGCCCAATATCAAACCAATAGTTCAGCAGGCAGAAAATCCCTCACTTGCCATCTCTTGAGTAGGTCCTTTGGACCCTACTTCATTTATGGCAGTGGGCTCAGTCATATGGTCAAACTCTATCATACCATAGACTCACAATATCCAAGTCACTACTGGTTTCGTCAAAACATCCTGTTACTTAATAACCATAATATTAAACTACCAAGATACAGGATAATAACTCACCAGTACCCTAACCGAATGTCTTCATTCAACTTCCCCCTCATCCCCAAATGTGTCCTCTTATATATCCTATGGACAGCATCTAGATGGATAGATGGTGACGACGTATATGGTATTATGCTGAGGCTGTCAAATTTTAATCCTAAAGTGTCGGAACGCAATATGATTGTAATAAGGTAATGACATGAATTCCCTGCAAGGGAGCTGCAGGGGTATGATAGAATGGCTGAATGGTAGGCTAGAAGTAAAAAGGGGGTCCGTGCATCTAACACTCATATTGGTTAAACTACTATAGATACCCCCTCTGGGAAATTAAAAATCCTTAAGCATTCACTATTTTCTTCTCTCCTGTGATTAATAGGTCCAGTTGCCTATTAAAGTGAGCCATTCATGAGCAATGTTTATAGACTAACCCCAGTAGTGGAGTAAATCGCCCTTATAGGCAAGCTACAAAATGAAAACCACCTATTCCTCAGCCAACATGAACTATCACTCGCTCTTTCTTTGATATTTGTGTCGGAGGTCAAGAGTGAAGTGAGGGAACGAAGATAGAATAAAGTGAAAACAGTGTGACCTTTGCCTGTGTACCGGGTAGCACGGCAGGTGTGCGTTTCGTCACATTGAAGTAACACTTCCAACAATTCGCTTAATTTGCCACCCCCTCAAAATTGCGCCACACGCCGATCCTTCGCGTTAGCGCCATTTCCAGTATAACCAATTTATGCGGTACTGTATCCCTTAATCTGTGTGCAGATTTTTGCAGCTTTTAGCGCGGTTAATGACATTAGGTTAAGGTATCATAGTATGGCTGGAAAGCTCTTGTTGTGACCCGGCCAGTAGAAAACATCTCGGCAATTGCCACACTTGAACTATTCCTAATCTCGGAATATTCCAAGGAACTAAAAGGCGACAAATACAGACGAAGGGATGCCCAAATATAAATAACTTTCTTCACCGGAATAATCCTGTTTATGTCTGAAGACGGCCGAATAAACTAGTAAAAAAAAAAGAAACTACACTTCCAGGCGAGCTGAACGCCGTTGGCGACCACGACGCATCAAAACAAGCACTAAAGAACAAAAAAAAGGCAATCTGCAAGTATGATACCCAAAGAGAAAGAGTGTATCCCTTAATCTGTTTTCAGGCACTGGTTTTTTTCTCTACCTCCTAACTCTAAAAAGCAGTAACGGTGGTTTATCTTCAACCTGGCAAAGCTCAAATTGGTTGATTGGCCAAGTCAAATTTCTGTGTATGAGCCTCTTCTCTTAATAGGTGATATTCGGACTAATCAGGGTGCCTCTCACCGCGCTAAAAGTGCGTGAAATTCGGTACAGACAAAGGGATAGGTGCCGATGGAAGCATAAAATAACAAGACTGCTCTCGAAACAAACGCTAACAATTCACGACAGTGGTAGTAGGTTGAGGTGACTCCAGACCTTATCTCGAAGTCACTCAAAATGTAGAAAAAGACAATGTTGATTGGCAGAACTTCTGTATGATAACTTGGATGACAAAAAAATCCCATGAGATAATCACTTTTTTTCCACCTCCGCTCAGCGGTAACCCCACCAACGGGCCTCAAGTAACATTAATACAGTATACCCAGTCCAGTACATGCTGAATTACGCCCGAGTAACGGGTATCTAACTAAAACTTCGAATAGCCTAGAAAGGTATGTGAAGGGCATTGCACAAAGTCACGACAGTAACAGAGAGGTATTACTACTTGATATCTTGGAGAGTAACTCCAGGAGTGAAACATATATCTATGATAACCCCGGATTTTGAAGAAAGAAGAAATACTCTATTCCACTAGCGTTGACATGATCCAGCACAGTACAAATAACCAACAATAGCCTCCAGTTACTTCCCGATCGACAGCCTACTATTATCCGGCAACATATGCATACCAGCAGAGACGCAGCACCCAATGAACGAAATACTGATTGTTCGAAACACTCCACCCAGATTCTATATTATTTTAAAACTTACTGCATGTGCAGTGCAAGTAGGTATCTGACAGTGGCAGTGGGAATGGAGTAGCGTGCCAGCGGTTTGTTGTTGGGTGTTCCAAAAAAAAAAATATTAGCCTACGAGCAAAAAAAAAAAAAATCAAAAAAAACAGAGCGTTGTTCAGTCCTTAGACGCGATTCTTACTTCTCTATCATTACCGCATATAAACCCCGCCACCCACCCCACAGGGAGTGTTCCCGACCAAATCGATATCTTACAGTAATGTCACAGCCCGCATCTCCACACAAACTCAGATAGTATCATACCTCCAATCATTGCTTAGACCTCCCCTCGCCTGGTCCCGAAGATTGACAGTACCATCTCATAGTGTTGAAAGCTACGGTTGAGAAAAACACAAGTTTTGAAAAAGGTATTTTGTGAAAAGTGAATTACGACTACAATAAGCACACTGCGTATCTGGGGTTCTAATTAGTTGGGGTAG
Source organism: Choiromyces venosus 120613-1 (assembly GCA_003788595.2). Lineage (NCBI taxonomy): Eukaryota > Fungi > Ascomycota > Pezizomycetes > Pezizales > Tuberaceae > Choiromyces > Choiromyces venosus. Next base: position 1,300,771 of record ML120351.1, read on the forward strand.
GATGTCGTTTGGGAGATTGGTACTGTGTTTGGGGGTAGGTGTGGAGGTTGGTGCCTTGAGTTCTAGTGCTGGAGTTTGTTGGGGGGGTTACATGCTAGTTATATGGAATCACCAAGGCGACAAGTGGTAGGACGATAATTAAGAATGCTGGGATTTTGGGGGTATTTTATAGCGAATGCTAGACTAGACGCTAAAGACATGAGAGCTAAAGAGAACAGCAACCCATGATATAAAAATTACCATTTCACCAATATTCGTGCATATTATACACATAAACCACTTCACAAAGTACAAAAGCAAGCATCATCAATTCAAGCATAAATTTTGTACGACGAAAGAAAGAAAAAAAGCTCCAAGCAAACTACTAATACAATAGAATCCCACCCACCCACTCACTCCCACCATCATCATCATCAACACATCGTTAACACCATTCTAAAGTAACCCCTGCTTCTGCAAATCCTCATAAACCTTCCTGGGCATGACATTCCCTTGTCCATCCTCCATCTCCTCCACCGTCTCATTAGCCATCTTAGTCTTCTTCTTATCATTCTCAAGCTTCTCCCAGAGCCTCTGCGCTTCGTCAATCTTGGTGATTTCGCGGAACAGCGTCGTGTTTGTGATTCCGAGACAGCGGAGACCATACGTGTGTCTGTATTCGTTGAAGTGCTTGTCGAAGGCACGACGTCCCATGTAGACAAAGTTTCCGCAGATCTCGCAAGAGAACTCAACGCCGAGGCCATGGAGCTTGTAGAGCCAGTATGGGATTGGCTTGCCGTCCCAGGCGAGGGGGAGTTTCAGGGGGTTGTAGATCTTCTCGTCGTCGTTCTCGTCGTCTGTGTGGGTTTCGGCTTCGAGGTTTGGGTCGGCGGAGTTTTCTTCGTAGAGGGCGTCTAATTCCATCTATTATTATAAGAGTTATCTTAGGTCAGTAGAATTCATAGAGAAGAGGGGAGTATGTACCTGTCTTTCACGCTCTGTGAGGGATTGTTTTCGCTCAACATTGGTCATTGTCTCGTCTCGCTCTTTCGACATGATCTCTGTCAGCTTGACTATCCGCCATTCCCGCTCGGCAATGGCCTTGTCCTTCAGTCTTGACCCCGCACCGCTGCTTCCCCCAGCTTTTCTAGCTTCGCCATTCTCTGCACCGCCTTCAGCCTGTTTCTCCGCTGCCTTTTTGTGTTGTTTGCCATTGAAATGGTGGTCAAAAACATTCTTATTTTTGAACCCCTTCACACAGACATCACAGTAGAACTCCTCCTTTGCGGTCTGCATCTCCTCCTGCTTTGGCCCAATATCGCCATCACCCTTCCCTAACTCACCCCATCCCGGAACACTATCCCCCTCCCATGCCTTCTCAAAATCCTTCTCGGTCTGCTCCACAATGCCTTCCGGGTTCTCCAAGGGCCGAGTCCTCGACAGGAAACTCTCGAGATACTCCGCCAATACGCTGACATACTTGAAGTACTTGTCATTCATCTTCTGGTTGCGTGCAAACTTGTCGAACTTATCGAACAGCGACAGATAGCTTAAGTAAGTGATTCTCTTGACGCCGGGAAGATTTAAATAGTCCTCATGATTCTTAGTCAAGTCAAAGAACTTGCCATGAGCCTCCTCACCGGTAAACATGGTGTCTATCTCAGAGACATATTCTCCGTCGGTAGCTTGTCGTCGCTTATATGCGCGCTCTAAGTTCTCGACAGGTTCATTGGGGTAGCGACGATGGAAGTCTTTGATCTGGCCGAGTTGACGGTAGAATTCGTCGAAAGGGTCTTTGGACGAGAGGGAATCGATTTCTTTTTGTCGAGTTCTGTCCACCACGCCAATTAGTTACAACCTCCAAAAATAAAAACAAGAAGGTAAGATATACCCATCTCTGTCCGCCTGCGTTTCTAACAACCGCGCCGATTGTTGTTGAAACCTGTCGACAAACTTTGAGATTTGGTGATCGCGAGTAAGACGGTCTCGTGTCTGTTTGCTGTTAGCTAGCTATCGTGGCGGCTTTTCTGAGGAGCGAAACGTACTAATTTAGGTTCTTCCAAGATTCTATCGGCGCATGCTTGCTCGAGCCGTTCAAGGTCTTCACACAAACTTCGCTGCTCGTCGAGAATACCCATTTCGTCTTGTGTGGTGCTTGGGGAAATAGTTGGTTGAATTAAACTCGACTTGGTTAAATTCGATGCCTGGACTCAGGAGACGCGCAGGAAGGGTAACTTTGGTGCCACCTGAAGATGATTAGGGTTACCCGGACGTGAATCATGTTCTGTCACTGCTACAAGTAGGAGCGCTAGATTCTACGGGATTTCAACCTCTTAACCTTATATAAACTGGTGGTGACACCCTACGCCAGAATTTAAGAGACTATTAATTTTGAACTGTTGTATTCAATTAAGCTTGCTTTAAAAGAATGTTTATTTCAATCATCATAGGTGGTCAAATGCGGCAGGATAGGATTCAAAAACAATAAAACCGAACAGCCAGAAACTATAATACAGAATCCCAATTCAGAAACTTAGCAGCTACTCCATACCCTTAGTATGCAAACTTGTCGTGCTTCCCAAATTTGACTCTGATATCGAGTAATGCCTCGTGAAATCGCCCCTCTATCCACGGGTTAGCATCTATTATACTTCAAGGCTTGACAGACAGCACAGATGCTTACCTCGTCTAGCACGTTTCAGTGTCTTTACCTGCTCATCATCAAGTTTCACACCCGCCCTGAAAGGGTTAAAGATTAGCTTAATCACTAACTGCATCTTATAAAGGATATCGTACTGTGCTTCCAGCTCCTTCCGTGTAATCTTATCCTTGGCCTTGGCTTCTGCTCCCGAATTCTTCCTCTTCTTATTCCTCGCCTGTAACCGGATAACAAACGTCTCCTTGAACCCTACGGCTTCTGCATCCCCACGAATTTCCGTAGCTCCACCAGCTCCCACCTCATCCACACTCAGAAATTTATCCCTTACACTCTGTAGCGCCCATCTTCCACCTCCTAATTCATTTGGAACTGGCAAGAATTCTTCCTCCGGCGAGATGGCTTCTCGTGTCGCGCTGAGAACCCCGAACTTGTCGCAGGAAAGATACCTTCCGTGGTGAGATTTGAAAGAGTATTTCTCGGTACCGTGTATCTTGGTCGCAACCCACACTTGTTTAACGTCCGTAGGCTCCGCAGTAGATAGATCTTCACCTTTGATTGCGTCGATCGGAGACGCGAAGACTTTCCCGGCGGCGTCGCAGGCAATACATATCGGTCGTGCTGCGGAAAAAGTAAAAATTATCGGTCCGTTGATATCCTCTAAGTCTCTCTGTTAGCTCCCTCTTCTTCCTTAAGCTCCCAGTGAACAAAACAAACCTAAGCTCTCGGAATCAACCCATCCTTCTGCCTCCTCGCCTTCCTGTTGCTTAGCGATTTTTGCTGAAGAGTCTTCACCAGCGTTATCGTCCTCAGTTTCCGTCCTCTTTCTCTTCTTGACTTTCTTGTCGCCCTTGAATCGGAGTGCTTTAACCATCGTGTTGTGTTGGGCTAAATGACGTCCGGACTCCGGCGGTTTCAGTTGTACTACTGTCCGGGTAACTACTAAGGACTGTCGCGATAGGGAAGGCGGTAGCGGGAAACCGCGAGAATTGGGGGCGGGGGGGAATCATTCGGGTTCTGGTATTGGGCTTTATAAATCGTGCCACTTCCGCTGCCATGTAACCTAAATAGCAGTCTTACCTGGCTTTCTTTAAACTTTAATCCTCGAATAAATTTTCTCAAGTTTCGAGTTACTGCAAGAAAAAAACCAAGCTACTTCCTTCAATATGACATACCAAAAAGCAAATCCGGTTACCGTTCGTTTGGATGATCTGAAATTAGGTATGAGCGATACAATATACTTCCATGCTTGACTCCTAACATTATATCAGGAAATATCGATTTCGAAAGCTTAGAGGAAGCATTTGGTCCGGAATCCTTAGGAATAATTGTTGTCAGCGGCCTTCCGGAGAAGTTTGTAGGGTTACGCCGAAGACTTCTCTCATTCGCCTCTCACTTGGGAAATCTTTCACAGGAAGAACTTGAGGCTTTGGAATGCCCTAAAGCAAAGTATCTGGTTGGATGGTAGTATTCGCCCGTGCCACACCTCTCTCTAGAGGCTTTGATGCTGATAGAAGTGGAGAAAAGGTCATGCGGAAAAGAAAAGTTATCAAATGATAAAGTGGATACATTGAAGGGATCCTATTATGTCAACTGCGCATTTTACAAAGATCCAAAGTTGGACGGCGCAGATGGTGATTATCCGGATTTGCCCGAGTATACTAAGGGTAATATCTGGCCAAGGGAGGGACTGTTGGTGGGATTCAAGGAAACCTTTGAAGAATTCGTAAGTAAAATGCTTGTAGTAAATTTCTTCTCTGATTTAGCTAATGAGAATAGTGTGTAATGGCCATTGATATTGCAGGGCTAGTTGCTAGAGTGAGTTTCTAGAAAGTCTGGTTGTGTCGTTGTAGAGCTGACGAGATGAGCATAGGCTTGTGACAAATATGGTAACATACGCAGCTTATTCTTGAATGTATCCAGAACAGCTGCTAAGAATTGTTATAGCATTGAAGCACATCTCAGGTTACCAAGAAGGATACCTTGAACATGTGGTCAAGACTTCTACTTCTACCAAAGCCCGCCTCCTGCATTACTTCCCACCTGCAGCCCTCGAGACCAGTTCTGTCGAAGCCGAGGAAGACCTCGACAACTGGTGTGGAACCCATCTCGATCTTGGGTGTTTGACAGGTTTTGTGCACAATAATAATAATATATATTTCTTATGCTAATGTTGTTGCAGGTCTAACTTCTGCGATGTATGTGGATGAAGGCTCCCAAACTCTTGATATCTCTAAGGGCGTCGATCTCCCGGAGCTTGAATCGGCACCAGATCCAGATGCAGGTCTTTATATTAAAGATCGTAAAGGTAGTGTAGTCAAAGTCGGTATTCCAAGGGATTGTCTTGCTTTCCAAACCGGAGAAGCACTAGAGGTTATTACCGAGGGCAAGCTGAAGGCTGTACCACATTTTGTGAGAGGCTGTAAGGCCAGCAAAGCGGAAGGTGTCAGTAGGAATACTATCGCAGTTTTTACCCGTACGTGCTCACTCCAACTATTTATGAAAAGGGTTGCTAATAATTTTGGGGTCATAATAGAGCCAAATCTTTGGGAGAAAGTTGACAAAGATAGAGATTTTGCTACATTTGCAAAGGAAATTTTGGCCAAAAACACTGAGGGATGATTAAATAGCTTCTTTCATGAGATCAATATCCATTAATTGCCTAATATGTCGGGCACGATATCTCGTTCGGATGTGGTTGTGAGTGATTCGTCGTCAAGGGCATAAGTAACTTGTGTCACGTGATCTTGAAATTTCCCGAATTTTGCGAGTGCAAAAACATTAATATTCAAAAGCGTCCAATAACCTGAGGCTCTATAGACAATTTATTCTAATCAACTCCGAGAAAAGCTTATAAAGCCCCCTGACTTCTGTGACGGTGTTGTCTGAGTCCCAAGCCTAGTCCACGTTTTCGCCGCTCGATGAAGGGCCGAAAACTTCAATTTTTTTATCGTTGCAGATCCTTCTAGAAAAGATTGTACCGAAGCCCGCATCTCATCCCAAAACCACAACAACCGCATAACCTCCAACCCTTCCAAACTCCAATTGCCCCTCCACCCCGCGCTTACCTTTTCTAATACTTTGCACAACTCTCATTACCGCACCACAACCACCTAAACACCCGTCGACGCCCGCAGTGGCGGGATTGCCATGTCACTTGGATCCCGAATATCAAGTTTTTTCTCGAGTCCTTCTGCTGAGCAAGACAGTCCGCGTCAGCCTTCTCCGATAACAATCGCCCACGATGATCCCACGGTTATAAACACCCCTAAAGCGTATAAACCAATGTTTGAGGATCATGAGACGTTCGAGGCCCGAAGACCGCCGTACCTGCATGTGAGTTTCTCCTCGAAAAAAAGAAAAGAAAAAAAGTTACAACAAAAAAAAACTTGATGATGGATGGAGGTAGAACTGACCCTTTTCTAATACAAAGTGTATGTTAGCCGGCGGTATAGGAGGAAGTACGGGCGACATCTTGATGCATTCGCTTGATACTGTCAAGACTCGTCAACAAGGTGCTCCGACGGCCATCAAGTATTCGACTATGTCTGACGCATACGCGACCATTCTTCGTGAGGAGGGATTTCGAAGAGGGCTCTACAGTGGAGTCACGCCCGCTTTTATGGGGAGTCTTCCAGGCACAGTCATTTTCTTTGGGGTCTACGAGTTTTCGAAACGGAATTTAATCGATGCGGGATGTCCGGAGAATTTGGCATACCTTTCTGGTGGTTTCTTGGCAGATCTCTTTGCGAGCGTGGTGTATGTTCCGTCTGAAGTTCTGAAGACAAGACTACAATTACAGGGGAGATACAATAATCCTTATTTCAAGTCCGGATATAATTATCGTGGCACGATAGACGCAACTAGAACAATCATTAGAAGAGAGGGACCTGCAGCCTTGTTTTATGGGTATAAAGCTACAATTATGAGAGATTTGCCATTCTCAGCTTTACAGTTTGCGTTTTATGAGCAGTTCCAGAAGGCCGCGAAATCGTACTGTGGATCTAGAGATATAGGATTGCCGTTGGAGATTGCTACAGCTGGGTTGGCTGGTGGTTTGGCTGGTGTTATTACTTGCCCGCTTGGTTAGTCGCACTTTCTCCTTGTATGGATTCCCGGAAGAATACTGACCCGCCATAGATGTTGTGAAAACAAGGATACAAACACAGGTCCGAACATCGCCCTCACCCGCTTCCAATGTGCGAAAAGAGCCTAGGCCGTTTACTACCTTACAACCTTCGCCACCTCCCCCGGCTCCCCCGCCGCAGCAAAGGTCAATATCAACATCATCCCCGTCCACAACCTCGCCTCCGAAAACCAGGCCTCTAAAGTTCAATACATCCTCCGTTTTCGAAGGCCTCAAACTCTTGTATCGGACTGAGGGCATCCAGGGCTGGTTCCGTGGCGTAGGCCCCAGAGCCGTGTGGACCAGTGTGCAATCCGGAACGATGTTGGTCCTGTATCAATACCTTCTAAAGCAACTAGAGCACTGGTCAGAGGCCCAGTCAGAAGGGAATCCTTTATGATAAGATGGTATAGAAATCACGAAAGTTTGTTGCTGAGGGGAATGGGGTTGACTTGTGTAGATAAAAGGGGTTTTTTCGTTTCTTGTAGTTCATAGACTATGTAGCCCCTCCTTTTTTATTCTTTTGTCTTTCGAGTAGGGGAGTTTTTACATATGCACTTTTTTTCACCCTAAAGGATTCATAGAGCGATACAAGTTCAGGTAGGGATTTAGGTCCATGGGATAAACGAGAAGCAGAGAATTAGGGGGCAATTGTAAAAGACTTTTATGACTACTTAGTAAGGCGATCTTTATGATACAATAATGACAAGTAATTTTGTGATTCTTTTAAAAGTTTATGATAATATTACGGTAAACTACTACTGGTTTTTACCTCAGCGATTTTGGTACCTTACAGCAGAACTTTGGCGTTGGACAGAATTTAAGGGTTTAGGGTTTAGCGGGGCAGTATGGGCTGACAAACCACCAAAGCTCCTACGATACGCCGCCATGCTCCAAACACCGCGCTGAATTCCTTCCATCATTCACCCACCATCGTCATCCAAGTCGCCTTCATCCCTTTCCATTCGTAACACCCATCTATCCTTCAACAGCTCCTATTTCATCAACCCTTAAACGATAAACCGAGCAAAGTCGTCACCATAAAGTTTCAATATGGTAAGATAATATCCGAAAGCTGTGGTCTGAAAGTTATCCAGGTATCTATCTTTTATAGATAACCTTTGATTGTTATTCAGATGGGTTCGATATTTGATACTAACGAGAACAAATATAGGGTAATGCTCAGTCTGGAATAGGCGGACCCCCAGCGGGGGATGGGGAGAAGGGTAAGGATCAAAAGGTAAGATCCACTCTGCCTTCACTTATTGCTGGACCCCCCAACCTTATTTCATCGATCCTATCACCTCCGGTTTCATCATAAATTGCCACACAAAGCATCACAAGACTAATTTAATTTACAGAAAGAGAAGCCAAAGTACGAACCTCCCCCACCAACAACTCGTGTTGGCCGACGCAAGCGCCGTACCGCCGCTGGACCAGACGCTGCCAGCAAGCTTCCTACAGTTTATCCTAATGCCCGTTGTAAACTCAAACTTCTCCGAATGGAGCGTATCAAGGATCATCTACTTCTCGAGGAAGAATTTGTTCAGAATCAGGAACGTCTACGTGGGAGCAAGGGAGAGAAGGGAGGTTTGGAGCAGAGGCAAGAGGAGGAGCGGAGTCGTGTTGATGATATGCGTGGGAGTCCTATGGGAGTTGGGAACTTGGAGGAGATGATTGATGATGACCATGCGATTGTCTCTAGCGCTACAGGCCCTGAGTATGTTCCGCATCATGAGTGGGTTGTGCTAGGATGAAAACTAATTCTGGGTTTTAGGTACTATGTTTCTATCATGTCATTTGTCGATAAGGATCTCCTGGAGCCTGGGTGCTCAGTGTTACTACATCACAAATCAGTCTCGATTGTTGGTGTTCTTACAGAAGATTCAGATCCTTTGATCTCAGTTATGAAGCTTGATAAAGCTCCTACAGAGTCATATGCGGATATTGGTGGTTTGGAACAACAGATTCAGGAAGTCCGTGAGGCGGTTGAGTTGCCTTTACTTCACCCTGAGCTTTACGAGGAGATGGGTATCAAGCCTCCGAAGGGTGTCATTCTTTACGGCTCTCCCGGTACTGGTAAAACCTTACTTGCGAAGGCGGTTGCCAATCAAACATCTGCTACCTTCCTTCGCATCGTCGGTTCCGAGCTCATTCAGAAATACCTTGGAGATGGTCCACGTCTTTGCCGTCAAATCTTCCAGGTCGCTGCTGAACATGCACCTAGTATTGTCTTCATTGACGAAATCGATGCTATTGGTACCAAGCGTTATGAATCGACAAGTGGTGGTGAGAGGGAAGTCCAGAGGACTATGTTGGAATTGTTGAACCAGTTGGATGGTTTTGACGATAGAGGTGACGTCAAGGTCATCATGGCTACTAATAAGATTGAAACTTTGGATCCTGCCTTGATTCGTCCAGGTAGAATCGATCGTAAGATTTTGTTTGAGAATCCTGATCGTATGTCTCCTTCCCTTTTCCTAATAGGAATGATATGAAGGTGCTGATACTTTTTTAGAAAATACCAAACGCAAGATCTTTACCCTTCACACCTCGAAGATGTCGTTGAGCTCTGATGTAGAGCTCGAGGAGTTTATCAACCAGAAAGATGATCTTTCTGGTGCCGATATCAAGGCAATCTGTACTGAGGCCGGATTGCTCGCTCTGAGAGAGCGGAGGATGAGGGTGCAAATGGCGGATTTTAGGACGGCTCGGGAGAGAGTTCTGAAAACCAAGAGCGAGGGTGAGCCTGAGGGACTGTATTTGTAGTTGGCTTCTTGTTGCTTCTTTGCGCATAAATAATCGAGGTTTTTACGATGGATTCAGTTAGCTGTTCATACCCATGCGCTGATGCATATGATACTATAAGTTATCTCAATGTGGCAACTCGACCGATTTTTCTTTCTTTTCCATCACTCGTTCTCACGCACATGATCTTTGGATATGAAATCGAATCAAGCCACTAAAAGCACTTTGACGACTACTCGTCCTTTCACCTGTACTTGTATGATATTCGAATGAATATTATTTTACGAAAACAAAAAAAAAACACAACTGCAAATAAACATACATTTAAAATTTTCAAAAGTAAAACCCAGCTTTTTGTTATGACAAACTACTATACAAGAGTGTCCCTCCCTCCCTCTCCCTTTACCCCCCTTCTTCCATCCATGCCGCACAATATAACAAACCATCCCACCATATGATACCATGAAAAATAATTACACCCCCCACACCCTCCCAAAATCCGCACCCGCCCCGCCACCCCCATCCTTCCGAAACCTCGGCGGCATCTTAACATCCCACATGGGCCTTTCCACAACTACCATTTCCATAGCTTCAAGCACCTGCCCGTCCCGCCTCCAACCCTCACCCTTGATCAATACCTCCTCTCGCGCGCCGACGGGCAGGAAGCCGAGCATGTTCTTGTAGCGGTTGGAGTACCAGTACGCGCCCTTGCTGCGCTTTTTTTGGTGGTGGCGGGTGGTTGTGAGGGTGGTGGTGGTGGCGGTTTCGTCTTCTTCCCATTCTGAGTCTGTTATGGCAGTGGTGCTGGGAGGAGGAGGAGGAGGAGGAGGAGGAGGAGGAGGAGGAGGAGGGGTGGGAATGATGGGGCCGGAGGCAACTAGTCCTCCTGTCATTACGCGTTTACGACCTGCTCCGGATCCCAACGTGCCTCTGCCCATGGCAGGGGTTTCGGAGCGGGGGTTTACCGCTGGGAGGTCTTTTAATAGGTCGAACATCCACAGCCAATTCGCCGACCAGATCCACAGTCGCTGCTTCTTTCTTTGCCATGCACTGGATTCGAAGAACGTGCCTGTTGCGTGCGACTTTAGCGCGCGGAAGTCCACTGGGAGGTGTGCTGGGGGGTTGCGCCGGGACCAGTCTGATAGTGCGCCAGTTAGAAGGTGGAGTTCTAGGAGGTGGTTTTCTTTCGAGGTTGTTAGGAGGAGGCGGTCTTCCGGGGTGGTCGAGGAGGAGGGGCGGAAGGTTAAGGTGCTTAAGGAAGAGTTGAGGCGGGGTAGGAGGGGGTTTTTGGGGTTGAGTTTCCAGGTGCTGCTGGAGGTTGTTAGGATGTAGGTGTCTAGGTACCCGCTCAGATCCGAGACTGCGAGGAGGTCGCTGGTGGTGGAGAAGAGGTGGTGGTTTATGGTCCGTGGGTAAGCTTCCAGGCCGCCTTCGTCGACCCGGTGGGCTAGACGCTTTAGTTGGCGCTTGCTAGGGGTGTCTGTGGTTTGCGGGGGTGGGGCGTGAGGAGTCACCTCGGGGCGGTCTTGTCTGGGTAGTTCGAAGACTGAGGATTCGAATGTGACGGTGGCTTTAGACTTGCTGTCTGCTGGCGGCTCTACCGCAAGTTTTACAATGAGGACTCGGGAGTCGGGGGTAATTATTGAGAGCCATTGCTTGTCTGGAGATATCCTGACGAGTCTCGCCCCCTCGTTGGCTAGGTCAATGTCTTCTTCCATCTCGTCGTCGGAGTCGTCTTCATCCTCTGGTGTCTCAAAACGTAGTGAGTCTGGGATAGCTATTTTGCTAACTCTTAGGGAGGTAGAACCAGAGGAAGGCTTGGGAGGTCTTAAAAGGAAGAGCTTAACTTCCGCAATTGTCGATACAGCAAGAAGATGTCCGCCATTCTGAGGAATGGGTGACGAGATTGATGCGGAAGTGATGTACTCGTCATTCTGCAAGATATGTTAGTTGTGAATTGGATAGAAAGCGGGCCAGGATGAACTTACAGCCAAGACAATCCTGCTCAAAAGCTTTCTTCCTCGACCTTCCTCATCGCCGGGGAACATGTATAGCTCGTCTCCCTTGTTTTCGTCATAACCCAGTTCTTGGATTCGCCAGATCTTGACTTCTTGTTCCCACCAACTCATTATCAGTCGGGACTCTGGCACTGAAGTGACGATTGGCGATTGCGGAACGGCGGGGATCTCAAGGTGAGCTTCGTCTAGGAATTGTCGTAGGGGTATAATTATTGGGGTCATGTCGACACCTAAATCTCCATTAGAATAGGTTCCGTTAGATCCTGGATGAACGGAATCTCACCTCCTGAAGCAATGACACTGAATTTTCCACACTCATAAGCCGCCATAGTTCTGACATCGTGCTTATGAAATCGCCGTAGTGTGACTTGACCCCACTTTCTTCCTTCACCAATATGCTTGTAAAGAATAGTCTTCATATCCACGCCTCCAGAGATGACAGTGTCTCCATTAATACCACCAACCTCTAACGTCAAGCAATCCCCATCATGGCCTTTAATCCTCTGCTTAAGCGCATACTTCTTCCCATCCCAAAAACACACCTCCCCCCTCGAGTCCGCAGACACCAAATCTCCATTCGGCAGCGCTCTAACAGCCCAGACCAAAACATCCCTCCCACGGTCTTTATTCAACGACAATCTCGAAATCGCCCTACCGCTGCGAATATCCCAAACTCTAATCGTCGAGTCCGCCATTCCGGCCACCACCATATGTCTATTCTGCCAGACCATGGACAAAACCCTGGACTTACTCGTTCCGGCCCTCATCAACGTCTTGACATAACTCAACGCACCTTTTCCCCCAGCGGTAGAAAGAATCGTGAGCGTCCCATCCTGCATGCCCACTGCAATCTTCTGCGCGCAAGCTTCCTGGCCCTCCTCCTCGCTGACCTTTTCGGAGGAATGAAGCCGCGGTTGAGCTGCGATACTCCAGATCACACCGCCGTTGCAATCCGTGTGCGTGCGCGGACGGCCGGTGGCTAAGTCCCATTCTGTGACGACGGAGGAGTAGCCGATGCTGAAGAGGCGGAGGAGGCCTCTTCCATGGGGGTCGTAGTCTTGAACCCACGTGAGGCCTTCTATCGAGCGGTCTTTTCCACCTGCCAGAGTGCTCTCGTAGATCCAGGCGCCTGACAGAGGGTTCCAGATCTCGATGGATCCGTTCGCGCGGCCAATTGCTAATCGCAGGTTCTTTGGCGGAGGATATGGTGATGCGGGTGTTGATGGGTGGGAGAAGGCGAGAGCTGTTATCTGTGAGGGTGGGAAGTCGACGAAGCGACAGCGATGGAGAGAGACATGGGTCATCCTTTTTTTTTGTTTTGTTTATCAATTGGAGTCAGGGCTGTCTCTTCCTGTGGTTGTTGTGGGCTCTTCACCCGGATTGGCGGTGGAGGGGTTGTGAAATTTCGAATTTCAGAAGTTTTGCGCGAAACTTTTCTTTCTGGCTTTTGAGGCTCTGTTCGCCAAGATTTCGAACTCTTGGCGGGAAAGCGAGTGATATCAAAGGCATCCAGGTTGGTTTACAGTACGGTATCTGGCATCATGATGTTTAATTTGAATTTTAGGGATTGTAGGGTAATTACCGCACAACGGTTTAGGTTGTCTATATCAAAAAAAAAAAAAAAAAAAAAAAATGAATACAGAGAAGAAAATTTAATAGTGAAACAAGACGTTTTATTTTAGTTCCCCCTCGTCTATTTTATGGCTCGAGTTAATCTCTGTCCAGCCTAACTGCGGCATTGCTCTCCACAAAGCCTAGGTCAACCTTGTGCCCTACTAACTCTCTAATATTATTGACTTTATATCTAATCATAGTAGGGCGTTCCAAGCTCAATCCCCATCCATGGACCCGCATATCTTTCGGTAATCCCATAGATTCCAACATTTCCGGTCGGAACATGCCGGAATTACCAATCTCAACCCACTTTCCGAGGCCTTCATGATAACCGAAGATTTCCATTGATGGTTCGGTATAAGGGTTGTATGCCGGCTTAAAACGTAACTGATGTACGCCCATCTTCCGGAAAAACTCCTGCATGAAGCCGATGAGATCTCCAAGCGTGAGGTTGTAGTCCGCAATTACACCTTCGACCTGATGGAATTCTGCAAGATGAGTTGCGTCAACAGTCTCGTTTCTGAAGACACGGTCAATAGAAAAATATCTTGCAGGTCGCGGGTTCTTGGCGAGTTTATGAAGCATGTTTGCCGAAATTGCAGTGGTATGGGTACGAAGAACCAGACGAAGAGATTCCTCTTCTTTCCATGGGTAGCGATATCCGAGGGAAGCAAATTTCCCTTCTTGATGAACTTCTCGTACATTCTCCCAGTACTCGGCAAGGAACTCTCCTGTTTCGTCATCTCTCGGTTTATCGGCGACAGCGGGGTCTGAAATGTAGAAGGTATCTTGCAAGTCACGGGCTGGATGCTGTTGGGGTACAAAGAGGGTATCGAAATTCCAGAAACCTGACTCGACAAAACTGATATCATACTATTTGTTAGTTTGCTTCGGGTGAATCAGTGAGAAATTGAAGACTTACCGATTGGTTGGCATTTCTGTAAAGCCCATCTCAAAGAAGATATTTCTGAACTCGCTGCGAACCTTGTTTACTACATAGAGCTGAAGTGTAAGTATGTAAACAGTAGCTGTTGGATAAAGAGATAATAGAAGTAGAAAGAACTAACGGGGATGTAAGGCTCCACTGGGAGTATGTGCACCCAAGGCAGCAAAGTTATAAGGCTTGAAGCCTTTATCTTTCCAAGCACCACTAAGAGACTCCGGGTGAGCAATTTGAGCATGACCCGGATTGGCAAAAAGAACAAAAAGAAGGGGGAAAACCGTACCTAGCGATCATTTCCGCTGTCAGATCCGTCTCTTCTTTCACAACCTCTAAAGCAAACTTGGCACCCTTATTTATCTTGAAGCTAATACGCTTTTGTATAGTAATGAGCTTCCTCTTTTTCAGCTCTGCCAGAAGTGCCGGCTCGGGCATAGTTTGTTTGGTTTTGATTAATTGCAATTGGTCACGAGTAGTGTCTTTAATAGATGCTGCCTAAGCACAGTATTTCAGCCATTGCCTTGAATATTATAACAAACACTATTAGCTCGCTGAAGGGAGTCCATACCTTTTTAAGCAGCCTATCACCATCCTTCTTGATCCATCCCTCCTTGAAAGCTTTCCCCTGACCAACCTTCGCAGTAGTTCCACCAACAATTCTCTACCACAATTAGAAACCAAATCAAACATTGGACAATAAAAAGGGCCTCCTACAGGCAGTTCACTGATTTTGATACCATCCATAGCAGCGCACACCGCTTCATAGACTTTCGCCTCGTGACTCCCATCCTTGACAATTCCCTCAGCTTCTTCTGTCAAGACTGGCTCTTCGCGATCAATGGTCTCATAGATGAGCATCTCCCTGCTCTGCAGTGAGTCTAAAGCTCCTTTCAATACCGTAGGCTCGACATCTGGAAAAGCCTCGCCAGAGGCAAGAGGTAGCTCTGACGCATCGTTGAGGGAGTGTAGGACTCGAGTCGCTAGTTCTGTAGCCATGGTTTGCGTGAAGACTATGAAAAGTTCGGGATTTGTATGTAGCGGCCTCCGGGGTTGTTTTTTGTTGTTTTTCAACTATTGACTCAACGGGATGAGGGGCACTAATTGATAAACAATTGCGGGGAAGGAGTCAATTTGTATGCCGGGTAACTCACACCCTTTCTAATCAGGAAAGATAAACTAATTACCCGGCCACAATGGTCCCTGCTTTGTCAGCTAAGCCAGCTCAACCTCATTCTTGCCCCTCCTCCTTCAGAGCAATTCTTTCAAAAACCTCTCCCAACGCACAGACGTTTCTTCATATTTCCACGGCGAACGCCAACACTTTTTCAAACACTTCAACTTACTACAAAACAAGTGACTCTCTACTAAAGCGTCAATATGCCTAAGAATAAGGGAAAGGTATGTTTTTTCTTTTTTCCTCTCCATCTCCCGTTGCTGGCGCTACTCTTCAGCCGAAAAAAATCCCACAAATAATGTACATTACGCGACTGATAGCTAACTATGCTGCGGCAAACAGGGAGGAAAGAACAGGCGTAGAGGAAAGAACGAAAACGACAACGAGAAGCGCGAGCTGACATTCAAAGAAGATGGTCAAGGTATGCTTCCGTATCTCCCTCATCGCCATCGCCATCGGGATCAACCTTTAGCGCTCTGTTGCCATGTGGCAAAAATAGCGATAGTCAAAACTCAAACTAACATCTCACAGAATACGCACAGGTTGTTAAAATGTTGGGTAACGGTCGTTTAGAAGCCTTGTGCTTTGATGGCGAGAAGCGTTTAGCCCACATTCGTGGAAAGATGCGCAAAAAGGTATACATACATTCCCCCCTTAAAACCTCCCTTCTATGTCAAATACCTCGGGTCATGGACTAACATAATAATAAACAAAGGTCTGGATTAACCAAGGAGACATCATTCTTCTGTCTCTCCGTGACTACCAGGACGAGAAGGGCGACGTCATTCTTAAGTACACTGCCGACGAAGCCCGTTCTCTGAAAGCCTATGGCGAGCTTCCGGAGAACGCAAAGATCAACGAAACAGATACATATGGTCAGTTAACCGTTATTTCCCATTTTTGTCATTCCACTCTTGAAACCAATACTGATATGTCAAACAGGCCACGAGGGGGCGGACGAATGCAACTTCGAGTTTGACGTCGAGGCCGGCGATATCGATATCGATGCTGTCTAAAAAAACAAAAGAACAAATCCCAACCAAACAAAAGTACAATTTTCTTTTTTTCCTTTTCCCTTCATGACGAGACGATGGAGTCTACAAAAAAGTTGCTCTGAAATATCTGGGTGGGGGAAGGAGGGAGAGGGTGTGGTTTAGTTTTTTTTTTTTTCCTTTTGGCGTTTGCTTCTCTTCTTTTTTGATAACCTCCATTCTCTCTTCCTTTATCATGGGAGTGACTAGAGGTACAGGGATTTAGGTTAGGGTGGGTGGGTGGGAAGGTTGAGCATGGGGGATGGGGGGGGGCTATTGTTTCTTTTTTCTTTTCTTTTCACTTCCGTATGGTATGAATGGTCTTTACGTAGCATTGCTTCATCCCCTCCCTTTTTCTTCATCTCTTCTTCCTCCCCGCTACACAATGTTCTTTCTGTAAGCTACGATACATGAAATAGAAAAAAAAGAGATTTTTTTTTTCCAAATCTTGTATAATCTAGAACATGTCATGCTACTGTTTTGTATGTGCTTTATGCAGGTTATGGATTATTTCCTCATGAATTAGATTTGGGTGTGGTGCTCGAATTATGGCCAGTATAAGGGGTAATACTATAGCCTGATGTCTGCTAGACTACGCTGCTTACTGCACAGTTCTGCACAATACAGCACTCTCGGGATGACCCATAATACGTTACCAGTAGACTGCCAATAATGCCTAACAACCAAATCTTCAAACCCACCCAAAGTCATCGGAGGAAGCCCGCCTGCCCCTCAAGGCTACGCTTGTCGCTTACCCACCAATTTATCCACCCAAAACTGTACCGCCACTGTAACTCAAAGTCATTTGAGAAACCCCCCCGCGCAAAAGAGTCGGCCTACCGGCGTCAGCCCAGTTACCATAAACTGAAGTGGAGTGATGACCGCTGAACTGACTCACTCTTTTGCGACAAGGGTCCAGGTAAGGAAGGCATGGTACCACAACACCAACTCCAAATTATCCCCCATACATCAAGGTTCACGTCCGGCGCTGGTCCGTTCGATCATTACAACATTCAGCGGATCAACACCACCGAGTGACGCTGCGTGAAAACCCCCACCGACTCCTTTCCACAATACGGCAACTGTGCTCGTGAGGTACTTCCATGGTGGCAGAGGTATACCCGGGCCAACTTCATAATAAGGTGTCCGACTTCAACTCGGCCGTGCGCGCACGAGTGTATAGTACCCTACGGTATTGACTTATGTTCACACAGCTTGTGATAGTTAGGTACTGCGCTGTGAAACTTACGGTAAATCTGTGGATCCCTAAACGCTTTTTTTTTTTTTCCCAAAAGTGCAGGGAGTTAAGTCAAGTCATGTTTAGTTAATCCGGAGGAGAGGAGAGGGGAATTTTTTTTATTTTTTTGTTCTCTTATACGGTAGGTTTGTATGATACTTTATTTTTAACGTTGGGTATGATAGGGGATTTTGGGTGACTTCTCTGGGGTACCTGTTGTAGAGAGTATTAGCGTAGAAAGATGCGTAACTATCCTTGGAAGAAGGCATAAGGCCCTCATTCCCCATCCCCACCCCCATTCCCTATTTACTGAACAGTGATCATGTTTATCTGTTGGCAGAACAGCAAGTTTCTCTACAATGTTGGCGAATTCTGGAGGCATATTCTAGGGAAAGTTCGAGATACAATAAAGGCTTTGACATATTGATTTGTTGGTATTATATCTCCATCTTCACAGCAGTGTAGCAACATTTATTTGCTGGCGCCAATTAGGCATTCTCCTCCTTCAATCCTACATGCTTGAACAAGTTTACGAGAGAGATTATAGTCAATGATTTCCTGGGTCTTGAGATAATCGATACTGTTGCTACTATAAACTGGCTGAATTTGTCCCAACCAGACTTTTTCATCCACCGGATCCTGCCCAACTACACCTCAGGACGTCGCTCCCGTGCCGTGGGATTTGTTGTAAAGAAGTGCTAACAATTGTTAGTAAGCTAAAGCTATCTGAAGATTAGGTATTTTATTACGATATTTTTTGGCAGAGTATAAACAGGATGCCGTACTCTTGCAAACCCTCCTCAAGGTTCTGGCCTTTGCCAGGGAAACCTGTCTTAGTCTTCGGCATCACGGTGTAATAATATGAGAGATGATTCAAGCCACAACATGTTTGGATACCTTATGGTGTGCATGTACGAGTAGAAGGGTATGAACCCATTAACCGGAACAGACAGGGATATATTTGGCTTGTTAGCCTGAAACAACTGTTCCATAACTTCTTGTCGGAACTTGTAGTCCTATGGTGTGGATGTGATGGCCAGTCATCTCAAAATTTCATTCACACAAAACGTGAGAGCTGGTGGAACAGCTGATAGGGTATTGAGTACAGTATTGCGTTCGAGGAGGGTGAGGGTGGTTCTCGATATCTTATCGTGCTCGGCACCCTATCAACTAGTCTAATGATCTAGAGAAAAATATTCTGAATGATGATTGTGAACGAATTAGAATGTGAATGGCAGAGAAATGAAATTATCGTAGTAATTGTGTCACTGGACTCCATTGACTGGAGGGAAGTTCGATGAAGATAGGGAATTGGTGTCATAAGGGGGATATTAAGTCCTATTTATATAGAGCAAGCAAACAATAAAAAGCCGTGATGACGACTCTTAGAACGTAGAAAGCCACGCGCACCAAGCTCTAAGCTCAAAGAGGAGGAAAAAACTGACGACTGACTGTCCAAACCGAGTGACAATACATGATAAAGTAGACTTGTGTATAAAACATGAATGAAGCGAAAAGGCAAATCTAACGATCGGGTGCCCCCATAACACACCCTCTTTTAAGTTTTAACCCCATCCTTGGTAGTTGCCTGCACCCCCGTTACCTCCTCCGGTTTCTCCTGCGCATCGTCTTCGCCTTCAACCGAAACTCTTAGCCCCCTTACACCCTTCTCAACTTCATCCACAAGACTCTCGATGTAGTCTTTGTCAGCGCCAGTAAGGGTAACTGTGTTTCTTATTTTCCCCCAGCGTGGATAACTTCCAACCTTCACTCCTCGCTCCTTGACCTTCTCTTGTAAATTGGTCAAAAAGCCGGCAATCTCGCTTTCTTTCATTGGAGTAGAAATAATAACCCGGGTTTGCTTGTTCTGGCTATCGACATTCAAGCGTGGTCGCAGCCCTTGAAGGAGCTGCTCGAAAATGCGGGGGATGCCGGGGAGAATGTGAACGTTGCCCACGATGCAGATCGGAACCCATAGATCAGGGGAAATGTAGACATTCTGCACGTTTGGTCCGGTGGGTAAGAGTGCCATTCGTTGCTTGGCAGTAAGCATCGGGGATGGGGTTTCCCAATCGAAAGGCGGGTTTGTTTTACTCGATTTTGAAAGCTTGCACATCCGGGCCCATGTCCCGTCGTGAAGTGTGAGTGGCAGATCAAAAGCTTTGGCGATCGATGAGTAGGTGATATCATCGTGGCTATGATGTGCTTCAATTAATACCGGTATCCGTACGAAAGGGGAGGATTTGAAACATACGTAGGACCAATCCCTCCAGAGGTGACCACGAAATCGTAGTTCGTGCTCATGCGACGAACAGCTTCTATGATTTCCCCTTCATCGTCGGCGATTACTTCCACTCGCTTCATTTCAACACCAAGATCGAAGCAGAATTTCGCAAAGTAACTACTGTTTGTATCCACCGTCTATCCTGCGATAAGCAGCCTCCTAAATTGACATGTTAGAGTGGATAGATACCTTTCCATTAAGCACCTCGTCTCCAATGATGAGGCATGCTGAAGTGCGTATCGGTTTATCGAGGCGTGTGTTTTGCGAGGTAGTCATGATTGGTCGTGATAAATGGCGAGATAACTGAGAGAGTCGTGAGAACATGCAGCTGTGGGGTTGTAAGTTATCCTAAAATTCGAGGTGGGTTGTTCGGTGATAAATGGCGCAGTGCGATGGCATCAAGGACGGAGAGGCTGAACTACTGTACGAGTAGTCTTGAATTATGTCGTACTTGGGGCACATGCCTGCATAAATCGGATATGCGCCGCGTCCCTTCATTAAACCTCAGCTTCAGTGTTCTGCTCCCAAGTTATTGTACTATAAATCTCAGGACATTGTGTTATCTCGAAGGATACAGACAAGCGTATGCTAAATTACTGTCCATGTGGTTGCAGCTGCGCTACCTTGCGCTATTGCACTTTGCCACCAGTATCGGACGTGGTGCCTGGATGATGGGCGCAGTGCATACTTTATTCACCTGACTTTGATAAGTCGCTTACGGCAGATCCCGGGGCAGCACACTGTAAGTTTAACAGATGTCGAAACTATCATATAAGACGTTGGATAGCTGGTAGCCTGGCTGTCGATAAAGACGAGATACTATACCGTATTATCTCGAGTTGTACGGTTTTTCGCCAAGACAGGACGTTGATGGTGCGAGGCGTCTGAAACTGGCCCTTTCGACAACTAAAATAATGAAATACAATTAGAAGCTAACATATAGTATTCTATAATGGTGGGTCCCCCTAATACGGTAATGGACGGAACAAAAAAAAAAAAAACAGAAAACAAGGAGAATGGGTTTTAGGGCAAAGGACACTCGCTGGTGGCGATGTGTGGTTTGCACACAAGTTATTACTTGTCCTAAGAGAACAAGATGATTGAAAGAAACTTACCATATAACTGTTCAATATTTACTCTTCATTGCCTCTATCGACCTTGTCTTTTTTTATTGAGAAAGTACTAGGGAGAGAAAAGGCTTTGGTAGGCACCGATACTCCTAAGTTAATGAGGTGCCCAAATGGGTTGGCTTTAGGTGTCCGACAACATGCGGCTCCGTATGTCGCACTAGTTTGATCACCACGCCAATCTCTGTGGATGAGTGACTTCCACACAGTCAGCCACACAGTGCCGGACATATGGAAGCCAACCTTTCTTACTGTGGTGTATCAGTAGATACAGAAGCCATTTTACTTTACCAATACTGACTCAATAAAAATTAAAAAAAGTCTATAGAAAGAAAGAAGAGTCAATATTGGATAGTTCTATGGTAAGTTTCTCCCAACCATCTTGTTCTCTTAGGATATGTTAACTTCTAATTGTATTTCATTATTTGGTTGCAGAAAAGGTTGGTTTCAGACACCTCGCACCATCCAACCTTGACCGACGCCCTGTCTTGGCGAAAACCCGTATCCCATTGAGAGCTGAAACAATGAAATTCCGTGCCGCCAAGATATTGCGCAATAGACAGGGGGTGAGACCAGGGGTTCAGATTACTAAATAGACTGAGTGATATCAAAAGAGACTATACTGCAGACCTTCCAACTCCATGAAATAAGGGGAAACAAGAATGACAAAGGGCTACATGACACCATTCACACTGGAACCTCACTTGGTGAATTTTCACCTCTGAGTCTCCTTGCTTGTGACACCAGCAACACCATAAGCACTTTGCTTGACTAATTCTCTATACAAGTACATGGTCCTTCAAAGTTCCCCTACCACCAACTGGTTCTGGCCTCTGTGAGTTTTTTGTAATATATGTTTGTCATAAGGGATCATATAGGTGGTACTGGTGTCAGTTTCTGTAGAGAAAGGTAAAGGCAAGCTTTGGAGTTGCCCAATTTTCAATGGCCGTAACAAGGGAGCTGGTAAGTGAAGAACAAAACCCCTGGTGAGTGATTTGAGAGCCATTGGTTTGTGCAAGACGGTAGGTATTAATGATCACTGTATCGAGTAACCAGTAAAAGAAAGGCTGCCAATTCTGATGCACAACACATTGTGTGAAAAAATATGAGTGTAGCTGATCAGCAATATCAACACTACCCATGTATCGGTTATAGTCATCATCAATCTTCAGACTCAGAATGGCTAATAGCTTGTGATGTTCCCTCTCAGAGAAGGGCTTTTGAGCAGCAGCAGCATTGGTACTTGTTTCTTGTGTCCTTCAGCATAATTTCTCTACCCAAGAGGTTGTTGGTTCAAGATTATGAACTGTAGATAATAAGTACACAGTATTATTATTCTGCCATAGAAAAGCCATAATGGGAGGAATCCCCCACCTATAAGGCTCAGGTAGATGGTTTCCTTTTAGTTTTTTGACCGTATTGACGATTTCACAGACTACAGCCCCAGTTGCAAAATTCTACTGCAGAATGCTGGCTGCCTTGTCTTTACTGATACTCAGACAAGTAGGAAAATCTTTACTATTACACCATACTGTACCATATGCTCCAATGCCGTAATCGAGTAAACATGCAAATAGGCGTATATTTGAGAAGTAATTATCATTGTAAGCAGTAAAAAAATGTGTCTGATAGGGTAGCATTGTAAGCATTTGGAGTACAGCTGAAGAGGTCAAGGATAGTGGATATGGCTTTTTTTGCTGTACTGAACTTGCAAAGCCCACAATACGTGAGGTAAACTCCCAGTCATAAGTGTATCCTGCATCACACAATGCTAGTACCTTATATCCTACACTGATAGGCTTATTTGGCATTTTGATTGTATGAGCAGAGTGACCCAGAAAGTGAATCATCATTTCATCAATAGCTATATTTGTTGATGGAAGAAAAGACTCCTTTGAGCGGTCCCAAATACTGCTATTCAAGGGTTCAAGCTTCTTCCACCACTTCTGAGAGGGAACTGGAGACTTTGGTGGCTCAGATATATGTAGATACCGCTTGAGCTGTTGAAAGTGGATATATCTCATCTGACACATCAGTTCATAAACCATATCCCCTTCTCGACTCCAAAAGAGTTTTGGACTAGCACCTCTTGATACACCAATATGGATTATGATTGCTAAAAATCTTCAAAGCTCTGAGGCTGTTGTTGGGTACCACTTCTGAATAAGAGGGTAACTACAGTCTCGCAGACCAGCATCGTGAACTATTGCATACATGTTCATGTGCTTTGCAAGAGTATTGAGTTGTTTATCCGAAAAAAATAACAAAAACAATCGATAGGGGTCAACAAGTCCAGTTGCTGGCCCAATAGCTTTTGCTTGATGTGGCGGAAATAGACCTTCAAACAGTATATGGTGTGGTGGGGGTGGAAGATTTCAGATCTTTTCTGTCACTGAGATTGACTCCTTTTCTTGCTCCTTTCCTTTTCCCTTTCCTGCTCCCATCCCCTCTTTAGGTATGATGATATTCAGATTCAGATCTGGCATCTATGCAGGTCCTGTTTGCAATTCTGAACCTGCTGCAGAATGTTTAGCATTTCACCTACATCGTTGGCTTGGCCTCATACCATTCGGTAACAGGACAACTAATAGTTTTTGCTGTTGAACTGACTGGGATACTACTTCCACAGTGACTGTGGGTCCCTTCGATTTTCTAGTTCGTGGCATTTTTCTTGTGGAATTTAGAATGATGGGAGTTTTTCTTAATCTTCTTGCAGGATTCAGCTTCTCATGATGTTGCTTAGTGCTTATTCACCATATGTCTTAGACAGTGCAGTTGCGCAATATCTTGGCAGCACCGAATTTCGTTGTTTCAGCTCTCTAAGGGATAACTCGAGATATAGGCTACAGGGCAGTAAAGTAAGTCACCAAGGGCTTACTGATAAGATGTGCAGTGCGCCGCTAACAATGGGAATCTTTATAATCTTATCTTGGCTTTGTATTGCGGATTTCAAGCCGTTAGGCACCCGGTGGGGCTGAGGTTTAGCCTAATTTCTTATGATATGACAAAAAGTTCTCATGATCTTTGGAGCTCAATAATTCCATGGCGGCTCCTGGCTGGAGGATACCTAACTTAATACTTATGCTCGAATACCGTACAAGTAACTTTATTGACAAGCCTTACCCTCAAGGGATCCCCTTATGATACTCATAAAGCCACACTAACTCAAAGCTCATCCGAATTTTGCAAAAGTAAATGCGTGAACCCCACCATCGCTGACTAATCCACCCCCCCCACCAAGCGCGTGTCCTTCCATCTGAACTTTTTTTGATACAAAGTATTTTCCCCTCTAAATATGCAGACTGGTTCACTCATTTTTCAACACGAGTCTCTTAATTAACTACCAATATGGCTGAAAGCCAAATTCACACAGCTCGCAAGTGTCCGATTTTCCTCTTCCTCCGCATGCAGGCCGCTAACAAGTGTGCAGAGTTCCTGGGGCTGTGGCATTCATCCCGCTATCCACTATTGTTCCTTGGAGTGGCTGTAGTCTTGGTTCTCAAGCTTCGGTCGTACATTCGGAACTTCGAGCAGCGTGAAAGCAAGGGCTTGATGGCATTGAAACCAACGACATGGGTTGAGGATCCTGCTAAGCCTGAGCCTAAACCGGCGGTTAAACCAAAGGTTGCTCCAAGGAGGGTAGTTGGGAAGAAGAAGAGTTTGAAGCCAAAAAATGGAGGGAAGGTAGTAGCAGAGGTTGAGGAAGGAGAGTTCGATATTCAACCCCTGATATTTTATTCAACTCTTACTGGATCGACGCAACGGTGTGCAGAGGAGCTGAGAAGCCGACTGTTTAGTGTTAAGGGTGAGAGTATTTATCCAACCCTTTCAATACCTACACCATCCAATTCTCTTGGCTCGGTCCCTATTCAAAGGAGTTTTTTACCACCCGTGGTATATAACCTCGAAGAGGTGGAATTGGACGACTTTTTCATTACGCCACCGAACGAGATCGGCAAAAAAGTGAAATACGTCTACCTTCTGTTGTTGCCTACATATGAAACAGACGCACCTATCCGTCCCTTTCTGGAACATTTACAAGAGACTCACCACGACTTCCGCATTGACACCGCCCCTCTTTGCTCGCTTGCTGGCTTCTCGGTGTTTGGCTTCGGCGACTCATCAGAATGGCCAGCGGAGGAAGGCAAATTCTGCAAAGACGCAGTGGAAGTGGACAAGTGGATGGGGAAATTGACAGGGGGAAGAGGTGGAACGAGGAGAATGTTCCCTGTTGGCATGGGAGACGTAAACCCTGCTGTTGGATTGAATAGTGCGGAGAAAAGCTTGGACGAATGGAGAATCCATCTTGAAGATGCTATGCGAGAATACGCTGCCACCGGCGCTTTGGGTGATTCCGCAGACTGGCGGACGGCAGTTGAGTCTGGAGATGAAGATTCCGATTTCGAGATTGTCGATGCTGCGGATGATATGGTTGATGTTGAAGATCTCGGCAGTGTAATTCGCAAGAACTCAGAAGTTGCCAAAAAGGGCGATGTCGTAAAAAAGAAGACTGTTCTACCGGTGGACTTCACGACACCAGCGGGGAAGAAGGCTTTGGAGGCCGGAGAAGGACAGAGTGCAGACCGTAAAGAAATGGTGCCCAAGGGAGGTGTTACATATGAAGCATTGACCAAACAAGGCTACACCATCGTTGGTTCGCACTCGGGAGTGAAGATCTGTCGATGGACCAAATCGGCTCTGAGGGGGCGAGGAAGTTGTTACAAGTTTTCCTTCTATGGGATTAAGTCACATCTTTGTATGGAAACTACACCATCTCTATCATGTTCAAATAAATGTGTTTTCTGCTGGCGTCATGGGACGAATCCTGTTGGTACTACCTGGAGATGGAAAGTAGATCCACCGGAGGAGATCTTTAAGGGCGTCGTTGAGGGCCACTACCGGAAGATCAAAATGATGAAAGGAGTTCCGGGGGTGCGAGCAGATAGGTTCAGTGAGGCCTTCAAAATCAGGCATTGCGCATTGAGTCTTGTCGGCGAACCTGTCTTCTACCCATATGCAAGTTTCCATACAATACCCTCCACTCCAGCCCCATCACACTAACATCCTTTATAGATCAACGAATTCCTCCACCTCCTCCACTCCAGCAAAATATCCTCCTTCCTGGTATGCAACGCCCAGCACCCGGCCCAGCTCGCAGCTCTCGGACACGTAACCCAACTCTACGTCTCAATCGACGCCTCCAACAAAGACAGTCTGAAGAAGATTGACCGTCCCCTACACCGCGACTTCTGGGAACGCTTTCAACAATGTCTCGACATCCTCCGCGAGAAGCGCAACCAGCACAGGACCGTCTTCAGACTAACACTTGTAAAGGGCTTCAACATCGAAGACGAGGTGCAAGGTTATGCAGACTTAGTTGAGAAAGGACTTCCCTGCTTCGTTGAAGTCAAGGGCGTGACGTACTGCGGAACCTCTACAGCCGGGGAAGCAGGCCTTACCATGAAGAACGTGCCGTTTTACGAAGAAGTAGTTGCGTTTGTCGAAGCGCTTAATGCAGAGCTTGGCAAGCGGGGATTGGGATATGGTATTGCTGCTGAGCATGCTCATAGGTTTATTCCCCCCCTTCCCTCTACTCTATCTACATTTCCTAGCGCAATAAATTACTAACACACATGCAAAAGCTGCTGCGTCCTCATCGCCTCAAACCGCTTCTTCATAAACGGCAAGTGGCACACACTCATTGACTACGCCAAGTTCTTTGAACTCCTCGAGAGCGGGAAGGAGTTTGGCCCCGAGGACTACGTCGGCGAGGCGACACCGGAATGGGCGAATTGGGGGAATGGTGGATTTGATCCGGCGGATCAGAGAGTTTATAGGAAGGGGAAGGGACCGAAGGAGGAGGTTGAGGAGAGTGGGGGATGTGGGTAGTTTATGGTGTATATATAGTGGGATGGGTGGGGGGTAGTTTGTGCAGGTGATAGATGTACAGGTGGTGGAGGTACAGAGAGGGGGGGGGGGCTGACTGAAGGAGGGGAAGTTGAATATCATTGAAAAGGTCTACATTGAGCGTGTACATTAATGAAATTATGACTTTGGTGTTTGCTTTTTGGTATGACGTTGAGACCAGACAGATGCAATTCAGATATAATTTGGACCGTGCCATTATAAAATTATACTACAAGTACGAAGAACAAGGAGATCCACAGTAAAGCAGTTGACAGATACCAACCACACCCGATCCACCCATCCATCCATCTACCGCGAGCAAGCTCAAGCAGCCCAATCACCCACCGTACGATACCGTACATTCTAAACAAAATCATCAGCCCACACAAAACACCAAGCCACCGCAAACCAGCAAAAAAAAAAAAAACTTCAACAAAGGAAGATCATCCATCAGAAGGTCTCCAAGTTCATTCAACATTACAATATTCAGTCGTATGTACTCAAAACTTTTGCTCTCATCATTGGATCCCCCTTCCCCCCCCCCTTTCTCCCGCGATAAAATAGGAAGGAAGGAAGGAATAGTGAATTGATTTGGTTACGTACATTTATTTGCTAATACATGTCATTACCGTAGACGGCTGTAAGTATCTCCAACTATAATTGCTAAATCCTCCACGTCAGCGCTGCACAGAGAGAGAAATGGTTGAGGGAGGAGTGGGGGGGGAAGGAAAAGGCAGAGAGAATCAGAAGGTGGTGATGCGACGGTTGTCCACAAGCTTTTAGCGTTCGGAACAGGTCTGTGTCATGGTATATCATCATGTTGTGCTGCGGTGCGAAGCACCGCACGGAAGTGGGTGGAGAATAGGGGAAGGAATTGTGGGACGTACCGGGTAGTGAGATTTCATCTGTAGTGGTTCGATGGATTGAGGTTGTTTTGTGTTGGTGGTGGTAGTGGTGGTTTGGAAGAGAGGAGGAGGAGGGGGATTGGTGGAGTCAATTTAAGTCGGTGGTGGTTTGTAGAGGGGCGGCGAAAATTTGGATGCGGTAGGGTTTGGGTTTTTTTCTTTTTTTCCTTCTTGTTTTGTTCTTGGCGGTTGTGGGATGGGAGGACGAGTGCGTTTTTGTGATAGGGTACGGGAGGGTTCCTGTTTTTGGATATTGGAAATGCTGTTTTGTGCATCTTCGTGAGCGCAACAGGAAATACAGTACAGTAGTTGGTGGTGATAAATAAATAACTACAGTACTAAGTTAAGAAGTCTAGATAAGGATATTTGAAAAGGAAAAAAAAAAAAAAAAGCCCAGCGACTCCCTCCTTCCCTCTGTCTAATGCTGATAACCCCCCTCTCCACGGCATACGGCAGCACATTACAGTTTACTAATAACATGATTCTCACTCTCCCCCTCCCGCCCATCTTTCAACCTCACTAGTCCCTCCTGATAGCATGTCGCCAGCAACCCAACTTCCGGGTCCCAAATCCTCTGCGTAACCAACGCCCTCTCGTCCGCCGCCCACGGCGAGTCAGACTCAACAAGCAGCCACCGATCCACCCTCGCCTTCGGCGCATTGTGGAAGTATATCGTGTGATCGAGACTGAGCATCATGCCGACCTGCCCGCGACGAGCCTGGGGGTTCACACGATTCACCGTACCAATAAACCAGGTATCGGAGAAGTATGCGAGAGCAGGTAAGTGCGACTCTTCATCCGAGATATCCCCACGAGCACGGACCCACTGTCGTTGGAGTTTGCGCGTAGGATCGGTCTCTGGAGTATCGCCTACTATCCCGGCTTTTCGGAACTCAAATGGGTCGTTTGCTTCACGCTTCTTCAAGAATTCAGCTACATTGGCGTCGATTCTACCTTCGCCGAGCCATTTATCTATTGTCTGGGCTTCTGTCGGACACTCTTCTGGCGACGGGACGTCCTTTGGGAACTTTATCGAGTGCTGGACCGTGCGCTTTGGCTCGTCTGTGACTTCCGAGACGGGACGAGTGAAGGAGCATGTCGCTGTGAATATCGCCTTGCCTTTCTGCTTAGCGTGCACGCTACGGGTTGCGTATGACCGGCCGGAGCGCACGTTCTCGACGTGGTAGACCATGGGCACGGTAGCGCTCCCAGGGAGGATGAAGTAGCAATGCATGCTATGGACTTTCATCCCCGCCGGAATGGTCTTCTGTGCAACGGCTAGTGTTTGCGCAATTACCTACCAAACATCAGCAACGAGTTCCAGCGGTCAGAAATTTGCTTAGAGAAGGAGGCTCACACAACCGCCATAAATCCCCTTCGCTCCCACGGGCTTATACAACTCCCTGGTATTCGTAAATACCCCCTCGCCCAACTCCTCCAAAGCCGTTATCTCAAGGTTATTCTCAATCTTCGACTTCTCAGGATTAACCGGCGGCGGCGGCTTTATCGTCGCGGTGCCGGAAGGTCGTTGTTGCGGACCCATGCCTGTGAATAGCGAGGGACTCGGTAAATTAACGAGTAAAAATTTATAAGGTAATTCGGAAGCGCTGGAAACCGAGAATGTCGATGGTGATGAAGAGTTGGAGGAAGAGGGAGATTGGGAGCACTCCTCAACCCGGTTTTGTTCTCTCCCTAATTCTGGGACCTTGGGGTTTTGGTTGCGGTCGTGATGCCGAGGTTCGGACATTTTTGCCGGAGAGGGAATGCTGCAGGTCACGTGTCTTGTCCTTGTGCTGCTTCAGAACCTACTGGGGGGATTAGGTGGGGGTTCTAGCACGTGCGAAGGGTCTATATACAGTAGTATGAAGGGCAAAGAGGTCTTATGGATGTTTGAAGGGAATAGTGGCCCTTTTGAATACTTCTTTTTTTCAAAAAATTTTGAAAAAGCTAACCTAGTGCTAGTGCCGCGGAGTTACTAAGGTGGTTTGGCGAGTGAGGATACATGATATCGAGATAGCATGAGGATTATTACCGAGGACGGGACCTCGATATTTGATGCGGTACAGTATTTGTGGAAACTACTTGATGGAGCTGATTGGGTTTAGTTATTTGGTGTCATTTTTTCCTTATCATAGGCACCATACGGCACAAACATCACTAACTCCACGATAGAGTGTCCTAATAGCGCAGCACTAGCACCGTGTAGCCAGGGATGTTAGACTGCTTAGCATGGCGGCATAACATACCCCTGGTCCATGACATAGCAGCAGGAATGCTGATATTGTACTATACGAGCACAGTACCGTAGAGAAGATTCGAAGAAAACCAATTATCTTATGGCTGCAACCCGCCCGGGCACTAATGGCAGCCTTACTAGCAGGTTATTGTTGCTAAGCCTCCCAAAAGCTCCATAGTTTACAAAACTAGTCTAACCAGACTTCCAAACCAAGTTTCTCCTCCATATGTTATTAGCCCCGTTCCTGATCTTGTCAATACTGTAAAACGGCCCAAGACACGCCCACAAATGCCACATCTTCTATGGTAAGTTTCTGATCCCATTAACCGGTTCCGTTTCCCCAAGGTCAAAGACGAAACTCTTATCCTCACTATCACCCACAGTACAGTACAGTGCAGTGATTGAAACCCCTACCAGCAATCAATAGCATTCGAAGAAGAATCCAACCCAGCGAGGGATGGGAATAGGTTTACAATCTCTGAAATCCGCCGCTCAAATGGGATATCCAGCAATACCAAGACCACACAGTACGCGAAAGGGCAAACCTACTTTAGCACTGCGCTTATATCGTACCGGCACGTACCAGAGCTAAATACTAACATTCCAACGCAAAGAAAAAAAAAGCAGTTCATAGATTCTCACTCGAACACATAAGCCTTTCACAAACCGACTCGTGGCACCCCGATATGAGAGCCCTCTGCTTAGCGATATTACGGCTGATGATGAATATCACTTGAAGCACTAAGTGTGTAACCAGGGGTGGACTCTAACTCAGTGAGTCCTTGTTTTTTTCAAAATAGACTGAAATTTATCTAAACTACAACTTTCGAAATACATTGACTTCTCTCACTCCCCTGCACCCAATTTAAGTCAACTACCTCCCAAACTCCCCCTTCCTTCAAGCCGCTGCCCGCTCCACCCAACCTTGTGCTTTGCCAGCCCCTTCTTCCCCTTCCCCGTCCCCTTCACGACCGTAGCATGTACTCCCGCCCATCACAACCTCCTCCAGCATACCCGGAGCAGCAACAGAACCCCCCCCATTCCCCTCCACCAAATCAGAGCCAAGAGCCGGCTTATCCTGCTCCGGTTTTTGAACAGACTCAATTTTGCGCACTTTCCTGCGCCGGGTGCCCTGCGCTCCCTTATAAGTTCTTTTGCGTGTGCGTTTCGCAGTTTTGGCGGTAGTAGGCTTGGGCTCCTCAGGTATGACGGGCAAGAGTATGGAGGTTGTGTACATGTTTTCGCATTCCTGGGGCGCGGGGTCGGGTGTTGGTGGAGCCGGGGGCTCACTTCCACACGGCGTTTCGGGGGTGATTGTGATTGTGGGAATCACAGAATCTCTATCCTGTTGCTCGTCTTTCTTTCCCGTTTCTTGAGGCACTTTAGCTTTAGCCAATGGCGCATTCCGGCCCTTCACATTCCTCTTGGCGGTCTTGTTCTTTGTAATCCCTGCACCAGTTTCTGGTTTGAGGGTTGGGGAGCCAGAGGTAGTCCCAATAGCAGTTTTGACCACAATTTGAGCAATCTCTGCCGCTGTAGAGCTATCAATGGCATCACCCTGCTCTGGTTTAATTAGTGCAGGCTTGATAAATCTTGCACTCCGGCGCGGGTGCTTTAGCGGTATCATAGGGGGACCCCTTTTGCCTGGGGCTTTTGGTATTTTCTCTTTGGTGGTGGTGGTGATGGTGGTGGCAGGGGCCTCAGGCACGACAGGCAAGAGAAGGGCGTTTGCTTCAACGTTTATGGGCGTTGGAGGAGTGTTGGCGGCAGTTGGTGGGGCTGGAATTGGCGCTTCGGGCTGCGTCGGGGGAGTGATAGGGGTAGCAATATTTTGATCTTCCCTCTCTGGCTCTTTTTCCTTCTCTGGCTCTTTTTCCTTTTCTGGCTCTTCTTCATTCTTTGTCTCCTCCTTCTCTGTCTTCTCATTCCCTGTCTCCTCATTCTCTGTCTCCTCACTCTCTGGCCCTTCTTCATTCCTTGGCTCCTCCCCATTCGCTGGTCCTTCTTCACCCTCCGGCTTCTCTCCAGCCTCACTACAAACGACGGTGTCGGTGTCGGTGCCGTCCTCCCTATCGAAGACAGCAATCACCTCATCTGTACTCATGCCAACGGGCGCTTCATCGAAGTCCATGTGTTCAGTGTCACCTCTAGCACACCTTTCCAAGTAGGCAGCTACCACCCCCATATGTATCGCAGCCCTTTCAGCGTCATACGGGATGGTGCCAATAATTTCGCAAGTTTCGTCGTCCATGACAAGTGGCTGAAGTCAAAGAATCGATACGAAGAGTAGAAAGCGATGTTTTCGTTTCTCCTGTAGTTTGGGGCAGAAGTGTTTTGGGATGGTCGTGGATGTGTGTTTGTGTGTTTGTGTTTGTAGGAGAGGGAAGGAAAGAAAGAAAAGAAAAAAAACCCTTTTATATGATACCACTAGATCGATAGGGTTCAGAGATAGGGCGTCAATTCTAATTGATCGGATGCATAAATAATCACTCGAGCTATTACGGACTGCGGGGCGGGCTGGACTGCTATTGAATTTGGCAATACTTCGGGCAGTGAAAAGAGATGCAGGAACTGGGTTGAAGGTCGGGGTTTCCATTTCTATTTCTATCCTGTTCATTTATTTCAACACATTACATCTTGCCTTCAAAAAAAAAAAAAGATAATTTCAGCAGCTGTTACTACCATCGTGTCCAGAATAAATATATAACCTTTAGGACATGAATCTTGACTTCTCAAGGCTACTACGATACAAAGCTCCAATTAATCATAGCTATCAACCAATCCTTCTAATGCTAAAATGAGGGGTATTAGACTGTACGTACTACTCCTAACAAATAAACACACAAGACCCAAATATATGGGCGGAGCACTGTATCCATTTCGCAAAAAATGATCATGTCAACATCACACAATTAACCTCCCTGTCTGAACCTCGCCAACCTACTAACCGGAGCCGCACCGCTGACCAATCTGCAAACAAACAGACAAACAGTTAGTAATAGCCTATGAAATAGCCTATGAAAATCATGGAAGTAGGAATACGTACTTCTCCAGTAGCACCGGCCCATTAATCGGATTCACACTCGCATACCGCCTCATCCTAGTATCAATACTATAAAACTCCTCGGCATTGTCAGACTGCAGCAAGTCAATCGTTTGCCTCAACTCTTCAAATATAGTCGGTAGCAGCGGCTCGTTAAGACTATCCACGAACTCCATCAAGTACCGAATGTCCATGTCCAGCGCCGCGACGGCATTCTTGTTAATCTTCCTGACAGAGTCAGACATCGGCAGGGCCAGTATCGACGTAGCAATATGACTCAGTGCGTCAAAGTAAATGAAACCCTTGATGTCTTTTGGCAATCCCAAGAGCGTGGAACTCATGATGTTGCGCATCCACAGCGTCATTTGCTGGAGGTATTCACTGGGCTCTTCGAGTTTCTTGGTTGCCATCCAGTCGTATTCTGCTGTCTCTACGAGGTCGTCAATTTTGCTATTGACTAGTTCGAAGATGCGCTTTTCTGCGGTCTTCTTTTCTGAGCGAAAGCGCTCTGTGGCATTTAGGGAGACGCTTCCGCCGTGGTTAGACTGGCGGGCCTCTGCTAGCAGAATTTCTAATTCATGGCAGGCGTATTCGAATTGCTCGAGGTTGATTAAAATTTGGACGATTTGACCCAGGTATTTGGATGTCAAACGTTCGACTAACGAGGTGCAAACTTGGTCGCAGAGGAGCTCATCGAGGGACTATGATTGTTAATATATAATCATGGATAATATAAGGAGTGCACTAACTAATTGAAGCTCTTCATCAATTGCACTTTGGTGCGTGAAATATTCGTCGGAGAAGAAGTAATATTTGTTTAGGAAGTTTCGAATGTCAATGCAACATAATGGATACATTTGAGAGAATGGTAGCACAATAGGAAACCTGAGAATATCCAGGAATTAGTCATGAATCGGCCATTAATTTATGGAATATACGTACTCTAACTGGTCACGTTCCTTGTCCGGCTTATACCAACTGACATTAACGACATTATCATATTCTTCAAACGAATTGATTGGCATGGGCATGTAGTCATCGCTCGTAACAATCTGGTAGTGTAAGCGTCTAGTGAAAGATATTGTGATTGGCACCCCTTACCTCTTTGAAATCAGCACTAAATTCTGTCTTGAGTCGCTGAGAATACTTCTCGAAGAGGACTAATAAAAAGCTATCCAAAGCCTCTACAGAGTAATCCCAGCTCTAGATATGAAGTTAACACCTATGTGTTCCATAAGCACAAGATGAGGTTTACTTACATCCATTGTCTGAATGAAGAGGGCAAGAATATTCTTAATTCTCAATAGAGCATCGGCCTGTGTGATGTTATCTAATGCAGGGGTAATAATATTGATCGCCTTCTTGCACATTGAATCCCAGAGTTCATCGACCTATAACCCCCAGAGATGAGCAACAGTTAAACGTGTCTTGGAGAGCTTGAATTGTGCACAAACATCAACTGCCGAACGAAAACTCATAGTTTTCTTCATAGTGGCTCGTTCAATTATGGCAAAACCACAGATATCCTCGAGCAATTTATGAAAACTGGTTATATCCTCATTTGATAGAGTTAGTGACCCAGACAGTAATAACTCCTTTTGCTGCCGCCTGACGTTGGCGTAAGTAACTCTAAACTCGTCTCGTTCTCCGAGAGCTTCGTGGATATGCAAACACTCAAACAATGGTGTAAAATCAATGTTAATATGTTCGTTGTCAAGAACATCAAATTCTTCCCGCTCATCTAGAACCAGCTCGATTGCAGAATTGAGTTTAAAGGAGCCTGGTGTGCAAAATTAGGACACAATTACCCAACACACAAAGGGACAAAACCCACGCAGATATGGTGACTTCTCAATTCTTTCCTTCTGTCTTCGTCGCCGTAACTCCGTTTGATCAAAGGCAACTTGCCCCAGAAGCATCGAGCTCTCACGAATCCTATAGAGCCAGCTATTTAAATCCGTCATAACAGCCTCTTTCACCATCCCCTGCATCGCAGGAACCGACTTCTGTATCATATCTGCAACATCATACTGCATCACCTCCTTAAGGTGAACATTCTGTAGTTCGTCCAGAGTCCTCAGAGCAGCGTAATGTTTCTTCTGCTTCAGTAAATCCCCCACTCGATTTGCCAATCCCAATACCTCCAGACATAATCTTAGAGCTTGCGTCGCTTCGTCGATGTTCTGTCGGACGTCTCGCGAGTCCACGAGTGCCTTCTTCTGCTCCACTAGCTTATTTGTTGACTTCTGTATCGATTGATTGAGCTTTAAAATCTCCTCTGTGAGGTCCACAGTCCCTTTTCGCACGGTCAGGAGCTGGTTGACGGACGAGACGAAGTCTTGGTGATTGTTATTGCACAGTCGCTCGATTTCGGATTCACGTTCGCTGGAGAATCGGTCGAGCTCGTCCATAAGAGGATCTTCACGGCCGGCGGAGCAGGCATCTTTTATGGTGCTGATTAGTTGGTCGAGGTAATCGGTCTCGGAAGGGGCGAGGAGAATCTGTGATTGTTAGCTAGGAGGAGCTATGGGTAGGTAAATAGAGAGTGCGACGTGCGTGATTAACGGTGGAAGCGAGAGTAGTAGACATGATGGATAGTTCAAACTGCTATAGCGTGATAGTAGAAGCTTTAGAAAGTATGGACCGTATAATCGACAATTCTTCCTTTTCTTCCTTTGCAAATGGGTTTTAGGAGAATCCGATACGCCAGAGAGAGATAACCCTCCTGTGATTGTGGGCGACAGCGGCTCTGCCTGCGAGTTAAAATTGCCAAGACTGCCAAGCCACGACCTTAAAGCTAAAAGAAGCTGAGGCAGGGTAAGAGTGCTCGTTTCCGTTATAAGGGTGTAGGTAAAGCTGACTCCACAAACTTCAATCCTTCTCATTCTCAGTCCACCCTTCCTCATACTTACGCCTTCTTACCCTAAATAAGATAACCAAAATCCACCCTTACGATAAGATGGCCGACAGACCTCAACCAGCCATCTACCTCGTCTCGGGCAGCGGGCCCAACACCGTCGCTATAGCGCAAATTGAATTGAGGAAGGTCTTCTCCTTCCACGCCATGTGGAAGTGGATACTTACCAAGCAGCCCCAGTTTATCGGAAAAGCCATGGTGATTGAGAACCGTTTCTTCGTCGAAACCGAGATTGTGGCCGACGATCAAGAATTGCCCATCGGCACCACTGGATTCCACCGCATCTTCGACGACGCATCCTGGGACGACTGCAAGATTGATCTTCTCGCCCACAACATCCCCGATTTCCCCGGAGCCGCGAATCGTAAGCCGATCTTCAGCATCAGGGTCCTCCAGCCTGATATTGATGTGTTTGACTTTCAGAATAGGGAGATTGTGTTCTACTCTGTTTGGAAACTGCTTAATATCATTAGTTCACCTCCTCCTCTCACCGAAGAGGAGCGGTTTCAGCCTAGAGGCCATCTTCTAGCATATCTTCAGGCTCTTGGGGAGAGAGGCCAACAGAAGTAGCATCGTGAATATCCTACTCTTCCATCCATCCATCTCTACTTGATTCGCTACAACCTATCCATACGGGAACTCTTCATCGAAAACGGATTTTCAAATGGTAACTTTATGGCATAGCGCGCTGAAGTAATTGGCTTAGGAAAAAAGAAAAAAAAAGATGACAAAAGAAAAAGGACCCAATTAGCGAACCAAGACATAAATTCACATACACTACCTCCAATATTACGAGCAAGCAAATCTGCCACCACCTTCACCGACGATACCAAAAACGTAGACCCTTTGTAAGCCGTAAACTGAGCAAACATATTTTTTTTTCTTTTTTACTCTAGCTAATAGCCTACAATAAAAAAAAAAAAACAATTTTACTTTCTGATCTCTCTTGTCTCCTTTCTTTTCATCTTATCTGTTGACCGTACGTGAAAGCAAACTCTCGTGAAATATGACCCACGCCATTAACCAACATCCCAAACGCCCGAACCATGAGAAATCTCCAGAGGCCCTAACTAAGTTTGACACAACACGTATGACATCTTGACAATTTCTGGTGAATTTACGATACTGTACTTGGAATTGAGCGTAGTGTGCTACGGGTATAGCAACTCCGAAGGTTGTCATACGGTAGGCTTTTACACTGATTATCACTCGGTAGTTCACTTATATATCCCTTAGTCAATGATTACCCCATCTGACATGGGAGCGCGGGGGGGATCCTGGATTTTAATTCCGTCATTATCATACTTTTACAGTGCGTTGCCTCCTGGGGAATTAGCTTATTGTGACTGGTTTTTTTTTTTAAAATAAAAAAAACGGAATAGGTCGTGTTTGGCGCACAAATGAAATCGTGTCCTGGTGGGGTTTCTCACAATGGTGGGGGGGGGGGGGGTTCGGATCGTAGGAAGAAAAAAAAAAAGAATCGGTAAGAATTATGGTGAGAAATTTTTGTGAATTTTTGGGGGCTCGGGCTGTAGGTCTTTTCACGCTATCATAGATAAATTTTAAAGGAAATTTTGGTTTATTTATATATATATATATACAGCGAATGGGAGATTTAAATACTCTAATGTGAAGATTGGCCATATGCATAAGCAAAAAGTGGACTGAAGTACCGTACATCAAGTTGGGGATACGGAAGTATGTAGATGAAATGAGTTCTAAAGAAGAGGAAATGAGGGTAAAGTAAAGGGAAATAAAAAGGGTGAAAAAGGGAGGGGAATGAAAGGGGGGTAAAGGACAACAAAAAGAGTGAGTAAGAAAGAAAAAAAAAAAGGGTTTTGGGAACATTGACTTTAAGGCGTAAAAACCATCTCTAAACTGAAGTTGTCTATCCTCCTACTATTTTTCTATATATTTGTATCTATGAAGCAGGCAATAGTCACTTAATTTTGATCCTGAATCACGGGCCTGGCGATACGAATATGCCTTTCAGGGGTGATGTAGGTCGCATCGCCCAAGGAAGGCGAAGTAGGAGCAGGAGCTTTGGCTTCGACGGTAGGAGCAACCTCGGGGACAACTATAGCAAGAGCAGGAGCAGGAGCGGCAGCTGGGATGTCCAAGATGGTGAGACGGTGCTTAGTCCTGCGCTCGATATACGCCTCGGGGTCCTCCTGCGCAGCCTCGAAGAGTGCTTCGGGAAGCAAGTCCACAGGAACGGAGTAGTCGGGAATCTTACTACTGATAGGGATAGGTACGGGCTTGAAGCGGTTCAGGAGATAGGGGGAGATGATATTCGCGTTCTCCATGCCTTTGTCTGTTGTAGTGTCCGGGATCAGGGGAACCTCGATGTACCCATCAAAGTAGTCGGGAATGGGCTCGCGAGGAGTTTCGGCTACGACGGCATCGGGTTCGGCGACTCGCTTGCGACGGGGGGTGGAAGAGGGAGCTTTTGCTTCGGCTTCGGCTTCCTCGAGGCGCTCGTCCTGGGGGCTCTTCCAGCCGCGTTGCCATTCCTCACCGCCGTACTTGAGAAGGGCGTCGAGGTATTCTTGGATTCTGGCCGCATGCTTCTCGCCGTGCTTTGCGACGTAGTAGTTGTATTCCTTCTCGAAGGCCTGGCCACCCATTTGGACTTGGGCCTCCCGTTGCTCCTCCTCTTCGGTGACGGGAGGGTCGGGCTGGACTAGCTGGGTGAATTCTTCGTCTTCGCCAGTGAGGCCGGAAAGGACACCTCTTTTTTCGATAGGTGCGATGTCATCGATTTCATCCACTGCTTCATTTTCTTCAGCTTTGGCATTCTCCGCTGCACTGTAGCGATCTTTGATGGCACTTGCAACGCCGAGGTGAGGGCGGACTTCCTGGTTGCAAGCACGGTCAATGATCTCGTCGTCGGAAGGGCGGTTAGGGACGAGAGCTGGTTCAGGGACTGCAGTGCCCTCCTTGAGCTCGACGGGAACCTCGGCATAGCGGAAACAAGGATTGCCAACTCTCTCGCGGATGATTTCCAACGGGAAGGGGATTCTGTGTGGATGGAAGCGATTCTTTGCAGCGGCGAGGGCCCAGACAGGGGTAATGAGAGTTCCCAAGGCGGGGAGGGCCAACACAATTTTATGGGCGCAGGGTTTGAATTTCATTGTAAATAGTTTCTAGGGTTATGGAATTTGGGGAAGAAGTGAAGGGTTGAGGGGTTGAGGGAAAAA
Source organism: Choiromyces venosus 120613-1 (assembly GCA_003788595.2). NCBI lineage: Eukaryota > Fungi > Ascomycota > Pezizomycetes > Pezizales > Tuberaceae > Choiromyces > Choiromyces venosus. Next base: position 1,339,913 of record ML120351.1, read on the forward strand.
AGTGGAAGGGTGGATAGTGGAGGAAGGGGAGAGCGGGTTTTATTAGTTTTTTGTGGGCGTTCGGTCAAACTTGCTGTGTTCTTTGCTAATAAATTCCAATGTGTTTAGAGTATTGTGTGAATTGCGATAAGAAGTAAGTTTAGTGCTTAACGGGTTGGGTCCCAAGAAAATGATCCTCCTAAGCAGTGGTAGGTAAACGTGTATTCTTCGAGTCTCTATATAACGTATCTCACACGCTAGCGAACCCATAAATAAAAAAACATGCATCTCCCATTCTCAAAGATAACGAGGGCAATTCCTGGTGTTCATAATGGGTCATTTATATCCTGAGATATCACCGCTAGGTGACATTCCAGAATCAGAATCATAGGTCATCACTCTAGGTATATATTGGTATCGCTAGGTGCCAAATCGATTGGGTTAGCTTTGAATGATATTAGGAGCTGGGAATTCGGTATATCTCACAAATCTCCAAATCTGTCCCTCCCTTCTGCTGCTTTGTTCACCCAGACGCTGACACTCATCGCATAACATCGAAATTCTGCCCAACCGTCATCGCCAATCTTAACATCCCCTTCACTCCATGGCAAGAGATCAGTCCAAATCTCGCCTCTACGGTTTTCGCCAACAAACATCCTCTTCTTCCCGTCTTCGAAATTACTCATGAGCACTGCGCATCCATCTTTTCTGTCATGTGTACCCCTTCTTATCCATCCGATACAATTGGGATCATCAAAGAAGTCATTCTGTTCTCCGTATGCATACAGTTTCCTCGCTAACATAAGGCTTGGGAGGGCCCCTGAACATGCAGGCGGGGCTGGATCATGTCCTTTGATGCCGTATAAATCGCCAAAAAACACGCATGGGTACCCCTCAGCTCTCAGAAGGATCAGAGCATACGCAAATGGCTTGAAGTAGTCTGGGATTGTCCTTTCAACATCCTGGCCTGGTTGTGTGTCGTGACTTGTGACGAATGTCACGGCATTGAGGGGTCGGCTTTGCACCAAAGTGCCGCCGAAGATTAACCTAAGATCGGCATATGGGAAATTGGAGATCATGAAAAAGTTCTCTAAGAGGGGGGTATCAAAGAGGGTAAATCTGTGATCCATTTCGTCAAGGAATTTTTCTAGAGGCCCAACATATCCTTTCCAGTACTCGCCCACGAAAAACCAGCCTTCGCCAAGAGTTTTGTCGAGATGATCAATGAATTCCTTAAGGAAGTCTGACGAAAAGTGGCGTGCGGCATCGAACCTGGTAGCCAAATGGTTAGCAGAGGCTGAGATTGTATGGAAGAGAATGGTCTACCGGAACCCCTTGAGTCCAAGTTCTTGGGCAACCCAAACCCCCCAGTTCTTTACATCGTTACAAACATCAGGGTTAGAATAGTCAAGATTTGCAAACATCAGGTAGTCATAGTTGCCGAGCTCAGACGTATCCACTTTTTGACACCATTCTTTCTCCTCATTATCGCCTATAATTTTATATATCGCCTTTTTCTGATTCTCTTGATTCCAGTCGGTCCCCGAGAAATGGTACCAATGGTACTTCATCTGACTATACCTATCTCCTCGTGTGGAGAAATCAAAGGATAACCACCCTTCGATTTCATATGGCTCCGAAATCACTTCGTTGCGATCTTCCGGGTTGACTTCAACGACTCGGCACCTTTCAGTGTGGTCTGCATTTGCTTTATGGTTCAAAACAGCATCGAAAATCAACCCGACATTGTGATGTTTAGCCGTGTCTCGCAGGCGGATAAGAGATTCCTTGTGCCCCCATTTGGTAGGTCTTGACCATTTATGGTCGAATTCACCAAGGTCGTATAAATCGTACTACGGCTTCGTGAGAAACTTTGAAATGTAGGAGGATGTTAGAGGGAGGGATAACGGACAATATCGTAACCGTTGCTCGATGGGCTTCCTGACTTGCAGGCTGGCGGGATCCACAGGGTGGTGATACCAATCTCCTTCAGCTTAGGCACCGCACCTGCCAGGCGGTCCCAATGATGCTGATCGGCCGGAGTATGCCATTCAAATCCTTGAAACATAGTAGGGTTCTCGGGGGTTGGGGGTTTTGGATCTGGTTCAATGTCGTCGGGTAATTAGCTGTGGTTAACTTAGCAGAAAGCAATGGTAACCCACCATCTTCTGGAGTTCCGATGGATTCTCGCATGCTTTCTTGTTGGTTTATTGAGCGTCTTGAATCCATAGAGGAGGATAGGGACGCAGAGTTGATGTGAGGTAGTGAGAGTTGATGCTCTAAGATAAAATAGTTTATTGATATCTTGAGCCGCCATGCTGTCTCACTGTGGTCCGCATTTCCAACATGTAATGCAGCTGTTTACCGCCACGATTAACACACGACATGCAAAGTCAGGGGTCGAGCTGGCAGCAGTTGGGACGGTTAGCTTTGCTGGATGGATAGCGAGAACTTTGATTCGCCAAGGAATTATGGTGAGTCTTATCAAGTTCTGTAAAAACGCTTTGATTGCTGTACAGTACTCATAGAAGGACCCTATTCGTTCAGTGAACTGCATTCACCCATATCTCCCGTGCCACAGGTATTCAGAAGGATAAGAAAAAAAAAAACTGCTTTGGATACCACGAGATACCTTTCATGCTGATACCTGCATTCAAGTGTCGGGTAAAACAGAAGACTCGCAATGATATTTTTTTCTCCCCACAGGCTCTATCAGATGGCCTGGACAGAGCATGGTAGAGAACTGAAACCTCTTTTCTGACTGAGGTATGATACTGCCCCCATGGCTAAGCATGAGATCATGTTTAAGTAACAAATTATCAATGAGATAATTTTGTAAAAGTTATCCAATTCAAAGAGATAGATTGAAGGCTGAGTTACTCGGGTGTCTGTAAAAATCGGAAAACTTCCTATCGATCTCATACAAATCTCTATGGAGGCAAGGGTTATGTTTTCCGGTTTTTATAAACACACCCGAGTATATGTCCAATGTTTCGTGAGTTGAACTGTGCTTTCAGAAAGAGACAAACTTCGCAGACAATCATATCACTTCCTCCGTCCCGGTTTTCAAACACTGGTAGTTCATTAGCGATAGTATTCCTTAGCAGAAACTATACTTACAAGAGTGTCGATCTTCTCCTCTGATTTAAATAGACAATTGAAACAGCGGACACCAGGAAGGAAGTAAACTTAGGCAATACTGACACTGTGACAGGTATAGGTCTAAGCGTTTGAAAAGGAACAGAGGGAGGGCCCCCTGTATCTATTACGGCGGAACAATACGGTACCATCACAGATACACGATGCCGTGCCACCGTTCATGTGGCCCAGAGGACCACTTATACGTACGAATAAGCAATGAGGTTCCGAGAGCAGGGAAGTTAAATCAAACGAAGGTCACAAGTCGGTTGAGGTGAGGTGAGAGCTTCTGTTTGCTATCTTGGTCTTGAGACTATCGATTAATAGCCGAGTATTCGTTACCGTGAGCTACACTACTGAAACCAATCGCTCTGTAGACGGAATATCAAACCCAAAACCTAAACCTCGCAAATCTTCCGTTAGTGATATTTGTTGAACCTGTTGTTCATCACTTTTTTTTTTCCTTTCTTACTTCTATTCTGCCCATTGTTCCAGCCTCCAGGAATGATTCGCGGTTGGTGGGAGAGAGGGGATAGGGCAGAAGGAGGGAAGGAAGGAAGGGGCCTGGTTTATGGCGGTTTCTTTTGCTTTTCAAGGAGGAAGGAAATGCACAGATATGTTTTGCCTGAACTCTTTCCAAAGCCTGATCAGGATCCACTTTAAGCACCTCGTTATGAAATCTGGTATTACAGCTATTGGAAATCGAATACATAGGGAATATTGTCATGAGGCAGAACTATAGTAGATGTTCCAAGATTCTCTAACATAAGCATTGCTTGTGTGGTTGGGACGAATATATAAACACTGCTTTTGATTCATGCTCTCAATTCTCTTCAGCCAACCTACCCAAGGTAGCCTGAGAAGACATTTCTATTGTATCGGAAGCTGAAGTGGAAGAAACTAACGCGTAGATATTCGCTATTCGAACCTGTTGACTTTCGATCGATACTACCCAACTTATAAGGGCAATACTCAAATAGTTCTCAACCTCATACTTCGAACTTCTCTCTACCGGGATTATCACTTTTTCAATAAGTTTACTTTACTGCTGACTCTGTGATTAGACTATGAGGCTCGTAATACTTTCAGCTACTCAGGTTTCTATCAACAAGCAAAAGTTCAGTTCAGGGGTTTATACATTTTATCCGGGCAGTTAGAAATTGTTTGCTTGTCTGACGAGTAAACGATCGTCGGCCTCTTACTACAAGAGTTGGCTGAAACTCACGAATATTATCGGGGCATCAGGGGGTTAAGTTTGCTTATTTTTAACGAAATATTCTTCCCAAGCTTCCATATTGCCGTAAGTGGCAATTATTTCCCACCTTGTAGCCCACGGGATGAGATCCAATGTGCTAATTCATTGATTAGGATCCGATGTTTTCAACTCCATCACAAAAGTTCCCGCACTGTCTGGGCAAAGCTACACTGAAAGTACTATGGTATCCCGTTATTGGGCATCACCGAGAGAGCATATTCAATACCCCTCCCTCAAGCTCTTGGCAATGGTCTACAGTATGGTTGACTTAATGGCCAAGGTATAAATGGTGATCAAAAACTCTAAAGATTTGATTTCATCGGGAGGTGTTGGATAAATTAGCATCCGAAGGCCGGACCTTGGCTTCCAAAGAGGCTACTCAACGACAATTAACTCTATTTCACCCGATATTTGGATCCACATTACATCAAATGACCTGTATTTAGCAGGGATGCTCTTTGACTGGGAATCCTGTGGAACTTGCGATTCTGTCGGCTCGGCCATGTTTTCAGGCTCCCTCCCGATGTTTGTGAAGGCATTCCATGGACGCCGGTTCTCCGAGGAAGACATGGTGAGAAGCAATGATTTGCTCAATCCCCCAGAAGCGTGCGGCTAACAAATTCTGTCTCGGTACATACGTTTGGTGACAAACCAGGGACTAATATCTCAGGGACTGTCATCGCTGAGATCATGGAGGAATTTTACTCAATTATTCCTATCAAATTATCATAATAGGACGGGGAAGGCCAGGGTGAAATAGTACAATACTCCGGGGGATTAATTTTCACAGCGACCTTGGAGAGGAGTTCTCGGTCAAGAAGGATGCCCATATGAGAACCAAATTACTATTGAAACTCATCCAAACCCTCCACAGCTAGAATGTTTCTCGCAGTCCATCTGAAAAGTAACTGCTCAAGTAGATGAGTCGCCAGTCGCCAGCGGTGCAGGAGCGAGCTGGCCACGGTTAGGATACACAAGCAACAGTAGTTGCTCCCCATGTACTGTACATGTGACATATCAAATGCGGGGAATATCTGCTACCATAACTGCAGTAAAGGGTATAGAATTCCATGTACTATACCCCACACGGAGATTATTCTTGTGCAGAAGGTGGGTGGTGGGGGGGTGGTTACTACTAGTACTACGAGTACGAGGACTACGATGAGTACTGGTCCTGCGCCAACTCAGACTGAGTATGGACAGTGTGGTGGGGTGAACTGGACCGCCCCCACGGTTTGTGCGAGTGGGTTGACGTGTGAGGCGTTGAGTCCGCCATACCATTATCAGTATGTGAGGTGGTAGTTGTGATTTGGCTGTGGAGATGTGGATGTTGTATTGGTGGGGGGTGGGCTGGGATTTGTCTTCTCATCTCCTGGGATGGCGTTTACTTTAATTCATGTGTATTGAATTATCTCTTTTCGTAGGGGCTGGTATATATGCTCAACTGCCGTATAGTGGGCGACGCGAGATTAAATATCAAATGTGTGATTGATGGAAGATTCTCTGAGAAACGACCAAACGGTGAAGCGGTGAGAGTGGGAGCATCGTGAATGAAGGGCAATTGAAGGGGAAAAGAGGATGAATTCGACAGCCGGCAGGGACACCAGCTAACGGTAAAGCATGGAATATATATATCTCCCTAGACAGCTAACAGCTTTGTAAACCCACGAACCTGATAAAAACGAACGGAATTCAAAGAAACAGTCTTAATGATGGGAACTCCGCAAAGCCAACGGAGAACCCACCCTCAGGCGAAACAATCTGCAATAATCGTGAATTCAAGGCCTTAAATTAGGCGCATAATAGCAGTGGTTATGAAGAAAACAAAACCAGCTCCGATACCTTATGCTTAACGGCATGGCATATATAAAAAAGAGACCTCATAACCGGATGCCCCTAGGCCAACCAACGCCCAGAGCCTAGACCTTAATCCTTCTTACTCTTCTCCGCAGCAACTATCCTCTTCAGCTTAAACAACCCAAACACACGCATCATCCGGAAGTCCTATAAGGATCCAACCACATTAGCTCGGCCATAAGATTACCTCCGAAGGGAACTTACAAAAGCCGTACTCCACAAGAACGTCCGTATGAACCATACGATTGAAGCCTTATTACCTTTCCAGAACCAAGCTGGCTTTCGCCAATCTGGTTTCATCACCTGGGCGACAACGGAGCGGGCGTAGACGTCTCGATCCATTGCGCCGTCTGTCGTTTATTAATTAAGTCAGTGGGGTGGAGGAAATAACTTTAGGATATGGAATGTAAGAAGGAGGAGACAGACCTTGCGAATCTTTAACTCTCTTGTGGAAGAAGTCTAATATGGGCATGTATATAGATCCTTGCCGGAGTGTTGTTCCGTGCCTTGCTATGTTTGTCTTGATACCGCCTGTGACAATCTTTGATACTCTCGTTAGCTGGTTTACCTCCAATACCTTCGATATATTGAGAACTTACCACCATGACTTTAACACTACACTCATCCATTAGTCACACCTACTCAGAATTCTAGCCAGGGGTACAAATATAACACACTTAAAAGGCTTCATCTCAACTCTCAAGGTATCCGAATAACTATGTAACGCCCCCTTGGTAGCATTATACGCGCTGCCAAACACATACGGCATAACCGCTGCCACCGATCCGATATTCACGATAGTCCCCTCCGCGGCAATCAGCTGCCCGGAAAATTCCTGGACCATACGCATTACACCGAAAACATTAACTTCGAACATGGACTTTACGACTGTGTCAATGAGAAGGTCAGTGGCGGGTGTTACGACGCCGAGACCTCTGGTGTCACCGGGATTTTGAATCAGTACGTTGAGAAGGGACATGAAATTTAGAGGGGGGGGGGAATAATTACGCATTGTTGACAAGAACATCTAGTTTCCCGCCTGTACGCTGGGATATTTCTTTGGCTGCTGCCTGTACACTATCTGTGGAGGTGACGTCTAAGTGTAAAGTCTCTATAGAGTATTTATCCGCAAGCTCTTGCACGGTGGTGAGGTCCCGGGCTGTTGCGAAGACTCGGTAACCTGTTTTTGTTTTGTATATCGTATTAGCATGATAGGGCGAGTCCAGCGCAGATATAGGTTCGTTCAACCTTTAAGATGAAATTCTTTGGCGAGAGAGCCGCCGATGCCGCCTACTCCTGCGCTTCAAAATCGTTAGCTGGGAACCTTTGATAGCAATTGAGTAGGAGGAAAAAGTATACCCAGTTATCAAAACCGTCTTGCGAGTATCTGCCATGATGCCTGGTTAACCTTTTTTAAGTTCTTTCAGGAAACTTTTCTAGATACTTGTATCCCCCTTAAGGATATGGTAGTCGACTAATCAAGAACCCCACGGTGTAAGATATTTGGCAGAAGCTTTTCCGCTCTCTAGGATTTAGATAGCGCCCTGGAATGTAATTGATAAGGATTTATATGAATGCCGAGTGGTTTTGCCTTGCCGTACTAATATTTTATTGTTGAGGTTGATGTCGAGGTTTGATGTTGTGGTCACAGTTTGCACCGTAATTACTACGTGTGCGATGCAACCGAATGGGGTCACGTGCCGAGGTTCTTCAACCACCAGGTGCCGGAACAATGTCCTCGGGTGATGTTGTTCGAGTATGCTGGTTATGCAGCGAAGCAATTTTGGGATATTTGATATTCTGAGATTTTAGATCGTCAGGAATTTTTGCTGTATGGACTCTCCTGCTGCAGTGATTGAGAAATACCGTATAATACTCGAGTACGAGTACCGTAAAATTTGGAAGGAGAGCCCCCCAGGCAGTCCACCCCGCTCAGCATTCGCCCCCCCATTAATTGCTCAGAAAGGAAATTTTGACATAATTTTTGCACCAAGCTCACTGGCCCGCCCCGGGGCTCTCTTTCCAAATTTTACGGTACATCCTATTTGTAGTGGGCCTTAGAAGTGGAACGGTTGTGGTGCAAGAATACGATGGGGTCTTGGCAACTAAACGAAAACCTAACTCTCTGGAGGTTAGTGAACAAGTCAAACATAAATCATAAACTATCAAACGCCAATCTCACTGACAACTGGTTAGAGAGTGATTCGATATTTGTGGTTGTGAAAGACTTAAGGGAAATATCGTAGGTCCGTAGTGCTGGTATCCTCCTTGTTAACAGGATCTCGCCAAAGCACTTTCACCAGCGAGGATTCTATGTTACAGACAGAAGCATGGGCAGGACGTCAGGGTCGGCTTTCAAGAGTGTTAAAATCTTGGGACATCACTCTAAAGTATGATACGAAGCAAGGGAGATCTACCCTCTCCAATTACAACACCCATCAAAATCAAAATCATGTTGTAGCACTCGTAATATGCCCTCGGACAATTGTTTGGGGTATCGGTAGTGGAGCTTATTGCTGGCATCGGCAACGTCTGTTATCTAGGCCCTGTTTGGCATGCCACTGTATAAAAATGCTCAGTATTTCCGGTCATACTGGCGTTTGGCACGTCCAAAGTATTTTTTACAGCTGGCTGGGTGGACTGTCTTTCGGGGTATAATGGGTAGATACACAGTGGAAAGTCATAGGATTTGATTTGGAAAAAGAAATGGACTGCGATTTAGAGGTCAAAAAGACTAAAAGCAACAACTAAAAACAATTTTGTCCTAATTCTCAGTACCCTGAAGGCAATAATGCAGAAAGAAAATAAGATACAGGTAGCAATGTGTACCCTAACAGTGACAGGTTCGAAATACTGCTGTAAAAAAAATACTGAGAAAAAAATACCATGGTATTTCTGTACGTGCCAAACACAGCATAGTATATCTTTACATTCACTTCTGGAAGTATTGTGCGTTAACAAAAATAACCGTACATCAACGGACGGAAAAACTCGGCCATGGCAACCCCACTACCCCACCAACCCCACCATCATGAAAACCAAAAAAAAATTTAAAAAAATGTAAATACATAGTAGAAATTAATATTTGGTATACCATCCATCAGCCTTAATAATTTCTTCCACCCTATCTACCATTGATCCTGCCAAAGTATCAAAAACCTTTGGGTCAAGAAGTTCCCAACAATTAGTAATGGCCTCCTCTATTGCTTTTTTGACCTCATCAACAGGACCCTTCATGAGATAGAGCTCAGGATAGTTCTTGTGAAGCTTATCTTTCACCAGAGACCAAACATTCTCAATAGGATTGAGATCTGGTGAATAGGCAGGAATTTCCAGAAGAGTAATTCCCTGCACTCTGAGCCATCTCCTAAAGGGCAAGTGAGTCTTAGCATTGTCAATGATAAAAAATACCTCTTCATCTCCAACCCTTTCTCTGATATCCTCCCATATCCCTAGAAAGTCATAATGATCATAAACATCAATAATTGACTTTCCAGTCACTCCACCCCTAGCAGAAGTAGGATCAGGAAAAACAGGTAAAAAGAGACCATGAGTTTGACCATAAAAACAACCAGTCATCATTTGGCTAATCTTCCTCTCTCCTCTCCTAGCAGTAGGCTTAATACAATCCTTATCCCACTTCTCTTTTGGATATCTAAATATCCATTTTCTCCTCTTTCCTCCTCCTCTCTCCACAGCTACCTCATCTCCCCACATTGCCTTCCTTCTCCACATCTCTCTTGTCCAATGCCTATGAGCTAATGCCCATTCCAATCTCTCTTGAGCTAGATCCTCATCCAAATGAACCCTTTCTTGTGCCAACTACTTTTTTAGATGCTTTTGTTGAAGTCTTCTCCTCACTGTCATAGAAGAGATATTGGGAGCAACTTTTTTGGCAATCTCAGAATAGCTAGTATTGTGATAGCTGAGAGCTTCCTCCACCATAGCATCATCCTGCAACTTGGTAGTTTTAGGATATCTTCCTCTACCCTTTCTCTCCTGGCCCTCTTGATCTCCTTTTAAGATACTATCTTTAATAGTGTTGAGGGGGATGTCAAGGTAGTGGGAAATTTGGCGATAGCTCATTTGAGGTTCGTGTAACCCGAGAATTCTCCCCCTGGTAAACTCTGAGAGGTGCTTGGAGGGAATAGGCTTTTTGGCATGACTGCGAAGAATAGGAGGCATAGTTTCTTAAAACAAAAGAATTAGGAAAATTGGTTGGGTTTTGGTTGATGTGGAGGAATTTCTTTAGGTGGTGTTCAAAGTGAGAGGTGATGAGGAGGGTTGCGTTGCCACGGATCATGGATGTACGGTTAATTTTGTTAACGTACAATACTGAGTAAAAGCGGGAAATACTGAGTGCTTCTGGCATGCCAAATAGGGTCTAATTCTACACCTTGAAAGTGCGCTGCGGCTGAGCAACAGCAACACCAATTGGATAATTCAGAGCTCCACACTCACTTTGTCAAAAGCCTATGATAATTGATATATTGATTGCCCTTTAGGTTTGAACGCTTTGTGTAACCAATTGAGCCCAGAGACGGTATGAAGCTAGCATATCATAGGGGCGAAATACCGTACGGCCAAGCATTTGGACAGGTAGCTTCTCACTGAAATGTGAGTAATATAGAGGTGGAGCTGAAACACAGCCCCACAAGCAAGAGGAACTGGAGATAAAAGACAAGTCATTCCACCCTTGCCCGTACCGTCGCTGTTTTCGGTTACTTTCTAAAGGATAGTCTTACGAACTTGGCCCTAACTTTACAATGGTCTACAGAATAAACGCACTACCCCAATGGCACGATTACTACGAAGCCGAAGCCAAAGCCTTCCTTCGTCAATGCTCCCACCCCTCCAGCGCTGCTGAGATCAGAAGATCGCTTCTGAACGACCATCTAAAAAATTACGCCCAAAGAACTCTCTCCTTTAGAGCTCATGCGCTTCAAAACTCCGCCATCTGGGCTTTTGTAGTCCAAGGAACTGCCGCCGCCGGGGGAGTCCCACTGGGAAAGATACTGGTGAAATCTGGCGGCGCCCTTCTCTTCGCTTCGAAAGCTTTGAAGTCCTTCGGTATCGACAAGGACATGGATGAGGAACTCTTCGCTATAGCGATCAAGGCAAAGCTTATCGAGACAGATCCAGACAAGATGCTCAAGAGCCAGGTGAAGAAGGAACTGAAGAAGGTCATAAAGAGTGGGGCGAAAGACTTTTGGGAGAAGGAGAATATGGCAGACTACATCAAGGATGAGCTGAAGGAGGAATGCAAAGATGAGGCGGCCGTGGAGGGAATTGAGGAGTTTGTGCACTGCGTCCCGGTGCTCGGACAGATGTGGAGCTACGGTGTTGGGTATTATAGGGCTGAGCGGAAATTGATTAATGTGCTCGATAAGGTGATCGAAAGAGCTCATGAGGTTCATGATGAAGTGCTTATCCCGTTGATATGTCACTCACTTGTGTATGTGCTCCTGATCCTGGCTTCTAGATCGGGGTTTAACGCTTCATATAGGAAGGATCAATTACCGGCGCCGCTTATTCCAACTATGTCTCCAAGTCAAGAAGAGAAGACTACGATCCCGTCGCTCCCGGAGACGAAGATTACCTTTAGCCTAACAAATGTAACAGTGACATTGACATGCAATTACATTTGCAAAATAACGGTACGAGCAGAAGACGAAAAAAAGATCTCCTTCCTGATCGGGCTACCACCAATGAGTAGGTTCCAAATCCTGCTCCTGCTAGTATTTACCTTCTCCATTCCTTCCATCGTTCAACAGAAGCAAGTGTTTGAATGTATTTGGGGGATTATGGTATCGTGGTGGATCTTTTCATTTCTCTATTATTTCCGCAGAGCCATACTTCCGATCGCGGGATTGATCGGCGTGGGGACTTTGGCATTGATTGTATGGGGCCAGATAATCGGGGCTCACGTGTTTTGAGCAGCCGGCTGGCATGGTTGGGAGATACTAAAGTGTTTTTTTGTTACTATTCCGAGAGTTTATCAAGCTGCTTTGGCCCTTCTGAATGTTTTCAGCCTGGTATCGTCGGACGGTTAGTGACAAGCTCTTCTCTCCTCAGCCAGACAAGCAGAGATGAGGCGGTAGGCACGGGAAGCCTTACCAGTACAAGAATATCTAAAAGTGTTGGTATAAAGGCCTTTATTTTAGGTACCTTTTTTTTTTGTTCGAAATCACACAGACTCACCCGCTTCCTGGTCCACCCGACCCTAACTTATTTACATTTTCTCTCTTCAGAAAATTATTACTATAGTTTCTATACACAGTACAGTGATAAGTTGCGGCAGCCGTTAGTTTCGCGAAGCTAGGTGGATCAACACCATCAGGTGTTCATCGCGAAGACTATCTCATTTGTGAACGTTAAGCCCAAGCAATGTCTAGGAGTGAAGTTACCCATCTTAGATCAGTGGCAGCTAGCCTAAATCTCTTATGCAGTGGAGATTGCGGAGTAAAGTTTATCCGGGGTTAAAAACCCGCCTTAGCACGTTGGTTGTACCGGTACGGGTTATGGATCCTTGTCCGAGTTAAGTTTCGGATACTCTCCCGAAGAGTTATAGCCTGTCGGAATCGTACCTAGTTTTCTCGGCCTTTTTTAAATGTTATTACTGAATACCGGTTTGATTTCAGTAGATTTGAATGTTATGTTGCATCCGTAGAATTTTCGGACGTTGGCATCATAGACCATCATTCGCCCAGTAAAGGCAAAGTCTATCTTATCGATGGGCGATCGTATAGACCAACACCATACGGCCCATTCAAAGGAATTTTCAAACATTTATTTGATCCACTTCCCCCCAGTTTAAGGATCAACGCCCAACTGCGCTGTTCCTCCGGACTCTTTCCCGGCCTCTTGGGCCCCCAATAACCCGAAACGGATAATTTGGTGAATCCCGAGCACATCCCGGTCTCGGAGGAAAGGGGGTGACATCAAAAAAGAAAAAAGAAAAAAAGCTTCATGTAGATAGAAGAAATCTATTTCCCCAGATTTTAGGTAGCTGAATACCCCCGCACTTTCCTCCGCTGGCCCCTGAATTTACGGTAGATTTTTCGGGGCCGTAGGGGAGTGGAAAGGAAAATCGGCAAAAATTCATACAAAAAAGATCTATATTTAAACAGGATTGATCCTCCGCCGATTAGGTCCCATCTCACGAGTCAATTCTTCAAGGCTGCCGATCATGAAGTTCCCCCTCCTCCCATTTGTCGCCCTTGCTACTCTCACCGCCGCAAAGCCTACTTCGACTACAAAGGATATAACGGTATTCCTCTGCTCAGATAGTACCGCGGCGTCATACAATCCTCAAACAATCAACATCCAGGGCTTCGGATACTACCTACAACCATTTTTCAAAGGCACTTTCGTAAATCGTGCCCGCGGGGGTCGTTCAACACGTTCATTCATCAATGAGGGCCTATGGACCCAATTACTCGACCTCACTTCTCCAGGTGACTACGTAGTCATTGAGATGGGCCACAACGACAATGGAACTCCCGGAACCGGTGGAGACGTCGGAAAGGACAGAGCAGTTATCCCAGGCGTAGGCGAGGAGACAATGGTTGTGAAGAACGCCACTGGCGCCGACGAAGTTGTGCGGACTTTCGGAAGCTATCTTAGACAGATGGTTGCGGACTTGAGAGCTGTCGGCGCGGTACCGGTACTTTCTGGAATGGTGCCAGTCATGACCTGGCCTGATGGTGCTACCCTGCAGAAGACATGGCCCTTTACCGAGTATTCGCGGAATGTTAGTTTGCCTCTATGTCAAGGTTTAGCAAAACAGTGATATTGACCAAATTTAGGTGTCAAAAACCGAAAACGTGTTGTTCTTAGACCATACTGCCTACTCTGTCGCCCGGTTCCAAGAGCTAGGATACAAAGAGGCGAACACATTCTTCCCTAATGATAACACACATACAAATGCAGTTGGTGCTAAGCGTAGGTTTCTCCTGTCTCCAAATGCTGTACTGTGGCAGCAACTAAAATTTAGTAGTCAATGCAGAAAGTTTCGTTACCTCCCTCTTGTGCGCTAAGGGACCTGGTGCTTCCGGCTTCAAGGGAGCATTGAGCATGAACGCAACAACAACAATCGGACATGGCTGTTTGTAAGCAGCACACCAGTCGTGGGGGTGATTATAGCAGAACATGATATGATTCGTAAAACTAGACTTGTGAGATGCTTATGTATAAAGGGATATAATATCGTATTTTAAATATCCCTCTTTACTATTGCCTTGCGATCCAATCAGGTGACCAAACTCGCTCAGTTTTTTCTTTCGGGATTCTTGAAACTTTTGCACAATTCTTTTGGCTTTACTACTTGCGTTTAGCGAGGGATCAATTTATAGGTCACTCAATTGGTACATACCACAACGGTCTAGAAAAGTCAGTTTCTAGCAAGCACTGGGCTGAGTTTCCAGTGCCTTATATCACAATACACCATTCTTCCTCCTCCGAAAGCCAATGCAGCACTACCCAGGCGACAATAACTTCGCCGCGGACTGAATCTAGACAAAAACCCGAAATTAAATGAATTGAATGACAGAAAGACTACCAGCGAGCTTACCGTCATTTGTACTGTTCACACCTGGGATACGCCCCGGCGTAACACTGTAACCCTCGATGGGCTCCTGCCTGAAGTTGGCCCTCGAGTATACCCCTACTAGTTGGTTTGGAGAACACCGGTTCTCGAAAAAATTTCATGCTCCAAAAAAACCCGGATCTAGCAAGGTAAGAGCTCAGGGTATCATAATGAAAGTGTGGTGTGATGTGATATTTAGGGAGGTAGTGTCGGACTCGTTGATGGCCTACGGGTACAGTACATTACGACCAATTGCGTTGACAACTTTTGTGATGCGGACAGTAGGTCCCAATTTTGTATTTACAAAGTCCTATATTCCTTAGCAATAATCAAGGAGGACCGCCCCCTCAACACCTTACACGAGAGGTCTCCCACAGTAGCTTGGTTACCATTGGGTCCGGACGGGTATAGTAGAATGTGATTATACATGACGAAGGGGGGTACTGTACGCTTCTTTTGCCTCCAGTATTATACTTCGTAATCAGTGCGCCTCACCTGGAAGCATTCCGCACTACATTGTAGTTATTGTTTATTTAAAAAACGAAAAAGCTCTCAGAGATTGAGTGCCAAGACTTTATGTCCGGTCTTCCGCATTCCCCTATCGAAAAGAACTGAGTAAACATGCAGTATTACTTCCTTTATATAGGTGTTTTGTAGCCCTCCTAAATGGCCATTCTGCCTGCCCCCTACAGTTGGTACTATAGGTAGTAATAAAAAAAGATGAAATTCTCTACCATCGTGCCGAATCTAGTTGGTGTTTGGCAACAACGAGACCACCGAGAATTGCGTCTACTCATCCCCTTGGAAAGTGTGGACGTTACATCTAAGTGCATAATGGGGAGCAGAAATGATATTCAATTACTACCAAAGCTAATTGTGTGTGAATCGAGGTGGGGAGTTACTACTGAACAGCTGAAGTCAAGCAGTAACTTACAGGTTTTCCAAATTAGTGGATTCAAATCAACTAAAGAGCTAACTGACATAAACAAAGGCCCGAAATATCAATTAGGTCTTTGGCGTTCAGTTAATACTGTTGATTATAAACGTTTTGCCACAAACAGGTGTTGGCATTTCCCAGTGAGAGGCGATGAATCCCTGGTGCCAGGGTTTGATACTGAAAGTTGTAGCTCTAAGTTTAGAAGGCCCTGCTGAAAGCGCTCAGCTTCAGTGTTCCAGTTTTTAGCTTTTGGCAGGCCCTTTTGCATCTCGAGGAGGTCTATAATGCACCTCTAAGCCAATCTCATGCTTGGGGGCCGAATCGTTATATATACCACGAAACCATCCTAAAGACAGTGCCAAAGTTCCCTTAACCCCCTTTCCTCTACCATGCAGTGGCAGCAATGATGTTCAATCCTCACTCAAGAAATAATTCGCAGGCTTAGCAGTTAATTCACATATTTATAACAAAAACCTACATCTTCCGGTATCCCACCACCGAGTGTGAAAAAAAAAAGGAAACACCAAGTTTGGCAGTTCCATATCCTGCCACCCTCAGATCGTGAATGAGAGAAAGCGAGGAGGCATACACTATCGAGTGGGGCCACAGAGTAATGGGTGAGAGCCTGGTCACCACTACCAGGAAGGTTGGAGGGTCAACTCCCCGCCGGGGGTGGACGTGGCGAGTGCTTATGAAGAATAAGCTAACGCCTGGTCAACGGACTTCTCTCATCTAACTCCAGGGACTCATTATCTTCTTGAATTCCCAGAGCTAGAGGGCACTAAAGCTAACACTATTTGAGCTCATAATATAACATGCAGGGAGAAAAATTACACTCGAACTGGTTCTAAAGCTACCGAGTTTTCACTAGATTGAATCTCTCCCACTAACTCCAGGCTCGCATACCCCGTACATCGGAGTACTGTACAGTTATCAAGGCGTGTGTCAGCTTTTGGTATCTGCAGAAGCCCGGAAATGGTCTACAAATTTGGACGTTTTCGTACTACTTCTCACCGTAGGTGAGCAGGGACATCCAGGTTCTATCTCACCAACACTATGGTGTTGTAGCGGTGAAGTACAGGCAATAGTCTATCGATGGTAATGGTCATTCTACCTTCCTTTTGTGAAAACTCTGAAGTCTGGAATTTGATATTTGGCCTGGCTGTTATATGGAAAAAATTTTTCTTGACATTGTATCCTATCCATAATCCAACTTCTAAGGCCTAGTCTCTCGCCCGCATTGCGTACGTAACTAAGCTGGTGACATGGAGCTTAATCTAGCTCGAATTGCTTAACCTAGTGTCCAGCACATGAGGTCAACTTATGAAAGCCTTCATTGTTTGCCTCGTAGGCAGTCCTTCCTTTCCCCTTTTTTTCTCTCTACCTTCTATTTTTCCCTCGCGATACTCGTGGATTACTATCGGGTTTCTGGGGTTACCGCACATCCACAACTCCCGACTCAGTACTCCTCACTAGATGTGTTTTCCTATCCTACCACTGAGAATACAGCTCCGAGACTGCTTGGGAAAGTACACCACGACAGCAAGGCAGGTCGGTATGTCACACCGGACCAGAGACCGTATCGTCAGAGCTTTCATATGGTATTTCTTTCCTTCTAGATCGGGGTTTTTCTCAATGCCTTGATCGAGCATACTACTGGATCTGTTGAAATCACTATTCTCCGAAATCAAGGATGGTACGCTATGAGTGAGGTGGAGATCAAAGTATTGGCTCCCGTATTTGTGCAAAAAATGACAGCAAAGCCATCGGTCGATTTTTAAATCAACCCATTATAAAAGGGAAGTGATAATCTTCTCAACAATTTCCGGCTGTATCGAAGGATATACCCTGATCAGTGTTAATCAATAGGAAACTGCGGGGAAGGCTGGAGCCAAACCAGATGAGCGGAAAAGATAGCTTCAAGCATCTCAGCGCGGTCGAGCAAAATATTGCCAAGCAGTCTCTAAGCAGCTTCTCGTGATCTAAGTTTTGGTCCCCAAAACCTTAAATCTGCTTAGAATACCGTACTCTCTTGTCACCAAGCTTGAGGTTGACTTCCATGGAAAGATCGCTTACCGTAATCGACGAAATATGTAGGACCAAACAGAGCAAAGCACTACTCAGAAAATCTTGCTATCCGAGATCGGACTACTGTATAGTACAGTTTGGGGTCACATTTTAACTCCCTATCTTGATTGGATGCACCAAATCAGCGATAGAATTCCCGTCAAAGTTGTACCAAACTTTTGTCACTATATCGCCACTTTGTTGGTCCCGATGAGTGAAACCGCCACCCATCTTGGTGGATGAACCATCAGAAGAGGATTGCGCTGAACATGAGGCATATACCGGTACTCGAGTACGGTTAGCAATTTATCATATTGTGAGGTGATCTCATGGAAAAACAAAGTGAAAAAAATAGAGGTTAGACAACTTGATAACTCACCTGATGCGTGATATAGTACGTATTTCGCTTACTACGATGACATTACTGAGAGTCCATAAAAATCGTTCGTACCTCTACTCGAATAGGGTTTTATGGAAGATGTTCCGAATTCAACCGGACCACTTATGGAAAGATTTTTCCTATTAACCAAATCAAGTCTCATGGTAGTCACACTCGGCGCCCATTTGTTTCTCTTGTTAGATCTTGGGACAGTTGGTACTCGAGTAGTGGTGGGGACGAAGAAAGAGATTTCATGCACAAGAGCTAACACGCTACAAGTACAGGTAGACAGTTTGGGCAAGGAATCTGGTTGTTGATTTAGCCCAATAAAGAAAAGTCAATGGTTGCTTTTTTCGGAGTCAAGGTGGATAAATAAATAGTTACTATTCGGCGTGCATGATCATACCCAGAATGGTTATTTTGACAATTGGTACCAATCACTTCATGCCGTGCATATAGTATCGAAAGCCTTAGGCCCAATGCCGATGTGGTACCTTCCCTCAGTTTATGTGTTTGCAGGTTAACCTAATTACTTTCACAGAAGATTGAGCACGCACAACTTCCACCCTGCGCCTCCGCTGCGCAATCAGGACTGCTCCGCCACCAGCCCCACAAAAACAACTTCCGCCACCTTAATTCGTCGAACGTAGGCACGGAGATAAGCGAAGAGAGACTAAGATCTCCTGTTAGACTCAACTACATCGTTTTTAGCCATAGATAAAAATCATTGGTCATCACTCGTTGCCGCAATGCCGCTCCTTGGAATATCTCTTCTGCCAAATGGGAATATCGGTTGTGATTTTCCAATCCAGGCCATGTAGGTAAGTGGCCTTGCTGTTTCTGAGATAATTTATCTTGGCTATCATTGTTTGTTCTGAAATCTGGTCCAACAAAGCATAGAATGGGGTTTCTTCCTTCCCATCTCTGTTTATGTGCTTCTGCTAGGCTTTAAAACCCATGAGCAGGTTTAACAATCCAAAATGCCCCAAGAGGTATTACCAACAAGTTAAGGTAATGCGCTTACAATCCAGGGAAAACTGGAGTTTTCTTGTCTTGCAGTTGCAGGCTGCAAACTTTTCTCCCATTCTGACAGGATGGAAGCAGGTCAAGATTCCAAAAGAAATAAAAAATCAGAGCACTGTCAAGAAATGCTTTTTTATCAAGTCCTGGTTTTTTCTCCCCCTCAAATGGAACGAAAAACCTGTTCATTCAGAATAGAATTCTTAGGATACCACCATACGTGGCAAGATAATGGGTCTTTACCAATGATTCGCCGCCAATATTTAGCCCACCAAGGAATACCGATACAGAGCGATGACCTTTACCATGCCGCCTCCCTAGTTGGGCCAATTTACCTTCCAATGAACATCCTCCCATCCCCAGCGGTAGGGAATACTTGAGACTGACAGCGAGTTGTTTGTGTAAACACACAGCCCTCATTCTACTCTTACTCGAGTACAATACTGTACGGGTATGGCACAGTACAGCATACCTTGATGGCCTCCTCCGGTATGGTGGGAGAAGCGATAAATGTGTACCAGTCCTAATTGAAACAGTGCAACTGATCAAATGTCAAGAGCGCCTAGAGCACTGTTTTTTCCGTCCACCAACTCTTTCAACTCTTCTTTTCAATAATTTCTCGTTACTTGGCCATCCCATAACATTCTCTCCAGAGTTGATATGCAAAAGAAATGGATTCAGTAGATTGTAAGTGGAATCTATTGACTAAATTTACATTGATTCCACTCACTATTAAGTCTGTATTCATAGAAATTGCACTCAGATATTTCACTGTTGTCATGTTGCACAACTTACACTTTTACACCAAAATCAGTGCTACCCAATTGCTAAATCAAGTGCGGAAACCAGGTTTTATCTATTTTAAAAAACGACTAGCTTCTAGCGCTTTGTCTGGCACAGATGGTAGTGGTTTTTTCATAATGAATTCCAAGATTTTTGCGGAGTTATTTACATTCATGTACGTTCAGATCTTGGTACACATTCATCGATTCTAACACTACACGAATTCTCTACAATACTTATTTATACCAGTACGGTATCGGTGAGAAGTACGGTCTAGAAGACTAAGTAGCTGACTGATTGACTGACAACTCATACAGCACTATCCCGGCATTCCCCAATGAGTTTTAGTCAGATACGCTAATAAGACTTCTGTACCTTCTGTTACAACAGGAGTTCAATGGGTTCACGTGGCTGAAGTGCTTGTACGATGGTATTCCTTTTCGACCCGTCAATGCTTTATTGAACGTTAATTGAGGCTTGGGAAAGGTAGCGCTGAGAGTGTGTGTTGTTAGATTTATGTATTCTTTCGACATACAGCACTCGTACCGTGACAGGAACTTTGGATCTCCAGGATTAGACTAATGCGACAGCGGATATCTTGAAACTCTACTCCTAAGCTCAAAGCGGGATCCCCCCCTCCCCCGGCCGGGTTCATGCTCAGATACCGAAGGCATCACAATACTTGGATGCTGCAAAGGCCCCTAAGTACAGTACTAACACGGTGTCTCTGCAAAACATCGGAAACCAAGGGTGGCAACACAATGATTATCCTGGTGGACGATAATTTATCCGAAAAGAGAGACAATGAGTCCTGAGCACCAGTAAAATACACACCTACGGTTCTCGTACCTTACAATCTTGTCCTAAGAAATCTAGCGATCACTTTTTCCCTGCTTTTATGGACACAATACCCGAGTATCTTGCATTGTAGCTGAAGTTCGATGATCGTAGGTTACGGTAGGTTATTTGAGTGAGGTTTCCTTGGTTGCAAGCACAAGTGCACATACTGTAGGTCATTCTGCATAAACGCCATGCCAAGCGGAACACCCTTTGGAACCTCTAACCTACTCGGTTATAATAGTCGCCATGATGACCCACGAATGAGAATGATAGGAGTGAGGTGAGGGTGAGGGGGTAAGTGGCAGTTTTTTTCTTTTTTCAAAGACGTGGAAAGCAAGGTTTTTGAAATAAGTTACTGTAAGTTTTCCGAAAAAAAGTCGAACCGCCTCTCATTGGCTCAATCAAATGCCAGAGCTTTGACAGACTTTTTGCTACGTTGCTGTTACGCATCATATGATACTCGTAAGTTAATCGTTATATTTTTAGTCTAGAATAACTGAGCTAGGGCAAGTTTCTCGTGTCAGACGAGTAAAGAGAAAGGAAAGAATAATTGTAGATTGTGTAAAAACTCCGTCCCAATGCCGTAAGTAAAGCATTCTATAACAAGTGTGTATCGTACATATCATACTCATACAGCGGCCGAAAACAAAGGAAATAAAATACTAGTAAGTCTAAAAGAGAGAGAAAAAAAGAGAGGCTCAAAGAAAAAGAAAGAAGCAATGAACGTCCGGACGCCGGAGAAGAAAAAAAGAAAAAAAAAAAGTCCTCCCAGCAGATCCTTCAGCAAGCAAGAAAGAGAGAGCTGGCCTATTGATCAACAAAATGACCTCGCATCGATACTCCTTGCATAGTCATAACTTGGATCCGCCCGTTTTGTGTTCTCAATTGCAGTCGCCTTCTCTTCTGAGGCCCTGAGTTCGCGCTTTCGGCGCTGGTGCTGGACAAAACAGTACCAGAATATCAGCGCTAAGGCGACCACGCATAGAGCGCCAATGACTACTCCGACAATTTGGCCCGGGGTTACTTTACTGTAAGGAGGAAGAGAGAGAGAGAGAGAGAGTTAGTAACTTGTGATTATAGCCTGACCGGCGAGCCAGGGAAGGCTGGATGGGACCTACTTTGACCCGGTATCGCCATCCGCATTAGGGGAGATGACGTTATTGTCATCATTATTATTATTTCTATTCCGGTTTGAGTCTGAGGTTTGTCTTGTTTCGAGTTCTGCGCTGGTGGTAGTGATTGTGGGCAATGCTGATACGGCGGTGATGGATTGTAAGATGAGGAGGAGGAGTGCGAAGAGCATGCTTGAGAATGAGGTTGTGGACATTATGAATAACTTGGGTGATAGGTTATTGGTAAAAAGTTGTTCAAAGTATTCGATTGATTGATTGATTGACTGAAAAGAGATGTTCTGCTCAGCAGTACCTTCGTCTTAGATTAAAAAGTATATATGTATGTATGAAACGTCGCTGAATGAAGTGATGGCGGTAATAATGATGATAACAGAGTGAGAAGAGAAGAGAAGAGAGGATTTATAGACTATATACCGTACAGTACAACCCATGGATGACCAGCTCGTCAGATGCTCTTTCTCCCTGCTTGAAAGCAATGTGATAAGTTGACCCGACTAGAGCGCTGAGCTGTGGGGTGACGATCCACTGATTCTGGTTCAGCCAGCTTTCTTTTTTGGTGATATTGTTATTATAAAAGGCTAGCGCAATTCCGCCACTCCAATCCTATCGGCGGCGACTCTCAACTTCGTAGCCACCGAGGATTAGTGAGTGCGCAAGCAAGCATCCTCATCGGTCACCGCCAATTCATGCAAAGATACAAAGAAGGGGGTAGATGGCTGGTCCGGCTGATGAGGCCCGGCCGTCGGACCCTATCCTATCATACGGTAACTTGGCTGGAAAAACCGGCCCCCCAAGCCCATAGCGTACCCGTGCGAGCGGAAACCAGTCAATCAACCACCCAGCCCAAAAAAAAAAAAAAAAAAAAAAACTCATCAGGGCGTGATAGATCGGCCAAAATAAGCTCTAAAGTTACTTGATTTCAGAACCTCCCGCTATATCCAATCTGGGTTCATACAGTACGGTACAACTCTCGGTTCATATTGGCCATGATATGGCAGAAAATAAGACAAAAACAGCTACCACCGCGCAAGATTCTCGCGCAACTCACGATGCCGTGCAGCACCAGTAATTCCACTGAAGAAGAGAAAAAAAAAAAAAAAAAAAAAAAAAAAAAAGGGCAGGAAGTTTACGAATAAGAGAGGGGAAGAGACTTTTTTCTTTTCAAAAAAAAAAAAAAAAAAAAGTCACTTTTGGCAACTAAGAATGACGGCGCTCGAAATGTGGAGCGAAACATACAAGTTAGGGCACAATATTCGCTGGCTCGGAAGGGATCAAAGCTCCCCCAACAAAAGAAACGGCACAGACTATCGTATAGTATCATACCTCCGCAAACGATTTCATGCGCTGGAAGAAACAACCTCCCCTGCATCTCTTCCAATTCCAATACTTAACCCTCCCGGCAACATCGCAGCCGCCGCTCGAGAGTTCCAGTCTAGACTTCAGACCAAGTAGGATAAAACAAGCAAACCGGCTACGCTTTTCAAGCTGTAGTCCAAACAACAACTGCAGGTACAGTGCCACAGCAGGATGCAAAGATCACAATATTCCGAAGTTTTGAGCCTGGAGGCAGAAAAAAAAAACATTCCGACGCCTACAGCTGCGGGTAGGGATGGGGGGTAGCCGAAGCGAAGTCCAGTGATTGGCTGGTTGGTGTGCGTATCATAACATCAGGTTCAGCTGTATGATAAGTTAACTGCTGTGTTTCCTGTTCGGGTTGTCTTTTGGAAAAGGGTGGGGAGTTCGTCATAACAGCGGTCGGAGTGCGCTGCCGTACGGTACGATACGATACGTAGAGGACAGTGCTGTGCAGTGTCGCTGTGTGGTCTTTGATATGGTGGTGGGGTTTACTCGAGTACTGGGTTAATGCTGTGCAGAGCTGGGGGTTCTGGAATCTATCTATCTAGCTTCTGTACTGTATAGTAACCTAAGATACTCTATCTTGGGGGGTTCACGTTAGCAGTAGTCTTTAACTTACTAACTTAGTCTTCATCCAAGGCGCAGGCAGGCAGGCAGGCGAGGGGAGAATCTTGACAAGGCGGACAGTACAAATACCCCCTTCCAGCCCCTCTACTCATCTCAATCTCATCTATCGCTCTCTCCCTGCCTACCTTCCTCCCATCCTACGATACTCCATCATCTTTCCACTTTCTTTCTACTTCCCCGACTCATCACCACGAGTGGCCATCCATGACTGCTTACAAACCAACTTAGCAAACCATTTCCGAATCGGCTGATGCGCATGCAATACCCTGCATCAACAATTACCCCTTCCCTCTGTTCACCCGAACAATGCCAAACAGCTATGAAGAAAAGGAAAAGGAAAAAAAAAACACGTATATAGAATGGGATTGTTAAAAACGTGAAAAAGAACAACTCAATACCGTACCCGCTCACCCAGATGGATCTAGCTCTGATCTCTGATCTGACATGGCGAGGGAGGGGAAGGAAAAAGAAAACAAAGAAAGAAACACTGAAAGAAAAAAAACAAAAAATTATTCAAGTTTGTTGGTGTTTTATGGCTTAGCCCGGTTAAAAAGGGAATAGGGCGACTTTCCGGTACTTTGGTATGATACTGCACTTTGGTTTGGATTTGTCCTGTTTTAGCGGAAAAGATAGGACGAGGGCGGGGAGTGGAACATGCTATGCCAGTTGTTACTGTATCATAGGTACAGTACATGAACTGTTATATGTGTTCGAGAAGTGAAGAAGACTGCAATGTTTAGCGAGTATTGGATTCGGGGAATCCATTACTTCGGGGCCGGGGACAAAAGTGCACAGTGCTGCATAGTGCATGGAGAAAAGAAGTTCGAAGTACTGAGTATTCGAGTACATTACATTACATTAAGCATGGAAGCTGGAGGCATGTCAGAGAACAAAAGAACACCATCACGGGAATTGCGCATATTTTATCTTCCCAATGTGGCAGGTTGGGGTTGGATAGTTCGTGTGTTCGGATCTCCTTCGCGGAAGCGCTTGCGGGAGGAGGGGTTAAACAAGGTTGTAATTAGACTTGGCTGTGCCACACAAGGGCTGAAACTCGAGATGCACCCTCCCAAACTCAACACCACGGATTTCGGGAAGCGCAGAGCAGCAAGAGGTTCTTCAATTCACATGTATGCGATGCCACGCGGATCATCCAACGTCATTAAGCCGAGTGATTTTATATGAAGAGATTTATTCTCTTCGATGGACAAAAACCAAAGTGGAGAGGGTAGATTCACATTCAAATTTATGCTAGACAATGAATTAACCTCTTTTCCATCACACCACTTATAATCCTAAAGCCTTGGCTTCCGATTCAATGACAGCGTCAAGGGTTTCATCCAAGGGGTCACCCTTCGGCTCCCATCCGAGAACCTTCCTAGCGCGGGAAGCCCAACAACGAGAATTTGTGCCCCAGAGGATGTGGCCGAAGGGGTTATGCTTAACAATTTCCTCGTTAGTCAAGGAGATAACTTCGTCTGTCTTAAGGTAGCCCTTAGCCTTAGCCTTCTTTGCGATTTTTTTGGCAAGCTCGCCCCACGTCTTCCATCCTTGTTAGCGCAGCCTTTAAAGGTGGGTTGTGGGGAAAACTAACGTGTTCGCCATTCTCAGCGAAGTAGTACCCTTCTGGCCCCCAAGTAGCCTTTCCGCCGTCAGGCTGAGCAGCGGCCTCAGTCAAGAGAAGGTAGAGGTTAGCAAGATCTTGGACATGGACGTTATTCCAGATTGTCGCTCCATCGGTCACTTGGAAAGCCTGACCGCGTTTCAACGAGTGCTTGGTCAATTCGGGGACTTGGTTACTACGGATATTTCCTGAGCCGGAACCAGGGCCGTAGATGGTGGGAGGGCAAACAATGGCAGTCTTGACAGTTTCTGAGTTTGCTCCAATCACGATAGAATCTACATCTCTGTGTAAATGACCAGACTCTGGGAGGGAGATGATTTCCTGGACGTTGTCAATATCATCGTAGATTCTGTCCAAAGCAGCTTTCCCAAATTCTGAGGCAAGGTTGATGTCGGGCAGAATTGCGGCTCCGGAGGTGTGGATGAGGTATGAAGGCGTCGTGCGCCTCTTAAGACCGGCAACAATTGACTTTGCTGAGGGAACGTGATCACAATTCGCAAAGTGGAGGACGATGTCTGCCTTTGAGGATTCCTTCTCAATTAAAGAGCCGGAGTCGAGGTCTCCGGAGATGATCTTGACGTTGGGGTACTTTTTGGTTACGGCAGTGGCTTTTTCTGGGCTGCGGACAAGGGCGGTAATCTGGTACTCAGGATGGGCCTTGATGATGACATCGAGGGCGGTACCACCAATGTAGCCGGAAGCTCCAGTTCTGGATTAAAAATCAGTGAACATTCACAATCAAGACAAGAGGTTTGTTGGAAAGGCTCACACAAAGATCTTGGGAGCCATTGTATGAATTATTCGTCTGAAGGAGATAATCTTGAGATGTTTGTACGGTAAATCGGTGATAAAGAAGGATTGTTGATGAGGGAAAATTTGAGAGGAGGGGAGAAGAAAGGGGAGAAGAAAGGGGAGAAGAAAGGAGAAGAAAGGGGAGAGTGAGCAGGAGCAAACGAGATGACGACGACGACGACGACGACGAGGGGTTCTTGAATCTTCCAACGGTATGCAATTGGACTCCTTATAAATAATGATACAACGGATTGTAAATTACACCCACTTTTCTACGAAAGATCAACTACTGTATGATACGGTACCGGTATACCTCCATCGGATCCCCACTCTTCTCTCCACTCCGACCCACCACCAAGGAAAGAGTGGTGGTTACGGTACACCCCCGTTCGCAAAGTCCTTGCACAAAGAAAGGTACTGTGGCAAAGTCTTGGCGGCAACCAATGTACCGATACTGGTATGATACAAGGTTTTGCCAGGTATCGGCAGTCTGGATTTTAGATTCAACAATAACACCCTCATGACTAGTCACTCACTGGAGGTCTAGTAATATATGAGAAATACATGTAAAATTTGCTGCTACCACTGAATATGAGCCCCCTGTGCCTTAATCACATCTGTCAACCGCTCTGGCATAATTCGAGCTGCAAATGTTCGGCAAACCCTTGTACCAGTACATTGGTTGCCGCCAAGACTTTGCCACAGTACCTTTCTTTGCGCAAGGACTTTGCGAACGGGAGTGTACAGTAGTCCCGCGAGTAGCCGCTAACGGATAGTGTTACAGTACTCACGAATCTTTGCCAAGAATGCCTCCGTAAGCCGGTCTCTTGGCACGGTGGAGGTTAACTTTGCACTTGTACTGTAGACAATGACAACCAGGACGTCAAGGTGACGTGAGTGAATAGATACCACATTATCTGGAAATCGCTCTAATACTTAGCGTAGCCATGTGGCTTAGTTCTGAGGGGGTGGCAAGCTTAGTGAATATACAAGTTATGATATGGTTAAGTAAACTGCTGTTCATAAAGTTCTCATACCCCAGCGCGTATTTGTGGCAGTGT
This sequence comes from Choiromyces venosus 120613-1, assembly GCA_003788595.2. Taxonomy (NCBI): domain Eukaryota; kingdom Fungi; phylum Ascomycota; class Pezizomycetes; order Pezizales; family Tuberaceae; genus Choiromyces; species Choiromyces venosus. The sequence goes on from ML120351.1 coordinate 1,367,348, forward strand.
TGTGGCTGGTGAAAATGTACCATGGCAACGGAAGATCACCGGAAATCTCTTCCACAAAGTCACACTACAACGGGGACCAGAATGGCTCAAATCTTTTACCATTTAATATGACTTCCTCCCGTATCAATAACAGCCTGTAGCCTGAAAGGCATACTATCTACAAGCCTATCAATTTTAGCCTGATCAATAGCCTCCCATTCTTCTTCCATCACTTCCCATAATTGATCCTTACAATTATTAGGTATATGGAATAGTTTAGTTGGTGGATCATGTGATTCTAGGGATAGGTCATGGGTTCAAATCCCTGACATAACATAGTTATTTTAGTTATGAAATGTTATGAGATATTTTCTACCAACTAAATAACAAGCTGAAATTGTGAGGCTATGATACTGATGGGTAATTATAGAGCTGAACTCTTGCTTTGAAAGAAGTGGTGCCCCAAGAGGGCCTACTTGAGAATCGGTATGAGAGGTTTTCACTGGATAAGTTATTGGCTTGATCCAGAGCAAAAAACCCTATATATCCAATGGGCCTTGTGATGCATCAATATGCAACACAATGGCTGCGCTCATTCATTAAAGCTGATCACTTTATGTTTTGAGGCAGAATAATTGATATAGTTGCCATTAGGGCGGCATACTCAAATTAAGTTCATATAGTGGAGAGATCGAAGACTATTTACTGGAGGAGCATTCACACCCCTCAGAAACAATAGGAGTCTGAAGAGATCAAAGCTAAGCAAGGCAAATATTCTCAGGGTCAAAGGTGTTCGCACTTAGGGAATTTAAGAGGTTTTTGACGGAGGTACTTAGATAGTAGGGGAGTTGATTGTAGCCCGCAATAACCTAGATGTGGAATATAAATATCGAGGTACTCCTAGCTATTTAGAAACATCAAGCAATGGAGAAGAGATCTTATTAATATATTTATTATCTTACTCTTGAAAAAACCTTATTCTTTCCCAGCCATTGGAAAATACAAGCCTCCCTTAACGATCTTCGTTTTATCTTTACCTTACCTTATTTCAAGAAGCTTACGGCTTAGACCTACTGGCCCTAGCTATGGTTGGACTACCCCATAACAGTATATTAATACTCTTCATGTTACCTAAGCTCACTACCTATACAATTACCTTTATCTACTACCTATACCTATCATGGATCGCTCTAGACACGACTTGCCTATACCCTTGGCGATTCAAGGGCCAGGGCACGATGTACTAATGGAAGAAGGAACCTCTTCCCCAGCCAGCGATGTGATGTCTATCCTAGCCACTACTGCTATGCAAAACCTCCCTTACCTCTCAAGCAGAACTTCTCCAGCAGGCTCCTTAAGAGGAAGGAGATCATGGGGAAGGATTGAGAAAAGAACCGCTATCCCAAGAGAAGGATCACATAGCCCCCTGAGACAGCCGGAGGTTCTGGCTATCTTAAGACACATTATGGAATCCCTAAGCCAAGTTGACCAGAATGCTTCAAGATCCATAAATGAGCAACATATAGCCTATAATGAGCTGTCTGCACAAGGATGCCAATATGCTGATGAGCTTGAAAGCTACTGCACTAGGCTTGATCAGGGAGAACATATAGTGGAAAATGAGTTAAACGGTATAAACATAAAAATGAGTGCATTCGCAGAAGAGGTAGAGACATCTCGAAGGCACTTCCAAGATCAAGTAGCAGCAGAGCTACGAAGACATAATGTTCAACATGAGCAACAACAGGAGGTAAGTACTCAGCTACATCAGAGTATTAACCAGACAGGACAAGCATCCCTCATGAGAGATCAACAATTGGAACAGTTGATCCAACAAGTCCAAGCCCAAGTTGAGATTGACTGGGAACAATGGAGAGCTGCTGAACAAAGAATGCGAGAAATGATGGAACTTGTGCAGCTGCAGTTAACCGAAGTAGCTCGCTCAGCAGCCACCCTCTCCATTCCAGCAAGACAAGTGACAGTAGAAACTGCTCCACCTTCCTCCTCCAGCTCCTTGGCTGGAAGACCAAAGAAAGGAAAAGAAATCGACCGAGGCAAGCCAGAGGTGGGGGGAGGAGGAGGAGGAGATGAAGGAGGAGGGGGCCAAGGACCCCCAGTGATGCATAGAGCTGGAGGTGAGGATCCTAGTAGTGGCAGCAGCAGCTCCAGTAATGGTGAAGGTCCAGCCCCAGGTCTGACACCTAGACCTGAAAGCCGGCCCCCCCAAGGGAGTGCCCCAGATCCAGACAATCTGATAGACATACTGGGAAGCACGATTGCCAGAGGAAAGCGGGGCACAGACCCACCATCTATATTCGAGGCCAAGGTCTATGAGGACATTAATACAAAGGTATTTGACTATGAAGACTATTTCACTAGAAACCTGAGTCAATGGATGGAAGACCATCATAGAATTGTCTACACATTAAAAAGGACAAAAGGAAAAAAGGTCACACCCTTCGCTGAATGGTACTGAAAAAGCATGACAGGGGCTATGGGTGCTCTATTTCGGCCCAAATTGGTCTCTTGGACCAGGTTTACCCAAGAAATTGTTAGCAGAGATAGGGGTATCGAGCAGGAAAGAGAGGCAGCACGGGACATGAAAAAAATCCCATACAATAATGATATTGAAGAATATCTCCTTCTACTCAAAAACCTTAATATCAAAGCCAAAATGTCAGGCATTGGATGGAGGCTCCTGGTCGAGGACAAGCTCCCAGAACAAATCCTGAGAAGGCTCTCAGGAGAGACATACGATTCCGATGAAAATTGGCTTAAGGCACTAAGAGGCTTTGGCAAGCTGGAGGAATCTTTCTTACAATACCAGAACCTTTCAGAGGCGATGGCAAAGGGGCGAGGAAATGCCACGAAAAGAAAACATGGCAATGAAAATAAAAGTCTCAATACCAGGTTTAACAAGAAGCCTCGATCGCCAAAATCAGCTACAGCAGGATGGAAGATACAAAAACCAAATGTGGGAGAAAACAATCCATTGCCAATACACACAGATTGGAAGAAAGCTCATGAGGGAATTCCGCAGACTCTGGTAGATAAAAGGAAAGAAATACCAGGCTCATGTACCCATTGTAGACTTACCAACCACAAATGGGGCATGTGTAGAAGAGCAGCTGTGGTTAGTTCTGTAACTCGACACAGACAGCCAAAAAGACAGAACACTTGATTGGAGATCTGGGCCCCCCAAGAGAGGTGGCCACAGGTTGGTCAAGTGGCAATGACTAGGCCACCACCACAACTGTGGGAACTATCTGACCTGGGATCCAATTGAGGGGAATTTAGCGAAGTCTATACACCCTCTTCTCCGCTGAACAGTATTGGACTGGTTACCATCTAATTGAAAGGGTTATCCCTGACACTGATTCGGGTCTGTGCATGAGCTTAAGGAGGCAAAGGGGTTGAGTAGATAAGGAATGAATTGGCACCATACAGCAATGGCATATGGGTACTTGTGGTCTGGCACAAACTCGCCATGGGGGCTCACACCCTACCAGACTTGAATCTTAGCTCACGCTGATAGCACTGGCGGACTGCACCCATGTTTTACCATGAGAACAGCACTGGTCTCAGGTTATATTCAGGAACTCCTCGGCAGGGGGTAAAGACCACTAGTAGTGGGCTGCCCAATAACCGTAAAATATTTTTTGTCAGTTTATCTAAGGAGACCTGATTGGTCGAAATAATGTGGGTGTTATAGTAAACTCAAAAGCTTTACACCCTACATACTCAACTATACAAAACTGCAAGAATAAAATAATTAACACCTACACCAATTATACCTTGGTACCAACATGACTTCACTCAGTACACGTCTTAACCTGGGATCAGGAACTTTTATCTTTTGTCCCAAGGGAACCATCATTTTTTGTACACACCACAGGGAACATCTGTACAAAAATCCAGGAATACACTAAAGTACACCATAGTACTATTATCTCTTTGTGCTGAATATTCCTCAAAGCGCACCAAAAACCTCAAGTACCTAGGTATGCCAGGTCAACATACTCATCTAGACAAAAGTTTTGCTCAAGAAGAACTCTCAAACCCTCATTAAATGTGAAAGGACCCGTTGAAGTCCATACCAGATTCTGGTTGTAAAAAGATGTTGAAGTGAAAACATATCGAGACAGAGCCATCAGGTAAGCGATGCAAACTCATTGCCCCGCAACCTACCCTTTACGAGCACTTGGAAGGTCATGCATACCTCTATGTTAAAGGAAAACGCTACCGTATCCAAGTCTTGCTAGACTTGGGGGCTGATGTTTTTGTCTTAAATGAAAAATTGGTACGAGAATTAGACATACCCTGCATAACTCGCAGAAATCATGTTCCGATTAAAGGCTTTATGGGCGACATTGCCAAGGCCAGTAGCAAACAATATACTACCCCCATAAAAATGGAGATAGGGGTAAATCGCCACACCACTGAAGTCTCCTGCGAAGTGGCACCTATGAATAGATTGGGGATGATAATACCCTATGGATGGTTGAAAGAACACCCCATATCCAATATAACCTATTTGGATAGGTGGGAATTTCAAAACCAGAAATATCATGACCACTGTAGTCTAGGTACATGGTGTGACTGGGACGAACAATTTGAATGGGCCAATGATGTAGTACACGATCCAGATGCGACAGTTGTTGGTCTGGTAAGCTCTATTGATGAGAGCAGGGAACTGGTGATCAGCCAGTTGCCAGAAGAATACCTGGATTATACGGACCTCTTTCTACCTTCGGGGGCAGAACGATTACCACAAAGAAGGACCTTTGATCACACAATTGAGCTCAAGGAGGGTCTAAGTCCCCCTTGAGGACCCATTTACAAGCTTTCCGCCTCTCAATTAGAGACTCTACAAATATACCTAAACGAGATGTTAGAACAAGGAAAAATCAGACCTAGCATGACACCGTGTGGGGCTCCGATACTGTTTGTACCAAAGCTAAATAGTGGCTGGCACCTGTGCATTGACTATAGAGGCCTCAATAAGGTCACGATATTCAACCAATACCGACTCCCCCTGATGATGGAGTTATGAGACCAAGTTGTCGGCTCAACTATCTTTACTAAATTAGACCTAAAAGATGGGTTCCACCTGATTAGGATTAAAGAAGGAGATGAATGGAAGATGGCTTTCCGGACTGGCTACAGGCACTTTGAATACAAGGTCATGCCATTTGGGTTGGTTAATGCCCCAGCTACCTTCCAAGCAATGATGAACACAATATTAAGAGAATTCCTCGATCATGGGGTTGTGGTCTATATGGATGACATTCTCATCTACTCGGTGGATTAGGCAAGTCATGTGGAGCTAGTCCAGAAGGTGTTAGCGCGCCTAAGAGAATATCAACTCGTAGTCTCTATTGCAAAGTCTTACTTTCACATTACCATGGTGGAATTTCTTGGTTACATAGTAACCACAAAAGGAGTCTCCATGAGTGAGAAAAAAGTGGAGTCTATTTGAAATTGGAAGCAGTCAAAATCAGTAAAAGACATACAAATCTTCATGGGGTTTGCAAATTTTTACCGAAGATTTATCAAGGATTGCTCAGCAATTTGCAAACCAATTACAGAGCTCCTGAATGGAAATTCCAGACATTTCACTTGGGGAAGAGAACAGGATGAAGCTTTTGAATTCCTGAAGGAACAATTTGTGATGACACCAATTCTTTGCTATTTTGACCCCATGAAAGAGATGATAGTGGAAACCGATGCAAGCGACTTTGCGCTCAGCTGTGTTTTATCACAGCTTGTAAAGAAAAAACTACACTCAGTAGCATTCGACTCATGGAAATTCGGCCCCACGGAATAGAACTATGATGTTCATGACAAGGAATTATTGGCAATTGTGGAAGCTTTCAGAGAATGGCATCACTACTTAGCGGGAACTGAGGTCCCCATCACTGTTTATATGGATCATCAGAATTTACAGTACTTCCTCACCACCAAGGTGTGGAGTACAAGACAAATTCGATGGGCCTAAAAGCTGGCGGATTTTAACTTCCGCATTGTTTACTGACCAGGAACCCGAGGCGGGAAACCAGATGCACTAAGTAGATGGCCGGAGTACCATCCTGAAGGCGGAGCTACCCATAGTGAACAGTCAATCTTGAAGCCGGAAAACTTCTTACAAATCACTATGGTATGGAAAAACCCCAGTGACAAAAGATTAACCCCCACAAAGGAAATGGAACTCGATCCCAGGCCAGAGGATGACCAGATGTCGGAGACAGAAGACTTGGATGAAAGCTTGAAGCCACCGGGAATCCGAGTCCATAGACTGGCAGAGAGTGCTAAGATCCCCACTAGAGGATCAATGCTCGCGGCAGGACATGACTTATATAGTATGGATATGCTAACCATCCCCAGGAAGGGACAAGCCCTGGTTATGACAGGAATAGCTATAGGGCTTCCCAAAGGAAACTATGGGCGAATTGCACCCTGAAGTGGATTGGCACTTAAATATGGCATACACATAGGTGCCAGGGTGATAGATGCCGACTATACTGGTGAAATAAAGGTCTTAATGGTTAACCTGATGGATGCAGATTACAAAATCTCTAAGGAGGATTGGATAGCTCAAATTATTGTCGAGAAAATCGACAACACCGAGCTCCAGGAAGTGGCGGACTTGGTAATAACAGAATGAGCCAATGCAGGCTTCGGAAGCAGTGACCAGCTTGGAGAAAAGCCAACGGTATGCTTTCTACAAGTGAGCTCTAGAAACAATAAACATTTTGACCATTATGATGAGGAACACAATCCTAAACTATCACAAGAAGTGGTAATATTGTCTAATGCCATCATCGCAAGAGTGGAAATAAGGAAGTTCGATGTAGACTTTGTGGCCAAAGTCAAAGAAGCAGCCGGACAAGATGAAGAGTGGGTTACAAGAAGGCAGGAGTTAGAAAGACTGAGGAATGACAGCATGGACCTTCCCAAATTCTGGAACTTGAAGGATGGGCTGGTATACTATAAGGACCGGCTTTTTATCCCAGCAGATAAAGGTATCCAAACCCTCATACTGAATGGATGCCATGACTCAAAAATTGCCAGACACTTTGGCCAGGAAAAAACCCTAGAAATAGTCACATGAGACTTCTACTGGAAGGGGTTAACAGGCTGAGTTAATGACTATGTCAGATCCTGCGATGAATGCCAACACAATAAATCTCCTCGACATGCAAGGTATGGGTTACTTCAACCCTTACAAGTACCATATACGGCCTGGACATCTATCTCAACAGATTTTATTGTTCAACTACCAGAATTGCAGGGACATACCCAGATCATAGTCATAGTGGATCAGTTCACTAAGATGGCACATTTTGTCAGTCTAAAAGAAAATGCGACCATAAAGGATGTCGCCAATTTCTTCCTCTGAGAAGTATGGAAACTCCACAGGCTACTCACGGAAATTATTTCTGACATGGATGCAAAGTTTCAAGGTGAATTTTGGGAGTCATTGTGCCAGGCTCTGGGAATTAAAAGAAGAATGTCAACAGCCTACCACCCTCAAACTGATGGGCAAACCAAAAGAACCAACCAAGTGCTGGAAGATTACTTATGAAGCTTTGTCAACTATAATCAGGACGATTGGTATCAACTCCTGCTAGTGGCAGAATATGACTACAACAACTCTACCACCAATGTGCACATATTGACCCCCTGCTTTGCGAACTACGGTTTCCATCCACAAACAGAATGGATGAGAGAATGTGAGGCTCAAAATCTAGGTGCGGCCCTTTATGCGCACTGGATGAAAAATATACATGAACAAGCCGAGGAGACACTGGAATCTACACAAGAGGCTATGTCAAGGTATTATGATCGAAAGGCCAGGGAGCAACTGGACATAAAAGTTGGAGACCAAGTCATGCTCAATGGCAAAAATATGTGATTGAAAAGGCCCTCAAAAAAGCTGAGCTCAATGCTCTATAGGCCTTTTAAAGTATTAGAAAGGAAAGGCGAACGAGCCTACAAACTCCAAATACCCAACTGTTGGAAAATCCATCCAGTTTTTCATGTAGCGCTGCTCGAACCCTACTGAGTTTCTACTCGGCCCGGATGGGCACAGTCACCCCGTGACCCAGAAGAAGTCGAAGGTAACTTAGAATGGGAAGTAGAGAGAATTGTGAGGAGTGAAATAATCTCCTACACGAGATGAGTTAGAGGATGAAATAAAGTCCTCCAAGAGCTCTGATATTTTGTGAGATGGAAAGGTTGTTCTGAAGACGAGAACACCTGGGAACCCCTGGAGCACCTAGACCTTGCCGAGGACTTAGTGGTGGAATTTCATAGATTGAATCCCGAGATACCAGGATGGGCAGGATTGGAATAATGTGGCAAGGTTTTCTTTGCATGGCCAAGTAGACGTGCAAAAGTTTTTTACCCTACCATGTTGAGTTCCCATGAAAAAAGTTTTTATTTTTATTTTTTATTATTGTTTTTATTTTTATATTTTTCTGAAAAAAGAGACATTTGAGATGAAGTCTTGGGAGGAGAAACTATGGTTAGGCATATGGAATAGTCTAGTTGGTGGATCACATGATTCTAGGGATAGGTCATGGGTTCAAATCCCCGACATGACATAGTTATTTTAGTTATGAAACATTATGAGATATTTTCTACCAACTAAATAACAAGCTGAAATTGCAAGCCTATGATACCAATGGGTAATCATAGAGCTGAACTCTTGCTTTGAAAGAAGTGGTGCCCTAAGAGGGCCTACTTGAGAATCGGTATGAGAGGTTTTCACTGGATAAGCTATTGGCTTGATCCAGAGTAAAAAACCCTATATATCCGATGGGCCTTGTGATGCATCAATATGCAATACAATGACCATGCTCATTCATTAAAGCTGATCACTTTATGTTTTGAGGCAGAACAATTGGTATAGTTGCCATTAGGGTGGCATACTCAAATTAAGTTCATATAGTGGAGAGATCGAAGACTACCTACTGGAGGAGTGTTCACACCCCCCAGAAACAATAGGAGTCTGAAGAGATCAAAGCTAAGCAAGGCAAATATTCTCAGGGTCAAGGGTGTTTGTACTTAGGGAATTTAAGAGGTTTTCGACAGAGGTACTTAGATAGTATGAGAGTTGATTGTAGCTATTACAAACCTGGCATGGATTGTAATGGTTTCATTTGTTAATGGTTTCGCACATGACTCGATTGAATCATACGATATTATGTTTTCACACTATGACTCACATACGAGTCATAGGGTTTCACATGATTCACAGTTGTGAGTCATAGTTGTTTATGTTTGAATTTGATTGGTATGTTGAGCATTGACTCATAGGTGCACCTATGAGTCATGAGGATTAAGAGGCATGACTTTGTTTATACTTGTCATGAGGTTTTGCACATGACTCCTTTAAGGTCATGGGACTTTCGCGCATGACCAAGTATGGTCATGAGGTTATATGTTACGCGAGTGCATGAGTCACAGTTGTGACTCATTTGATTTGTAAGCAGGTTGCTGGAAGAACTATATAAGGAGGTCAATAGGACCTGATAGTTAGTTCTTCATGCAACCACCTAAGTTATTTCCTATCTTATAAGTTATCAATAAAACACCTTTATGCTCTTTACTACAAAGACCAACGATCACAAAGAAGAACAGAATCAATACTAGTTAGCACTATAAGGACTTAGTATTGACAACGGTCAATATCTAAGACGTAGTGTAAGATAACAAGTATTGAGAATTCTCGAAGGAAAGAGAATACAACAAGAGATAGGTGAGTATTATCTCTAAGAAAAAAACTAACAATAGGCTCGTTGCCTGTTGCGAGATATAAGAAAGGAGAGATCTTATAGCCGATCGTAACAGTAGCCCACAATAACCCAGACACGGAATATAAATATCGAGGTACTCCCAGCTATTTAGAAACATCAAGCAATGGAGAAGAGATCTTATTAATATATTTATTATCTTACTCTTGAAAAAACCTTATTCTTTCTGAGCCATTGGAAAATACAAGCCTCCCTTAATGATCTTCATTTTATCTTTACCTTACCTTATTTCAAGAAGCTTACGGCTTAGACCTACCAGCCCTAGGTATGGTTGGACTACCCTATAACAACAATGTAGCCACTCATCCACATTCTTAGAAAATCACTTCCAGAGTCTTTGCTTGAAAATGTGCCAAATGTTCTCAATCAGATTAAGGTCTGGGGAGCATGCTGGAAGAGGAAGTTTCTGAATCCCAAAAGCTAAAGAAATTTCCTGATTTGGTCTTGCCCCATGCTATTTGACATTATCCTCAATGACTTTAAGCCTCCTAATTGGCTTATCTAAAGAAAAAAGAAACAGTATGAGGTGTGAATCATATATCTCAGTAGCATACTGAGCTGAATTAAGTCCTAGATAGTCCTGGTCAGAGGTATGCTCAGCTGGCTTCTGTTTTCTGACTTGTACTAGAGGTGTTCGGCTTCCATATATCACAGCAGCCCAGCAGCTCATACTAATTCTTCCAGACTTGAAACTTGGAACCAGGTATTTTTCCAATACCTCTTCTCTATCTCTTATCCTGACCTTTCTTCCTGGGTGATAAGTTCTAGTATATTGAACCTGAGTCTCATCAAGCCAGACTGCAGCATACCAATAGGCTATAGTGTAGTGGACCGAGTGCCAACACCAGTGCTTCCACTAGATCTTTGTGAAACCATCCAGATAGGGCTTTTTCGTGGGACTCTTAACTTGAAGCCAAGATTTCTAGCCACCTTACTAACTGTTGTTTGGCCAACATTCAGATCTTGCAGGCTCTCAGTAATCTCTCTCAAGGATGCCCAGGGGTTCTGTTCAATTTTGACTTCAATTTGCTGCTTGAGCTCGGTGGTTGGCTTTGTAGGCCTTCAGGAGCAAGCGGCATCTTGGATGCTACCCTGCATTTGATACCACTTAACAGCCCCTTGAATAGTAGAAACAGGCACATTTTTGTATTTTGCAATTCTCTTATATCCAAGCCCTAGGTTGGAGAGAAGGGTGATATCACAATTTGTCTCATATCTTGTGGGAGTCATTCTGGTGCTTGTTGTAGGGTGACTTTGTGGAAGAGATTTCCAGTGATCTTCCATTGTCATGGTACATTTTCACCAGCCACAACACTGCCACAAATACGCACTGGGGTATGAGAACTTTATGAACAGCAGTTTAAAATACATGTGAGTTTCTTATATAAAGAAGGTTACCCATACACTGAGCCTAATCAAGATATTTATCACGGTCAAGTACTCTAGACCTCTCCCTCCTTGGAAGGTATTTGGTTCGTTATTTTTTGAGGGTTGGCTCTAAGCTCAGTCACTGTCTCAAATCACAAAATTCTAAACCAGACTGCAAGTGGACACAGAAAACTTAAATTTCCTCTCAAGGGATACTTCTCTGCCTCCTTGACTATTTCCGTAATATAAAAAAAAAAGAAAGAAAGAGAAAAAAAATTATAATAATAAAAGGAGTAATCAAAATCTCGAATCCTCTGTGGTGGCAGTCTCATTGTAGTTTTTTGATGCCACTTTATCTTTGGTTGGAGCTCTTCCAATACTTTTTCAGTGGTTGGCTGGCTTCGTCTGGCCATCTCTCTGTGACCGTCGGTGATGCTCTGTGACTCTCTCATCTTGAATCTCTCCTCTCTGGTAGCTCTCAAGTGCTCTTTTATAGATGGTTGCCAGAGCAAAAGCTCTAATCATGGCTGTAAAAGAAATATAATACCGGCCACAAGAGGGATGTAATTATGGTACAAGGAAGATGTAATTGTGTCCATAAGAGAAAGTCATAATCATGATCAAATGTAGCTGTCATGGAGACACCAGAGCTGTTGTAATAGGTATGTGGTCATGACATCCATCGACTACCACAGAAAACTCCCAAAGGACCCATGTACTAACCAGCAAAAAACCTAACCTGTGTAAGAAACAAAACAACAAATCTCACAAACATTAAAACCCAACTAAAACACTAAATAGCAGCTAAACTATAGTGTGACACAATTTATCCTCCACAGTACCGTATAATTCTCGGAGAATAAATAATGTAAGCATTAATTGCACATCCTGGACAAAAAAAACAAGCGCAAGTTACATTCGGCCTCCCACCCGCAGTGCTGTATCAGTTACTCGTAATTTTCTGATGTTTGTGAACACAACTGCTATTGCATATGCACAGAAAATCGACCGGAGCCTCAAGATTTTGGTGGTATGCAATAGCAGTTGTGTTTACAAACGTCAGAAAATTACGAGTAGATGTCGGTTTCCTATCCAATTCCCCGCATGAAATATGGTACTGTGGGCAAATGATGTGACTCCACTTCACACCTTGAAAAAAAAAAAAAAAAAGGAATTTGAGCCCCACCTGCTGTCACTTGCTTGAGAACTTCTACAGTAGTGCAATCAAATACTTATGAGCTTTGTTGTTCGCAAAACCGGTGGCAATGGCGCAATCAATCGAATTATTGGAATCAGCGGTCCAACACCTGAGAAGTATCACATCTCAGCCAAAAAATATTTCATGTTTTGTGAAACGTCGAAGCAAATCTAGACCATGTGAGGGCTCAGTGAGGCGGCACCCTTTCTCTCTTCTTTCTTGAAATCCATTACAACCAACAAATTGCCACTTTTTGAAAGAAAAATTATCGAGCCCCTTTACTTCCCACACCAAATTAGGTCACATCTCACATTTTTTACTGCCACATCACCAACATCCTCCAGTATAGTCAGAGTTTTCCCTGATTCTACAACACCACCCCCTCACCGACGATATCCTCCCTTTGGGTGTGGAGCCATCACAAGGCCCCATCCTAAGGCTTCCAAACACCACAGGAAATAAGTTCCACCCAAAGACCAACTTTATTTCCTTGACCATGGCTGCCCAGGGCTTTCACCCCTACAGCAAGACTACCAGAGAGAGCATAGCTCTCAATATACCTCTCCCACAGTCTCCTTTGGGCAACAGAAGCCCCACGAAAAGCCCTAGGCCTTACTCTCCCTCCCTCATGCCCCCAGGCTCCCCACATGGAGTGTCCCTCCAATCCCTCCTCCCAATTCTTTCAGTCATATCGCACAACCAGAACTGTGCAAACAGGACTGTCAACGTCGGAAACAGAATCGTGGCCCCAGGAAGCAACTTCCCAATGGTGCGAAAAGAACTAGGATGCCTAGACACCTGCTTTGTACAACTGGCCAAGATGGCAGAAGCACCGACCATCGCCGCCCCCTTCCCAGGCTTTCGTACCATGCTTAAAAAAGTGTTTGGAAATGAAACAGTCGACGCTATCGACCAAGAAACACTTGCAGGGTTGACCGCCATGGCCTCCTCCTTCCACCCCTCCCAAGAAAGCCTGATCACAGTCTCCCAAATCCCCCAGTCATCCCCCCCGGACATCCAGATGAGAGAAACCATCATAGAGGTCCCCGACTCTCAGGCCTCCCAAGACACCTCCATGGCACTAGGAAACGGCCAAAACTCAGACGGAACAGGCATAGGAGACAGCCAACATGCCCCCACCTCCCAAGAACTCCCCAGGGGAGTGAGAGTTTCGTCCCCCTTAGAGATCCCAGGAACCCCATCCGGAAATATTGCAGCCGGACCAGCCCCATCGTCATCCTCCTCCTCCTCAGTGTGCATCCTGACTAGGAAAAATACAGAGTCCAATAAGGGAAAAGAAAAAGCCACCCAGGGAACAAGCACCCAAGAAATGGCTACCAGAGAAAGCCCGAATACCATCCTAGCCCCATTCTTCCAGGAACACGTTGAAGTAAACTCCCTGGAGGAAATCTTGAGGTACATAGGTACCAGGGACTCAACCCCCACCAACAGAGGAATGGCCCTCCTCCTGGTAGCAATGGAGGACAACTTCAATAAGAAACTAGAACAAATGGAGGCCAGAATCCTAGAAGCAATCCAGACAAACACAACCCTCCAACACCAGCAACAAAATACCCCAACACCCCAACAACCCCCACCAGCAAGAGCCCAGACCTCCCAACAGAGGCAACCACCAACACCCCAAGCCCAACAACAACAACAAGTTCAGATGCCAGCCCCGGCCATCCCCAGAACCACCCACCCCTCCCGAGCAAACGACCCAGATACCACCAGCAAGAAACAAACCTACGCTGCGATGACAGCAGCAGGAATAAACACCGACAACTTTGTCCTAGTCAAAAGAAATAAGGGAATAAGACCCACAACCCCAGCCAGAGGCCAGGAACAGGGACCCTCAGCCCCCTCCACCCCACATGCAAGACAAAGGCGACTCCTAATCTGTTCAGTGGAAAAGGGCAGGAGAGTAGGAACAGCCAGATACTCAACCGTCCAAATCAGAGATGTGTTAAACGGGGCCTCCAGGGTCAAGTTTGCCTTTGCAGAATATAACCGCAATGACGACCTTGTACTCACCACAATCCAAGACCTCCCGGCAGAACCAGCCCTCCAAGACTCCAACGCGATAACCAAAGCTCTAAATGGCATCGACATTTTCGGATTCAGCATCGTCACTGACGTCCCCACAGTCAATATCCTCATCCATAAGGTGCCACTAGGAAATGATGAAAATTGGACACCTACAGACTGGAACACCAACGCACGCAACTGGAATGAACTAGAAAGAGAGATCTCAGAATACAACCCAGCCATCCACATCGTAGATAGACCCAAATGGATCAGATCCCCAACAGCCCTCAAGGCAGACAACAAGTTCAAATCATCAGTCATAGCGATGCTGGAAATGAATGACTGAGTCAGCTCCCAACTCAAAAAACTGGAAGGCAACATGGCAATCTTCGGACAGCGATGCACCTTTGTCAGATACGCAAGAAGAGACTCCTCCACATGCTGTGCAAGATGCCTACAAATGGGACACCATGCAATGCACTGCCGTCTCCCACCCACCTGTAAGTTCTGCAAAGACGGCCACCACACCAAAGACTACGAGTGCCCAGAACTATACTGCACAGCCAGGAAAGGAAGACCCTGCTCCCACACCATCAGAAGATGCGCCAACTGTGAAGAGACCACCCACTTCGCAGGAGACAACCACTGCCCCACCAGAAACAGAGCAGGAGGATTAGCAGCCCAAGACAGCTTGGTAACCCCTGGTCCGGCAGAGCTGCTCCTACAACACCCCCATGACTAATTTATAGCGACCACTGATATAATTTACCACAACATCAGCGGGTCCATGAACGTTGTCACAGAGTTACTGAAAGTCTCACGAAAACTTAAACCAAAAATTATAGCATTAGCAGAATGCCCCCTCGAAAATGATAACTGGATACACATAGAAGGTTACACATGTTATGCTGACACAAAAGCAGTAAAATGGGGCTGCGCCACTGATATTAAAAATGAATATGTGCACATGTTCGTAATCGAAAGAGTCAACTCGCAATTTCTCACACTATGGACAGGAGGTACCGAAATCATGATAGGCTACCAGAGACCACACAGCTATAAGAGAAACAACATAGCCGAAATGATGACCTACAACCTCGACCATAATAACGAATGGCACAAAGGCAGTAGCAACATAATAATCGGAGACCTGAATGCTACCAACCCAGCCTGGTCATCAGGGTAGTCCAACTCAGCTGGCAACAAGCTACGGAACTGGATGACAGAAAGAGGACTGACAATAGCCAACCGCTACAAGATAACCCACCCGCCATCGAATCAGCACCTGATGGGAATGACAATAGACCTGGTAATCGCTGGCGGACACCACAACCTCTGAGTCAACAATGTCCTAATGCCATAAGCAGACCACACGGCCTTGATGATAAGCACAGGGATACCCTGGAAGAAATTGCAACTCAGACCCCTCAGGTATGACAAGGCCAACTGGGACGGAATAAGGGCAGAACTGCTACTCCTAGAAAACAATGACGACCCAGCTTTCATCCAGGAGAAGTTAACCGAAATTATCTTAAGGCACACCCCGAGAGCAAAGGACAATGCAAGAGCATTCTGGAACGTGGAACTCTCAAAAGCAAGAAAGGAGCTGCTAAAGGATATTAGGAACAACCCTCTATACCCTACCATAAGAGATAAGAGAAAGGAATACAGGAAAGATATCGCGGAAGCAAAACTGCAAGCAAACAGCGAAGCACTGCAGGAGGAAACTGACCCAGAATGCTTCAGAAGCATTAAACCCAGGGTCACCAAACAACCGATACCAGCCCTAACCAGGAAGGACAGAAGCATCACAGCAGAACACAGCCATATAGCAGAGGAACTATACACAGCCCTGTACGGGGGAGAACGTAAACGCAACCTGGAACCCCCGGAGGCAAACCCCACGAAGCTGGATATCGGACTCCTCGACACAGCCCTAGCGGCCACCCCAAATGGAGCAGCGGCAGGCCCAGACCTCATCCCGAGTAGAGCAATCAAGGAGTTCAGAAAATGCAGGGAAACACTGTTTACCAGCATGATGAACAGAGCCTGGACTGAAGGTATCCCAAACAGCTGGAAAACGAGCAACACAATCCTAATAAAAAAGGAGAAAAAAGAAACCTACACAACAGCCAAGAGCTGGAGACCCATACAACTCCAATCCACCCTTGCGAAGGTACTGGAAAGAGTGGCAGTGACACAGATAGCAAAATTAGACCTACTGATGCCCAACATGTTCGGGGGAAGGAAGAACAATGGGACGACAGATGCGATCCAAGCACTCAACAACTTGCTGTCAACCTCCAAACAACCTGTTACGATCCGCTATATGATCTTTCCTTTCTTATATCTCGCAACAGGTAACAATACTATTGTTAGCTTTCTTATAGGGATAGTACTTACCTATCTCCTATTGTATTCTCCTTCCTTCGAGAATTCTGATACTAGTTCTCTTACACTATGTCTTAGATATTGACCGTTGCCAATACTAAGTCCTTATAGTGTTAACTAGTATTCGTTCTGTCTCTTCTTCGTGTTGGTTGGTCTTTGTTTGTAAAGAGCGTAAAGGTGTTTTATTGATAACTTATAAGATAGGAAATAACTTAGGTAGTTGCGTGAAGAACTAACTATCAGGTCCTACTGACCTCCTTATATAGTTCTTCCAGCAACCCGCTTACAAATCAAATGAGTCACAACTGTGACTCATGCATTCGCGTAATATATAACCTCATGACCATATTTGGTCATGCGCGAAAGTCCCATGACCTTAAGGGGGTCATGTGCGAAACCTCATGACTTGTATAAACGAAGTCATGCCTCTTAATCCTCATGACTCATAGGCGTACCTATGAGTCAATGCTCAACATACCAATCAAATTCAAACATAAACAACTATGACTCACAACTGTGAGTCATGTGAAACCCTATGACTCGTACCTGAGTCATAGTGTGAAAACATATTATCGTATGACTCAACTGAGTCATGTGAAAAACCTTTAACAAATGAAATACTATGACATTCAATTGTATGTCATGTGAAACCATTACAAACCATGCCGGGTTTGTAATACAACCATACACCTGCCTAACCGCCCTGGACATAGAGGCAGGATTCGACCACCTGAGAATGGAGGAAGTATGCGATACGATAGAAGAGAAAGACGCCCACCTGGGATAATAGGTTAGGCACTAGGTTGCAGAAAGGAGCACTGCCTACAGATTCAATGGGAAATGCTCAAGAACATTTGCCACAGATAAGGGCACCCCCCAAGGCTCACCCCTATCCCCCATCCTATTCCTCATAAGTATAAGAGAAGTAACCACTATCAAACCCTGCAGACTTCCGGGAATAACAACCAAACTCCTGACATACATGGACGACATCCTGGTGGCCACGACATACAGAAACTTGGACATAGGGCAAGTAGCCCACCAGGAAGTACTAGACAAAGTCAACAGCAAATGCCAAGACCATGGATACAACCTCTCCCCGCTCAAGACGGAACGCATCCACATAAAGACTCCCCAAGAGAAACACCTCCACCCAAAGATAGGAAACATAGAGGCACCAGAAAAGGAGGTCATGAGCTGGCTAGGGTACTTCATATCACCAGACTTCAAGTGGAAGGCCCACACAATGCACTGAATAGCCAAAGCCAACAAAACAAGCCTCTTTGTCAAGGCAATGACAAACAGATATGAAAAAGGAGGCCTCAATGCTTGGACCACACTCCGACTCATACAGGGCCTAATCCTCCCCCAGCTCACCTACGGAATCGAGGTATGGGGGGCAGTCACAGAGATTGATGCAGCGCAGAAGACCCTCAACAAGATTACGCGTTGTGCCTTTAGACTAGAAAAGAAAACCCTCCTAACGGCAATCTTCACAGAAACTGGCATCGTCCCCCTTCATGTTTACACAGACCACAGGCACAACCTCCTCTGCCTCAGGGCCCACTACCTAGATAGACCAACAGAATGGACAGAACAATGGAAAGGAAAAACCGGAGCAAAAGCGATTATCAAAAATGCACACAACATGAAACTGGGAAAGTCCAACCTTAAGGAACACCTTCTCGAGAACTGGAACAAAAGCATCAAGGGGGAAAAAATCAGATATAAGGGCAAACCAAGGAGAAGCTACAAAAACTGGAGGAAAACGTCTAGACTCCAGTTCAGAAAACTCCTCTACCTAAAAGTGACGGCGGCGTGACCATGCCAGGACACCACGGGAACACCACGGGACTGTCCTTGCAGCAGGAGTATAATCACCGGAGAGCACCTAATGGAGACCTGCGGAATGGTAACACCGATAAAGGCAAAACTCCACGACACTAGAGACCACAAAGCTATACTAGAATGGATGGACACATGGCCAGACTCGCTCAAAAGAGAACCAACAGCCCTCCAAAAGCACGATGCCTACGTAAACAGAGCACAGACCATGGTGGCCAGAATTAATATCCCCACCTCACAACCCAAGGCGAAGGGGAGAAAAACCAAGAGAATGATGCTATGCGACCTCTGCGGAAAACCAGTGATACACAAGAAACTGAAACTGGAAGCGCATGTGAGGACCCATGTACCAGGCTACATCCTGGGAAGAAGAGGAGACAAATGAGAGGAGCCCATGGTGGAAGAGGGCAGAGAAGAGAATGCCCGATGACCCAGGGGCATAATGCTAGGGGGATAGTTTTTCCTTATTTACATGACCGCTGGGCATGGAGATGACGGGGCAGGTTTCCTTGGTAGTTAGATTTCTTAGAGTACATGACCACTGGGCATAGAGATGACGGGGTGGGTTTTATTAAGCAAGATGGAATTTCTTTGATGTACACGACCACTGGGGACGGAGGTGACGGGGTGGGTTTCCTTAGTAGTTAGATTTTCATGAGGTACATGACCACTGGGCACGGAGGTGATGGGGTGGGTTTCTTTTTTACATTGGATAACAAATAGGCCGAGGAGGAGAGAAGAGGTAGGGAGCAGGAGTTTTTTATGTATGGTTGGGCAAGGGGACAACGGGGGCGAGGGACAGGAGGAAGGGGGGGGGGAGTTTCATTTGTAAAAGTTGGGCGAGGGGACAACGAAAATTGGTTAGGCAAAAGGCGGAGAGGTGGATAATGTTTTTCTTTAAGGGGGCCCTTGGCTGGGGGGAGTATCTCATGCCGGTAGTTAGATACCTTTTATTAGGTGAAACGAGGCATAACCTTAGACTAGACAAGAATGAAAATTAGGTTACAGGTGGCACCCTCAGAGAGGCATGGCAAGGCTTGGCACATATTTGACACTAAGCAACTAAAATTCCTCAAGACTTTTTATTTGTACTATTACATAAACATCTAACAGCATACCTCCAGAATCTGACAACAATTTCTGGAATTCAACAACTACCTTGGGAGACTTGATCCGCTCCAGAGGATTGTCTTAGGAAGCAATTGCAAGAGAGAGACAGGCCTCTGCTTCATCTGAAGAGCTTTCCTCTCGTTCTTCCATACATCTATCAAATTCTGCAAGTCCCTTTGCCTGTATGTGTTCTCTTCCTGCTTCACAATATTCCTCATCTACCTGCTCCTCCTGACCACTCTCAGAATTTCAAGCATCTGAATTCGAATTCTGTACCAAGTCCTCCAGATACTTTTCAAATTTCTTTACCTTCAGCTCAGCTTCTCGAACCTTTTGAGCAAGACAATCTTCCTCTTGCACTAATTCTGCTCTGGTTTTGTGGTATTTTGGTAGTCTTCCCTCCTTTTTTAATCTTTCTGCCTCCTCCCTTTTACAAGAACATTCTGCTAATTTTTTCTTTCTAACTTCAACTAGATTTGTACTATTCTAATACTTTTTCCTTGCAGTCTCATGCTCTTGACTGGTTTGTGATTCAAAAAACCTTGTAATATCATCCAAATCAATCCAAGATTTACTGCAGGTAGGAATTCAAGAACAATTTGTTTTTTTTCCGCTTTTGTGCATTGGCTAACTATTTTCTTAGGTTTTCAATTTGCTGATCTTTGTCCTTGATGGTGGTAAGTGCTCGATTTGCACTTATAGCAATGTTACTAACAATTCTTTTTAGTCCCCAGGTAATTGGATCATTTCCAGGCAATGTAGCATATGCAATCAATTCTTGCTTCTCAATACTCAGCCTGTCAGAAGGGACCTCAAAACTATCGATCTCTTGTATTGTCATGGAACTTAGTAGTTGTGGGCTCGGACATTAGGATAGACTAGTATAGAAAGAAGGGTTCAGATTTGTAGTACAGTGTTAGGGGGTAGTCCAACCGTAGATAGGGCCGGTAGGTCTAGGCCGTAAGCTTCTTGAAATATGGTAAAGTAGGATAAAACGAAGATCGTTAAGGTAGGCTCGTATTTCCCGAAGTATTTATAAAGGATATGTGTAATAATAGTTTTCAAGAGTAAGGTAATAAATATATTAATAAGATCTCTTCTCCGTTGCTTGATGTTTCTGATAGCTGGGAGTACCTCGATATTTATATTCCGCGTCTGGGTTATCGCGGGCTACAACCAACTCCCCTACTATCTAAGTACCTCCATCAAAAACCTCTTAACTTTCTTAAGTGCGAACACCTTTGACCCTGAGAATATTTGCCTTGCTTAGCTTTGATCTCTTCGAACTCCTATTGTTTCTGGGGGGTGTGAACACCCCTCCAGTAGGTAGCCTTCGATCTCTCCACTATATGAACTTAATTTGAGTATGCCGCCCTAATGGCAACTATACCAATTGTTCTGCCTCAAAACATAAAGTGATCAGCTTTAATGAATGAGCGCGGCCATTGTGTCGCATATTGATGCATCACAAGGCCCATCGGATATATAGGGTTTTTTGCTCTGGATCGAGCCAATAGCTTATCCAGCGAAAACCTCTCATACCGATTCTCGAGTAGGCCTTCTTGGGGCACTACTTCTTTCAAAGCAAAAGGCTCGGCTCTATGGCTACCCATCGGTGCCATAGGCTCACAATATTCGGTCACTAAGGTTTCTTCCCAAATCGTCCCATCACTTATCAGCCATAATATTTAACTGCTAATGTACAAGGTAATAGCTTGCTCAAAACTTAACCAAATTCCTCCGAGTCACTTCCCATGAGTCGCCAAAGGTGCCCTCTCATATATCTTACGGACAGCATCCGGTCGGACGGATGGCGACGACGTATATGGTGTTATGCTGAAGGTGCCATTTATTGTGGCTAAAGTGTCGGGACGCAACTCGACCGTAATACCGTAATGATGCCCGGTCCCTACATGGGGGCTGCAGGGGTATGGTAGAAATAATCCTATGTAAAGGCCGGGTAACTTTGGACCTTTTTTCCATATGCCTAACATACAGTCAGTAGAACTTAGAGGTGAAGATATAGCTTAGGGAGTTTGAATCTTTTGAATGATAATGCTTTGATTAGTAGGACAAAGACCTATATTTTGAAATCCACTTTATATGTTCAAAACTGAAAAGGCTGCCTGGCATGCCACCATCAGAATTTCATAGAAGTTGGCTTTAGATGCACCATACTCATGTCGCTCAAACCTTCTTGTAAGTTCTCTTTGGTAGTAATATTTGTATAGTCCAAATACTGAAACATTGAGTGGTTGAAGTCAATGAGTGATATGTGGTGGTAGGCAGTATGGAATAATCTTTTCTGATAGACAAAATTCCAAAAAAATGAGAATTTACATAACTATTGTGTCCATCAAATAGAAGTAAACAATATTCTCTATTGGCCTTATATGCTGTTTCACTTTGATTGCCAAAGTTTTGCTTGAGGTATGTTTGTGTCATCCATTCATCTGTCTAGCCATTACATGACTGGCTGAACAATATATCTTCTGGGATACCCTTAACTTTCTGAAACCACTCTGCAACAAACCCTTCAGCCTTTAGAATAATCATAGGCTGTAGCCAAGTTCCATCTGCATATATGCCTTCAATAACTGTAATAAATTCTCATGTTCCATCTTATTTATGTAAGTAATTATTTTTGTTAAATATTTAAAATACACAACTCCTAAGGTTACTTACTCTGAGTATGGAATTTCAATTCCCCATTCTCATGTAGTTTGCGAATAACTTCTAAGATATGCTCTGACTGTCCTAGCCCAAGTAGAAATCCAATCTCATCAATATTATACATATTGCAAGCTTGGATTTTATATTTGATAATAATACTTTCTAGCTATAAAATATATTAGTAAACAATCCATAAGATATTAATTAAATTATAATAAGTGCAATACTATAATAATATATTAAGAAAATTTTATAATTAAATTTATAATTAAACTTTGATAAAAAAAATCAATAAAAAAAAAAATAGAAAGAAACAAGGAAGCAAAGAGAAAAACAGAAAAGAACAATAAAAATAAAACAAAGATTCTCTAAGTATAATGGGTAATATCTCATCAAAAAACTGGTTCACCAATTGAAGGTTGTTTCCTTGTATATTTTGAATAAAATCCAACTGCTTGCTAAACTGTGATTTCACTTCAGGGTGTCTCTTTTGAAAGCCTTCCTCCCAGTGCTTTCCAAGTACCTCATTAGGCTTTCTTTTCCATACAACTACAGTAGCAATTTCATAGACCTACCATATTGTTGGAGGAAATCCTAATCAGTAACAAAAGTAACAGTGTGTTACGATTAGCTATAAGATCTCTCCTAGCTTATATCTTGCAACAGGCAACAACTTCTGTTTTCTTCTATTAGTCGGGAAATACTTACCTCAACTTCTCTTCTCACATGTGAGTTCTAATACTTCATTGTCTTACGCTATATCTTAGATATTGACCCTTGCTAATAGTAAATCCTTATAGTACCAACTGGTATTAGTCCTGTTCCTTTTTTGTGATAGTTGGTCTTTGTAGATAAAGAGCATAAAGGTGTTTTTATTGATAACTTATAAGATAGGAAATAACTTAGGTGGTTACGTGAAGAACTAACTATCAGGTCCTACTGACCTCCTTATATAGTTCTTCCAGCAACCCACTTACAAATTAAATGAGTCACAACTGTGACTCATACACTCACGTAACCTATAACCTCATGATCATACTTGGTCATGTGTGAAAGTCCCATGACCTTAAAGGGGTCATGTGTGAAACCTCATGACTCATATAAATGAAGTCATGCCTCTTAGTCCTTATGACTCATATGCGCACATATGAGTCAACACTCAACATACTAATCAAATTTAAATATAAACAACTATGACTCACAACTGTGAGTCATGTGAGATCCTATAACTCATACATGAGTCATAGTATGAAAATATAACATCATATGACTCAACTGAGTCAGGTGCAAAACCTTTTAACAAATGAAATATTATGACATTCAATCGTATGTCATGTCAAACCATTACAAACCATGCCAGGTTTGTAATACAGTGCTGAACAACAGATCTCTCCTTCTCTGGAGTCAACTTTTGTCTTCGATGAGCCTCCTCTTCC
The DNA here is from genome assembly GCA_003788595.2 of Choiromyces venosus 120613-1. Classification (NCBI taxonomy): domain Eukaryota; kingdom Fungi; phylum Ascomycota; class Pezizomycetes; order Pezizales; family Tuberaceae; genus Choiromyces; species Choiromyces venosus. The sequence continues at coordinate 1,391,194 of ML120351.1, forward strand.
TTGTTTTTTCTTTCTTTACAATAATGCATCATGGTTGATGGTGCAATTCCTACCATTTGGGCTGCAATGGTAAGGCCTGGAGCAGTGCCAGTGGCAGTCATTTCAATGGCCATCTGTTCTCAGAGTCGGATCGGAACTTGGTCATTATTCTGAGTTGCTTGGTTCTGAGTTGCTTGGATGCTGGAAGGATTTTGAGGCAGTGGCATGTTTGAAGTATTCTTAGTACCTTTCTGAAAAGAAGAAAGAAGTACGTTGGAGTGGACTGCCATTACTACACTTTCACTATGATCATACCACAGTAGTTGTTTTCTAACAAGTTCACAACTACCTACCCCCCAAGCCTTGCCGCACCTCGCTGAGGGTGCCGCCTGTAACCTAGTTTTCATTCCTATCTAGTCCGAGGTTATGCCCCGTTTCACCTAATAAAAGGTATCTAACTACCGGCGTGAGATACTCCCCCCAGCCAAGGGCCCCCTTAAAGAAAAAATTCCTCCTCTCCGCCTTTCGCCTAACCAACTTTTTCATCGGCCCCTCGCCCGACCTTTACAAAAGAAACTCCCCCCCCCTTTCATCTTCTTACCCCTCGCCCCCGTTGTCCCCTCGCCCAACCGTACAAATGAAACTCCCCCTCCCTCCTCCCTCGGCCCTCAACTAATATATGTCCTCCTATAGTGAAACCCACCCCGTCATCTCCATGCCCAGTGGTCGTGTACTTAAGGAAATCTAACTACTAAAGAAACCCACCCCATCACCTCTGTGCCCAATGGTCGTGTACTTAAGGAAATCTAACTACTAAAGAAACCCACCCCGTCACCTCCATACCCAGTGGTCGTGTACTTTATAAAATCCCACCGCTAAAGAAACCCACCCCGTCAACTCCATGCCCAGTGGTCGTGTACTTTATGAAATCCCTCTACCAAAGAAACCAGCCCCATCATCTCTATGCCCAGCTGTCGTGTAAATAAGGAAATACTATCCCCCCAGCATTGTGCCCCTGGGTTGCCGGGCATTCTCTTCTCTGCCCTATTCCGCCGTGGGCTCTCCTCCTGTGGCCTTTGCCCTCCCCGGGGTGTAGCCTGGTTTGTGGGTTCTCGCGTGCGCCTCTAGCTTCAGTTTCTCGTGTATTACCGGTTTGCCACAGAGGTCGCATTGCGTCGTTTTCTTTAACTTTTTCTTTTTTGCTTTGGGTTGTGAGGTGGGGATGTTGATTCCTGCTGCCATTGTCTGCGCCGAATTCACATAAACGTCGTGTTTTTGGACGGCTGTCAGTTCTCTCTTGAGTGAATCTGGCCACGTGTCCATCCATTTCAGTAACGTTCCCTGGTCCCTGGTGTCGTGGAGTTTGGCTTTGGTTGGTGCGACTACCCCGCATTCCTTCATCAGGTGTTCGCCCGTGATTGTGCTCCTGCCACAGGGGCAGTCTCTTCGTTTTCCCACTGTGTCCTGATATGGCCATGCTGCTGTAGTTCTCAAGTAGAGGAGTTTCTTGAACTGGAGTCTGGTCGTTTTCCTCCAGTGTTTGTAGCTCCTCCTAGGTTTGCCCTGGTACCTGATTTTTTCTCCCTTGATGCTCTTGTTCTAGTTCTCAAGGAGGTGTTCTTTTAGGTTAGATTTACCCAATTTCATGTTGTGCGCGTTCTCGATTATCGCTCTGGCTCCTGTCTTTTCCTTCCATTGCTTTGTCCACTCTGTCGGTCTGTCTAGGCAGTGGGCCCTGAGGCAAAGAAGGTTGTGTCTGTGGTCCGTGTAGATGTGCAGGGGGATGATGCCTGTTTCCGCGAAGATCGCCGTTAGGGTGTTTTCTTTTCGAGTCCGAAGGTGCATCGGGTGATTTTGTTGAGGGCTTTTTGTGCTGCATCTATTTCTGTGACTGCTCCCCATACTTCTATCCCGTAGGTTAGTTGGGGGAGGATTAGACCTTGCAGGAGTCGGAGTGTAGTCCACGCATTGAGGCCCCCTTTCTCATATCGGTTTGTCATTGCTTTGATGAAGAAGCTTGTTTTGTTGGCTTTGGCTATCCAGTGCATTGTGTGGGCCTTCCACTTGAAGTCTGGTGATATGAAGTAACCTAGCCATCTCATGACTTCTTTTTCTGGTGCCTCTATGTCTTCTATTTTCGGGTGAAGGTGTTTCTCCCTGGGGGTATTGATGTGGATGCGTTCTGTCTTGATCGGGGAGAGGTTGTAGCTGTAGTCTTTGCATCTTCTGTCGACTTCATCCAGTACTTCCTGGTGGGCTACCTGTCCTATGTCCAGGTTTTTGTATGTCGTGGCTACCAGGATATCGTCCATGTACGTTAGGAGTCTTGTGGTTGTTCCGGGAAGTCTGCGGGGTTCTATTGCTGTTATGTCCCTTATGCTTATGAGAAATAAAATGGGGGATAGGGGTGAGCCTTGGGGGGTTCCTCTATCCGTGGCAAATGCCTTCGAGCATTTCCCGTTGAATCTGTAGGCGGTGTTCCTCTTGGCCGCCCAGTGTCTGACCCATTGCCCTAAGTGGGCATTTCTTTCTTCTATTGTGTCACATACTTCTTTCATCCTTAGGTGGTCGAAGCCTCCTTCTATATCTAGGGCTGTTAGGCAAGCGTACTGCTACTTGGAGGTTGTCAGCATGTCATTGAGCACTTGAATTGCATCTGTTGTCCCGTTGTTTTTCCTGCCGCCGAACATGTTAGGCGTTAGCAGTTCCAGTTTCGCAATCCGTACCATGGCTGCCCTCTCTAACACCTTTGCAAAGATCGATTGTAGTTGAATGGGCCTCCAGCTTTTGGCTATCATGTATTTTTCCTTCTTCTCCTTTTTTATTAGGATTGTGTTGCTCGCTTTCCAGCTATCCGGGATTCCTTCAGTCCAGGCCCTGTTCATCGTACTGGTGAACAGTGTCTCTCTGCACTTCCTAAATTCCTTGATTGCTCTGCCAGGGATAAGGTCCGGTCCTACCGCTGCTCCGTTTGGGGTGGCTTTTAGGGCTGTGTCGAGGAGTCTGATGTCCAGTTTTTCGGGGGTGGCTTCCGGGGGTTTTAGGGTTCGTTTCTGTTCGCCTCCGTATAGGGCCTCGTGAAGCTCCACTGCTATTTGGCTGTGTTCCGCTACGATGCTTCCGTCTTTCCTGGTCAGTGCCGGTATCGGTTGTTTGGTAACTCTAGGTTTAATGCTTCTGAAACATTCTGGGTCCGTCTCCTCTTGTAGTGCTTCGCTGTTAGCTTGTAGTTTAGCCTTCGCGATGTCTTTCCTATATTTTTTCCTTTTTTCCCTCAACGTGGGGCATTGGGGGTTATTTCTTATGTCCCTTAGCAGTTCCTTTCTTGTCTTCGACAGGTCCGCATTCCAGAAGGCCCTTGCATTGTCTCTTGCCCTCGGGGTGTATTTTAGGATAATTTTGGTCAGCTTATTCTGGATGTGTGTTGGGTCGTCGTTGTTTTCCAACAGTAACAGTTCCGTTCTTATGCCGTCCCAGTTTGCTTTGTCGTACCTCAGGGGTCTGAGTTGTGATTTTCTCCAGAGTATTCTTGTGCTTATCATCAGGGCCGTGTGGTCCGCTGATGGCATTAGAACGTTGTTGACTCGGAGGTTGTGGTGCCTGTCTGCGATTACCAGATCTATGGTCGTTCCCGTTGGATGTTGGTTTGATGGCGGGTGGGTTATTGTGTAGGGGTTTGCTATTACCAATCCTCTCTCTATTATCCAGTTTCTTAGTCTGTTGCCTGCTGTGTTGGACCAACCTGATGACCAGGCTTGGTTGGTGGCGTTGAGGTCTCCTATTATGATGTTGCTGCTGCCTCTGTGCCATTCGTTGGTGTGGTCGAGGTTGTAGGTCATCATTTTGTCTTCGTTGTTCCTTTTAAAGCTGTGTGGTCTTTGGTATCCTATTGTAATTTCTGTGCCTCCCGTCCATAGTGTGAGAAATTGGGAGTTGACTCTTTCTATTACGAACATATGCACATATTCGTTTTTGATATATGAGGCACAGCCCCACTTTACTGCCTTTGTGTCAGCGTAACATGTGTATCCTTCTATATGTATCCAGTTATCGTTTTCAAGGGGGCATTCCGCTAATGCTATAATTTTCGGTTTAAGTTTTCATGAGACTTTTAGTAACTCTGTGACAACGTTCATGGACCCACCGACCTTGTGGTAAATTATATCAGTGGTCGCCATAAATTAAGCGTGCGGGTTTTGTAGGGGCGGCTCTGCCGGACCAGGAACTACCAAGCTATCTTGGGCGGGTATTCCTCCTGCTCTATTTCTGGTGGGGCAGTGGTTATCTCCTGCAAAGTGGGTGGTCTCTTCGCAGTTGGTGCATCTTCTGATGGTGTGGGAGCAGGGTCTTCCTCTTCCGGCTGTGCAGTATAGCTCTGGGCAGTCGTGGTCTTTCGTGTGGTGGTTGCTTCTGCAGTACTTGCAGGTGGGTGGGAGTCTGCAGTACACTGCATGGTGTCCCATCTGTAGGCATCTTGCACAGCATGTGGAGGAGTCCCTTCTTGTGTATCTGACGAAGGTGCATCGCTGTCCGAAGATCGCCATGCTGCCTTCCGTATTTTTGAGTTGGGAACTGACCCAGTCGTTCATTTCCACTGTCGCTATGACCGATGATTTGAACTTGTTGTCCGCCTTAAGGGCTGATGGGGATCTGATCCATTTGGGCCTATCTATGATGTGGATGGCTGGGTTGTATTCTGAGATTTCCCTCTCTAGATCGTTCCAGTTGGGTGCATCCATGTCCCAATCTGTTGGTTCCCAACTCTCGTTATTTCCTAGCGGTACCTTGTGGATAAGGATGTTGGCTGTAGGGACATCGGAGACGATGCTGAAGCCGAAGATATCAATGCCATTCAGGGCTTTCGTGATGGCATTGGAGTCTTGGAGGGCTGGCTCTGCCGGGAGGTCCTGGACTGTGGTGAGCACCAAGTCATCATTGTGGTTGTACTCCGCGAAGGCGAACTTGACTCTGGAGGCTCCGTTTATGGCGTCTCTGATTTGTACTGTGGTTCGTCCTGCCGCTCCTACTCTTCTTCCTTTCTCTACCGAGCGGATCAGCAGTCTTCTCTGTCTTGCGTGAGGGGTTGAGGGGGCCAAGGGTCCCTGTTCTTGGCTTTTTTCCCCCACTGTGTTTCCCCTTCCCTTGTTCCTTTTGACGAGGATGAAGTTGTCGGTGTCTATTCCTGCTGCCGTCATTGCCGCATATGTTTGTTTCTTATTGGCGGTGGTTGGGGCATTTGTTCTGGTGGGGTGAGTGGCTCTGGGGATGGCCGGGGCTGGCGGTGCCTGTTGTTGCCACTGGGCTTGGGGTCTCGGTAGTTGTCTTTGCTGGGGGGCTTGGGTCCTCGTTTGTTGGTATTCTTGTGGCGCTGGGGGGTTCCATTGTTGTTGTTGTCTAGTGCTGTTGTTTGCGCGGATGGCTTCTAGGATCCTGGCTTCCATTTCTTCCATTTTTTTGCTGAAGTTGTCCTCCATTGCTGCTAGGAGGAGGGCTAGTCCTCCGTTGGTGGTGGTGGAGTTTGTGTCTCCTATGTCCAGTTCGGCCTGTCCCTGAAAGAAGGGGGCCAGGATGGTGTTTGGGCTTTCCTGCGTAGCCGTGCTCTGGGAGCTGGCCTCCTGGGGTGCCTTTCTTTTTCCCTTGTTGTTTTCCGTGTTCTTTCTTGTCAGGATTCTGACTGAGGAGGAGGAGGACGAAGATGGTGCTGGTTCTACCGTGAGGTTGCCAGAGGGGGTCCCCGGGATCTCAAGGGGGGACGAAAACCGTACCCCTCTCGGGAGCTCTTGGGAGGCGGGGGCATGTTGGCTGTCTCCAATGCCTGTGCCGTCTGAGTTTTGTCGATCTCCTAGGGTCATAGCAGTGTCCCTGGGGGTCTGGGAGTCAGGGATTTCAATGGTTGTTTCCCTCATTTGCACCTCTGGAGGGGAAGACTGGGGGATTTGGGAGACCGTAACCGGGCTCTCTTGGGAAGGGTGGAAGGAGGAGGCCATGGCGGCCAGTCCTGCGAGGGTCTCTTGGTCCACGGCATCCACCGTTTCGTTTCCAAAAACCTTTTCTAGGGTGGTGCGGAAGCCTGGGAAGGGGGAGGCGATAGGTGGTGCCTCTGCCATCTTGGCTAAGTGTACATAACAGGTGTCTAGGCACCCTAGTTCTTTTCGTATCGTCGGAACTTGCTTCCCGGGGCCATGCTTCTATTTCCAACATTGATTGCTCTGTTTGCACAGTTTTGGTTGTGCGATATAACCGAGAACATTGGGAGGAGGGATTGGAGGAATACCCCGTGAGGGGAGCCCAGGGGCAAAAGAGAGGGAGAGTATGGCCTGGGGCTCTTGGTGGGGCTTCTGTTGCCCAAAGGAGATGGTGGGAGAGGCGTGTTGAGAACAATGTTCTCTCTGGCTGCCTTGCTGTAGGGGTAGAAGCCTTGGGCAGACATGGTGGAGGAAATCAAGTTGGTCGTTGGTCGGAACTTGTTTCCTGGGGTGTTTGGAAGCCTTAGGATGGGGCCTTGTGATTGGCTCCACACCCAAAGGGAGGATATCGTAGGTGGGGGGGTGGTGTAGTAAGTTCAGAGAAAACTCTGACTATACTGGAGGATGTTGGTGATATAGCAGTAAAAAATGTGAGATGTGACCAATTTTGGTGTGGGAAGTAAGGGGGCTCGATAAATTTCTTTCAAAAAAGTGGGAATTCGTTGGTTGTAACGGATTTCAAGAAAGAAGAGAGAAAGGTGCCGCCTGTAACCTGATTTTCATTCTTATCTAGTCCGAGGTTATGCCTCGTTTCACCTAATTAAAGGTATCTAACTACCGGCGTGAGATACTCCCCCCAGCCAAGGGCCCCCTAAAGAAATTTTCCTCCCACCCCGCCTATTGCCTAACCAATTTTCGTTGTCCCCTCGCCCAACCTGTACAAAAGAAACTCCCTCTCCCTCCTTCCCACGCCCCTCTCCTCGTTGTCCCCCTGCCCAACTTTTTAACAAAGAAAACTCCCTCTCCCCCCTTCCTCGCGCTCCTCTCCCCCGTTGCCCCTCGCTCAACCGTACAAATAAAACTCCTCCTCCCCATCTCCTCTCGCCGCCTTGCCTATCTAAAATTTCCCTCCTGTAAAAGAAACCCACCCCGTCATCTCCATGCCCAGTGGTCGTGTACTCTAGGAAATCCTATCTACTAAATGAAACCCACCCCGTCATCCCCATGCCCAGTGGTCGTGTACTCTAGGAAAGCCCATCAACTAAGGAAACCCACCCCGTCATTTCCATGCCCAGTGGTCGTGTATTCTAGGAAATCCATCTACCAAAGAAACCAGCCCCGTCATCTCCATGCCCAGCTGTCGTGTAGATAAGGAAATACTATCCCCCCAGCATTACGCCCCTGGGTCGCCGGGCCGCCTTCCTCTCTGCCCTTTCTGCCATGGGCTCCCTCTCATTTGTCCTTCCCCTTACCCGGGGTGGGGTTGGGGTTGTGGGTTCTTGCGTGCGCTTCCAGTTTCAGCTTCTCATGTATCACTGGTTTTCCGCAAAGGTCGCATGGTGTCATTTTCTTTTTTCTTATTCTTTTCCCCTTTGGTTGCAAGGTGGGGATGTTGATTCCCGCTGCCGTGGTTTGCGCCGTATTCGTATAGGCTTGGTGCTTTTGGACGGCTGTTGGTTCTCTTCTGAGTGATTCTGGCCAGGTGTCCATCCATTTCAGTATTGTGCCATGGTCTCTGGTGTCATGGATCTTGGCCTTGATCGGTTTAACTATTCCGCATCTTTCCATCAGGTGTTCCCCTGTGATTATGTCTCTTCCACAGGGGCAGTCTCGTCATGTTCCTATGGTGTCTTGGTATGGCCACGCCGCCGTTGCTTTTAGGTATAGGAGTTTCCTGAACTGGTGTCTGGTTGTATTTCTCCAGTGTTTGTAGCTCCTCCTTGGTTTGCCCTTGTATCTGATTTTTTCCCCTTCGATGCTTCTAGCCCAGTTCTCAAGGAGGTGTTCTTTCAGGTTGGATTTTCCTAGCTTCATGTTATGGGCGTTCTCGATGATCTTTCCTGCTCCCGGTTTGTCCTTCCATTGTCTTGTCCATTCTGTCGGTCTGTCTAGGCAATGGGCCCTAAGGCAGAGGAGGTTGTGTCGGTGGTCGGTGTAGATGCGGAGGGGGACGACGCCAGTTTCCGCGAAGATTGCCATTAGGGGAGTTTTCTTTTCGAGTCCGAAGGCACAGCGTGTGATCTTGCTGAGGGCTTTTTGCGCTGCGTCTATTTCAGTGACTGTTCCCCATACTTCTATCCCATAGGTCAGTTGGGGGAGGATTAGGCCTTGTATGAGTCGGAGAGTAGTCCATGCATTAAGGCCTCCTTTTTCATATCTGCTTGTCATTGCCTTGACGAAGAAGCTGGTTTTATTGGCTTTTGCTATCCAGTGCATTGTGTGAGCCTTCCATTTGAAGTCCGGAGATATGTAGTAACCCAGCCATCACATGACCTCCTTTTCCGGTGCCTCTGTGCTTCCTATTCTTGGGTGGAGGTGCTTCTCCGGGGGGGTTTTTATGTGAATGCATTCCGTCTTAAGTGGGGAGAGGTTATAGCCGTGGTCTTTGCATCTGTTATTAATCTTGTCCAGCATGTCTTGGTGGGCTACTTGTCCTATGTCTAGGTTCCTGTATGTTGTGGCCACTAAGATGTCGTCGACGTATGTCAAGAGTTTGGTGGTTGTGCTGGGTAGCTTAATGGGTTCGATAGTGGTTATTTCCCTTATGCTGACGAGGAATAGAATGGGGGATAGGGGTGAGCCCTGGGGGGTGCCTCTGTCCGTGGAGAATGCCTTCGAGCATTTTCCGTTAAACCTGTAGGAGGTGCTCCTTTCTGCGGCCCAATGTCTAACCCATTGTCCTAGGTGGGCGTCTCTTCCCTCCAGTGTGTTGCATACCTCCTCCATCCTTAGGTGGTCGAAGCCTCCCTCGATGTCCAATGCCGTTAGGCAGGCGTGTGGTTGTTTGGAGGTTGTCAGCAAGTCGTTGAGGGCTTGGATCACGTCTGTTGTCCTGTTGTTTTTCCTTCCCCCGAACATGTTGGGTGTTAGCAGATCTAGCTTTGCGATTCTCACCATTGCCGCTCTTTCCAACACTTTTGCGAGGATGGATTGGAGTTGAATGGGTCTCCAGCTTTTGGCTATCGTGTAGGTTTCCTTTTTTTCTTTTTTGATTAGGATTGTGTTGCTCGTTTTCCAGCTATCCGGTATGCCCTCAGCCCAGGCTCTGTTCATCATGTTTGTAAACAGCATTTCACGGCACTTCCTGAGTTCCTTGACTATTCTTCCGGGGAGGAGGTCTGGGCCTGTTGCTGCTCCGTTTGGGGTGGCTTTCAGGGCTGTATCTAGGATCCCGATGTCTAGCTTAGTGGGGGTTGCTTTCGGGGTTTCCAGTTCACGTTTGTGTTCCCCTCCGTATAGGGCCATATGTAGCTCCATCGCTATGTGGCTGTGTTCGGCTGCTATGCTTCCGTCCTTCCTAGTTAGGGCTGGTATCGGTTGCTTGGTTACTCTTGGTTTAACGCTTCTGAAACATTCTGGGTCAGTCTCTTCTTGCAGTGCTTCGCTGTTAGCCTGTAACTTTGCCCCTGCGATGTCCTTCCTGTATTTCTTTCTCTTGTCTCTTATACTGGGGCACCGAGGGTTATTTCTTATGATTGTCAGCAGTTCTTTCCTAGCCTTGGAGAGTTCCGCGTTCCAGAATGCTCTCGCATTGTCTCTCGCCCTTGGGGTATGCCTTAGGATGATTTCGGTCAGCTTTTTCTATATGAGGGCTGGGTCGTCGTTGTTTTCCAGGAGGAGTAGTTCTGCCTTTATCCCGTCCCAGTTGGCCTTGTCGTACCTTAGCGGTCTGAGTTGTGATTTTCTCCATTGTATCCTCGTACTGATCATTAGCGCCGTGTAGTCTGTCGATGGCATTAGGGTGTTTTTGACTCGGAGGTTGTGGTGTCTATCGCTGATGACTAGGTCTATCGTTGTTCCTGTTGCGTGTTGGTTCGAGGGGGGGTGAGTTATCGTGTATGGGTTGGCCACTGTTAGTCCCCTTTCCGCCATCCAACTTCGTAGCCTGCCTCCTACCATATTGGACCATCCTGATGACCAGGCTGGGTTGGTCGCGTTAAGGTCTCCGATTATTATGTTGCTACTTCCTTTGTGCCATTCGTTACTGTAATCAAGGTTGTAGGTCATCATGTCGGTAGGGTTGTTTCTTTTAAAGCTGTGGGGTCTTTGATATCCTATCGTGATTTCCGTGCCTCCCATCCACAGTGTGAGAAATTGCGAGTTAACTCTTTCTATTATAAACATGTGTATGTATTCGTCTTTGATATATGAGGTGCAGCCCCATTTTACTGCTTTTGTGTCAGCGTAACATGTGTAACCTTCTATGTGTATCCAGTTATCGTTTTCAAGGGGGCATTCTGCTAATGCTATAATCTTTGGTTTAAGTTTTCATGAGACTTTTAGTAACTCTGTGACAACGTTCATGGACCTGCCGACGTTGTGATAAATTATATCGATGGTTGCCATAAATTAGTTATGGGGGGTTTGTAGGGGTGGCTCTGCCGGACCGGGAACTACCAAGCTATCTTGGGGGGTCACTCCTCCTGCTCTACCCCTGGAGGGGCAGTGATTATCTCCTGCGAAGTGCGTCGTTTCTTCGCAGTTGATGCATCTCCTGATGGTGTGGGAGCAGGGTCTCCCCTTCCCGGCTGTGCAGTACAATTCTGGGCAGTCGTGGTCCTTTGTGTGATGGTCGCCTCTGCAAAACTTGCAGGTTGGCGGCAAGCAGCAGTGCATTGCATGGTGCCCCAACTGCAGGCATCTTGCGCAGTAGATGGACGAGTCTCTTCTGGTGTATCGGACGAATGTGCAACGTTGCCCGAAAATCGCCATGTTGCCTTCCTTCTTTTTAAGTTGGGAGCCGACCCAGTCGTTCATTTCTACCATCGCTATGACCAATGACTTGAACTTATTATCCACCTTGAGGGCTGTCGGGGATCTGATCCATTTGGGCCTATCTATGATGTGGATGGCCGGGTTGTAGTCTGAGATTTCTTTTTCTAGGTCGTTCCAATTGGGTGAGTCTGTGTCCCAGTCGGTGGGGGCCCAGTTTTCGTCGTTTCCTAGCAGGACTTTGTGGATGAGGATGTTGACTGTGGGGACATCCATAACAATGCTAAAGCCGAAGATGTCAATGTCGTTTAGCGCTTTGGTTATCGCGTTGTAGTCCTGAAGGGCTGGTTCAGCTGGGAGGTCTTGGACTGTTGTGAGCACTAGGTCATTGTTGCGGTTGTATTCCACAAAGGCAAATTTGACTCTGGAGGCCCCGTTTACCACGTCTCTTATCTGGACTGTGGAGCGTCCTGCTGCGCCTACTCTTCTGCCCTTTTCCACTGAACGGATCAAGATCCGTCTTTGTCTCGCATGTGGGGTGGAGGGGACTGAGGGTCCCTGTCCTTGGTTCCCGGACGTGTTCGCCAGTGTTTTTCCCTTGCTTCTCTTGACCAGGACAAAATTGTTTGTATCTATTCCTGCCACCATCATTGCCGCATATGTCTACTTTTTGTTGACGGGGATTGGGTTGCTCGTTCACACGGGGTGGGTGGCTCTGGGGACAGTCGGGGCGGGGGCCGTTTGGGCCTGTTGTTGTTGTTGTTGGGCTTGGGCCCTCGGTGGTTGTGGTCTCTGTTGGGGAGCTTGGGTCCTTATTTGTTGGGGCTGCTGCGGCGTCGGGGTGGCCCGTTGTTGTTGCTGCCTGGGGTTGTTGTTTGCGCGGATGGCTTCCAGGATCCTGGCTTCCATTTCTACCAGTCTCTGGTTGAAGTTGTTCTCCATCGCTGCTAGGAGGAGGGCTAGTCCTTTATTGGTGGGGGTGGCGTCTGCTGCACCTATGTCTATATGTTCCTGGAGGAGGGGGGCCAGGATGGTGTTCAGACTTTCCCTGGTGTCTTCTTCCTGGGAGTTTGTTTCTGGCGTGGCTTTACCTTTGCCCTTATTCAATTCCGTGTTATTCTTGGTTAGGATACGTACTGAGGAGGAGGGGGAGGACGGTGGTGCGGACAGTTCTACCGTGAGGTTTCCGGATGGGGTTCCTGGGATTTCTAGGGGGGAGGAAAAGCACACCCCTCTAGGGAGTTCTTGGGAGGTGGGGGCGTGTTGGCTGTCCCCTATGCCCATTCCATTTGAGTTTTGGCCGTTTCCCAGAGCCATGGCTTCATCCTGGGAGGTTTGGGAGTCGGAGATCTTTACGACTGTTTCGCCCATCTGTATGTCCGGCGGGGATGACTGTGGGATTTGGGAGACCGTGACTGGGCTCTCCTGGGAGGGGTGGAAGGAGGAGGCCATGGCGGCCAGTCCTGCTAGGGTTTCCTGGTCGACTGCGTCGACTGTTTCGTTTCCGAACACCTTCTCGAGGGTGGTGCGGAAGCCTGGAAAGGGGGAGACGATGGGTGGTGCTTCTGCCATGTTGGCTAGCTGAATGAAGCAGGTTTCTAGGCATCCTAGCTCCTTTCGTACCATTGGGAAGTTGCTTCCTGGGGCTACGATTCTGTTTCCGACATTAATGACTCTGTTTGCACAGTTCTGGTTGTGCGAGATGACCAAAAACATTGGGAGGAGGGATTGAAGGGACACTCCGTGGGGGGAGCCCGGGGGCAAGAGAGAGGGGGAGTAAGGCCTGGGGCTCTTGGTGGGGCTTCTGTTGCCCAGAGGGGACGGTGGGAGAGGCGTGGTGAAAGTTATGCCCTCTCTGGTAGCCTTGCTATAGGGGTGAAAGCCCTGGGCAGCCATGGTAGAGGAAATCAAGTTGGTCTTTGGGCGGAACTTGTTTCCTGGGGTGTTTGGAAGCCTTAGGATGGGGCCTTGTGATTGGCTCCATACCCAAAGGGAGGATATCGTAGGTGAGGGGGTGGTGTTGTAAAGTCAGTGAAAACTCTAACTATACCGGAGGATGTTGGTGATGTGGCAGTAAAAAATGTGAGATGTGACCTAATTTGGTGTGGGAAGTAAAGGGGCTCGATAAATTTCTTTCAAAAAAGTAGGAATTCGTTGGTTGTAACGGATTTCAAGAAAGAAGAGAGAAAGGGTGCCGCCTTAAACCAGGTTTCCATTCTATCTAGCCCGGGGGTAAGCCCCGTTTTACGAACCTAATCGTTTCTAGCTAAGCCGGCATGAGATACTCCCCCCAGCCAAGGGCCCCCTAAAAGAAATCCACCTCCTGGCCACCTGCCACAACACATCATTAATGACCCGCTCGTCATCTCGCGAACACTCCCTCACAAAAGAAACCCTCCCCGAAACCAAGTAACCAGTGATCTAGAGCTCCCGGAGCAGGGCCACACGAGGACCCCTGATGCCGACCAATCCCCCCTAAAAATCCCCAGCAAGGCCTCCGCAGGGCCGCCCCCCACAGGACTCAAAGGAGTCTCCCCATGATGGTCCGAAGGCAGGTGAAAAAAGCGCTGGCTCAAGAAGACGAAGTAAAGTGTCGTCAAGATTAATGCCGAAATATTGTTGATTGCGATGCCGAGGTTACGTCACACAGCCAGAAACAAGGTCCCAAAATCTGCTGATGTGCCTGGGGGTGAGCCAGGACTTCCGAATCTGTGTAACCATACCAAGGCTGCCGGGATATGCCAGTCAGAAGTTCCGAGGTGTGGGTGGTGGTTTTGGGGGTCAAAGCCATCCCCCCAAGGGAGGAGGTGAAGACACCCCGCGGGTTTGGATTGCCTGGGGGTTGCCCAGGACTTATACTGATGATTGCCTAGGAGAAATAAAAAACTTAACTCCTAGGTCTTATGTGCCGAACGGCGGTCGTGGGTCCCTAAAAAGGGCGTCTGGAACAATCGCAAAAAGGAATGAAAGGCTATCGGAATCGTGTTCGTGCCTGTACTAGGCGGTGTCGATAAAGAAGGTATGGACTCGGGCCTCAGGAGGCTCCTCAAACCGCAAACTGTAGTCCCAGCCGTCTGCCAAAGCAAAAAAGAATGTGGTTCCAGAAAAGGGTGCCTTTGAAGAGGCGGGCAGTGGTGCTCTCAAAAGAGCTCGTATCATGGGCGGCGTATCAATAGCCGAAACAAAGGAAAGCGAGCCCAAGGGGTGTCGAAAGGGAGCAAAACACCTAAGAAAAATCTTGTAACCGAGGGTAAGAATAAAGACTTTGAAGCCATCGTGAAAAATCGCTCAAAGGGCGTTGATTGGGTGAACCCCCCGGAACGGCAAAAAGGACCCCTAACCCTCATAGTTGAAAATGGGGAGGAAGGGTGCCGCCTCGCTGAGCCCTCACATGGTTTAGATCTGGAAGCAACAGCCACTGCGCAGTAACCAATCGTATTGAATGACGGTAGTCTAATTGTGGCCTCTGTTTACTCTAGCCCAGTCAATTGGGCCGGGAAGCGATAGTTACGGCTAACTTTCAATCGATCAAATTATCCTGGCCGCGCCGAACCGGCATTGACCAGCTGCGACATTATTAAAGTGCTATTTTCATGCAACGTTGAGGCTTACTCGAGAATTGCAAGACCACGATAACTGGTGCTCCGTGGTTCCAGTATCGGCTCCAAATTTATGCCTACTTGGCAGAATTTACCCCTTGGGTTTCCCGCAATGCGGCTTATCCTCTCTACTCGAGTGCTGGAATTGTGTCAACAGAGGACAAAGCCGTTGCCCAAGAGCATGGTCTGGACCTACTCGTAATGTCGTGACGTTTGTAAAACGGACTGATATTGCATACCACAAAATTTCTGAGGCTCTGGCCGGAATTTGGGTGATATGCAATAGCAGTCCATTTTACAAACGTCACGACATTACTAGTACTCGAGTAAGGTAAAGATGGGGAGATCAGGGCGTTGCGAAAAGTGGTAAAGGTCCAGCGCACAAACACTTCCGGGAGTAACTGCATACTACCATGTTATGGTGGCACAGATGTCCGCCGTCACCAAGAGGCTCAGCACTAACTGTCCGCAAAGTGCTGTTCCAGGTCTTTGAGCTCTGCGTAATTGGACTTCGAAGATCTGGGTAGAGGACAGGGTGATGTTTCACTTTTGCACTCGAGCAGTGGTTGATTTATCTAAACGCTAAGTTGAAAATCTCAATTCGGTTCTAGTGCCCTTTAGAAGACACCCTTCAAACTCGTTACCCAAAGGCTCTGTTCTGGATCTGGTAAAAATGTTAGACCAGCCCGATATACTACCGATTGTTAGCCTCCTTTGTGTAACTTAACTGTAAGAGTAATACAAGCACAAGTATCTTCCCCGCCCCCCCAATTAGGCTGTTCAAATTGATACTTTACTAAATCCCTATCGGGTATCTCTCATGCTAATAAGAATCCATTAGGATAAAAGTAGAAAATAGAATCCCCTTCAGTAGCAATCAAGTAGTTGCCGTAATTTACTACACCATGCTACATATTTGCCGCAGCAGCTTTAGTATTAAACCGATACTAGAAGAGGTAGTACCGAAATCCAGGATTTGGAAATTTACCTGATAGCGGGACTTCATGTGCCCGGATACTTAGAATAAAACTCTTGTGCACAGGATGTCGGGACGAGGTTAGCAACTTGATGAAACCAAGCAACTCAAGAAAAGCGGCGGAGTCTCCGTGGTATACTGTATTCTGTCCCCCTGGGCATATTTAACGTTTCGCTATTAGACTTGATTATGCGTTACCCCCTTTTCTGGTCACTATTCAAGAAAAAAAAATAAACTATTAGCAAATATTTGGCGTGATGCAGAGAGATGCGACACTATCACCACCGCAGAAGATAAGTTCTTCTAACAAAATTACTGAGAAAAGGAAAATACAGTAATGCCTTAATATCAGAGGTAATTAGAATGTTGAGTAACACATCTCTGCACGCCTGTAGGCCAGAGTCATGTAAAATCACTCGTGCATCTGAGCCCATCCTTTGTTGAAAATATCCGACACCAGTAGAACACTGTTGGAGATACCCGACACTAGAAAAACACTAGTGGCACACATATGTAGCCTGCACGTAATGAGCTCACCAGCTCTGAGAGGTTTTCCCTCTATATAATTTCCTATGTCTTCCCTTTCGTTTCTCTATAGCAATGAATAGTAATCAATTAATAGCTATAACAACAAGCGACTATTATCTTAACCATCAACACAATCCACTTCCTCTTTTGTTATCACTTCTATTTCTACCGAATACCGAGTACAACATACTTGTTGTACTCAAATACTTGTCTCCTTTTACTGTGTTTGTTTCACTCAACTAAACACTCGAACCGATCATTACTATTATTTTCAACATCCTTGTCGAGAGTATTACTTTGATGTGATACAAAGAGCGAGTCTGTCCCGATGCCTGCAGTACTACTTCCCACATCAGGGCTCGCGCTCATATCTAATATGTACTGAAATAACAAATCCAAAAACCGCAACCTTTGCACTTTGAAAATGTGTTTCATCAAACTAGGAACCCTGTTTGCACCTTGAATTCGAGTTTGGAAGATGGTATGCAAGGAAAAACAAACCTACACCATTATCCATCCTCCGCTCCAACACAATCTGTGAACACATAACCTTCCTTTGACCCCCCAGCCCTGAATAGCTACTAAAACGTCTTTTTCCCACACAAGAATTTCTTCTCATAACCTTTGATAACGCAGCAAAGAGGTGTTAGTGAGTGTGTTGATTTAACATTTATTATATCTTGCAGGAGGTAAGTTGTTAACACCCAAATCAATTCCATATATAGAACTGTGAATATTAATGTCAATTAAATAGTGCAAAATGGAATCACAAAGATGCAGCAGGTGCAAGAGGAACAAATCACTCACAGCATTTGACCTGAATAGAAGGGGAGTTTATAAAAAGACCTGTCAGATTTGTTTAGTGAGTATATAATTGTTTCTGTGATAGATATTCAGTTACTAACAAATTAACCCTCAGGAACAAGATAGACAAGCCCGTCAACGTCGGAAAGCGAATCAACTTACAATGGTTCAGCACAGCAATCTTGCTATTGCACCTTTATCATTGGTACCACCTGTGGTTCTCAATCTTCCTTCTCCAGAATTCCCCCTTGCTTTCACAACACAAATTCACTGCTGGAAGACCTTAGAGTTGGGAAGAATGAATGTTCAATGTCCTGGTTGCAAAGCATTTCACTGGATTGATGAGCGAAGTCATCCAAGTACAATTGCTATTCCCGAATTTGAGTCATGCTGCAAGAAGGGCGATGTCATCCTTGAGAGCTTACCCGATCCACCAGATATTCTCAAGAGATTGCTCTCCACTGAGGATGCAGATAGCAAGCACTTCAGAAAGCATATCCGGGAATATAACTCCGCACTATCATTCACCTCACTCAAATATTCACCTGATCAAAGACCAGCACAACTTGGATCTGGAATTCAGTGTTTTCAAATACATGGAGAATTATATCATATGCAAGGACCACTGAATCCGCTACCAGATCATCAGCCACGGTTTGCTCAACTATTCCTCTACGATCCCCAGTTTGCAGCCAACTAGATATCATACGAATCTGGATGCTGGAACCTTACACACATTGACAAATATGTTGCATGACATAAACCCTTTCATCAACCTTTATAAGACAGTAAAGGAACAACTTGATCAACAGACCAACCTAGATCCTGGAGAAGAAGCACGAATCATATTGAATCCACAGATGCGGTTGGTACTTGAAGTAGGATCAGATCGCAGGCGCCATAATCTTCCAACTGCAGATGAAGTGGCAATGATCCTGCCAGCAGAATACAGTGATACTGCCTTTCG